>CM074696.1:4260600-4763364 GCA_037367355.1 Neoscytalidium dimidiatum | reverse complement strand
GTGCAGATACCTTATTATGGCCCATTTACTATTTAAGCCTTAATTTAATAATAATACGGCTAATATATAAATAATATTCTCTAAGCCGGAGAAAATAGCTTTTAGGCTATATAACTACTATAGATCTCTTACGCCGTCTAGTATACTAGATTTAGTTATATAGCTTAGTAGATTTAGCGATATCTTCGTTAAAGAGTATAGCGTATTATTATAGGCGTATACTATCTATAGTAGAAGGAATACTTAGTTAAATTACTTCTAATTTATATAGATATAGAGATAGTATTTAATCTCTTAATTCTAACGCTCCGTCTATCTATTAGTTTACGGATAGAAGGCGGTACTAAACTAACGCTAGATACTAAGTTCGTAATAAAAGTTTATCTAGTATTTATTTATAAATACTATATCTCTATTTAATACTAGAAAGTCTAAGATAATAGTTTTTAAGAAGTATTCTTATAGAAGGTCTATTAAAGTTCTTATATTAATAGTCTTATATACTAGAAAGTAGTATATCTTCTTTATTACTTAGTCTATTAGAACTAGAATTAAATCCGCCGTAGCTTCTTCGCGAGTTATAGACTCGGATAGATCTATAATAAAGTTAAGAGATAGATATTTCTATAGCTCCGTCTCTACTTCTAGCGGCTATAGAAGGCCGTAGAGCTTATAGCGTCGTATTTTATATCTTTAATACTTATCGTAACTATAAATATATATTTATACGTCTCTTATTAGATTAAGCTATTTATACTTATAATTAATTACTATAGTAGTACGTTTAGAGCTATAATAGCCGTCTAAGAGATTATTATAGTTATAATAGAGTATCTTATTCTTTAATAGAATACTATTTAGAATAAAGACTTTTTTATTACGTTATAATAGACCGTCTAGGTCTTTAGACTAGTAGTTTACGACGAGAAACTTCGCTAGCTTTACGCGTATTACTTAACTATTAACGTCTAATTACTAGACTTCGTAAATTAGTAATATAAGAGTCTTTAAAGACTCTTCTACTTAAAAATATTTATTAGTAGTAGCTACTACTACTACTTAATAAGATACGAGACTAGAGTATAGTCTAGTATTAGCGAATTCGCGCGCTATATATATACTACTTATAGGATTCTCGCGGATATACTCGGCCGTCTTAAATTCTATAGATACGCCGGCAATATTCTTTAGTAAGAAAAGAGTAGAGAATAAGCCCTCGAATTAGCTAGTATTAGTATAAGTATCTCTCGTATACGATTTATATACGTCTCGCGCGGTTAGAGTAGTAGTCTTAGAGGTATTTTCTATAATCTTTTATATTCGTAGTTTTTATTATAACGTAGATAGTATAGCGTCTAAAACCGCCTTCTTTTTAACCTCTTTAAAACCTAATATATAATTAGGTCGTCGGCTAAGAGAGTCTACTAGATTTAAAGCCTCTAGCTTATATTTAATCTTAAAGTCGAACCGCGCTAGCTTTTTAATATAACGTATTTATTAGCTCGTAAGGCTTTTAGTAGTTATAAAGTACTTAAGATTATTATAATCGTAGAATACGCGTATAGCGTAAAAAGTATATACGAGATAATATTACTATAGTTAAAAGCCGGCTATAATTATAAGAAGTTTCTTATTATAAATATTATATCTTACTTCTATCTTAATAAGCTTTCGGCTATAATAGATAATAGGTAACTAGTACTTTTAGTTATCCTTCTATATATAGAGCTAAAGTAGAATATCTTTAATAGCGAAATTTAACGTATCTATAATTATTATTAGCGGAAGCTTAAGATTAAAGTAATAAAATACTAGCCTCTACGTAAAGACGGCTTTAAGCGTATAAAAAGTATATACCGCGGCGTTAGTCTACTAGAAGAAGAGATACTACTTAGTAGAACTTTTTTACGTAGAATATTTCTTCGCGTTTACGTCTAGCGGCCGCTAAGTCTTTTATAGAAGATTATTAAGAAGCTTCGCGATAGACGAGTAGTTCTATATAAAGCGTCTATAGAAGTTAGTAAAGTTTAAAAATATTTAAATACCTTAATATAAGATAGACTTCGACTATTTTTAAATAGTCTTAACGCGTTTCTAGTCTATAATAATATTCTAGAAGATTACGATAAATTCTAGAAACTTAGCCCTAATAATATAGAAGATATATTTAAATAACTTAGTATATAAGTTCTAATCGCGAAGGCGTTATAGTACTACGCGTATATATTATACGTATTTCTCTTCGTTTTTTAAATAGATAAGGATATCGTCTAGATAGACGATATAGATAGTATCTACGAGACTATCTAGCGCTTAATAGATATAGCTTTAAAAAATAGCGAGTATATTAGCTAGACTAAAGAGTATAACGAGGTATTTAAAGAGGCTATAGCGCGTTTTAAATATAGTTTTCTACTTATCGCTTTTACGAATATAAATTCTATAATAGGCGTTACGTAGGTCGAGTTTAGTAAAGACTTTTATATAAGATATATAGTCTAATAGTTTACTAATAAGAAGTAAGAAATAGTAATTCTTAATTATAATCTTATTAAGGCCTCTATAATTAATATATAGCCGTATAATTTTATTAGACTTAGAAATAAAGAGGATAGACGCGCTAGTAGAGAACTTACTAGGCCTAATCTAGCTCTTTTTAAGAGTCTTATCTAGATACTCTTAAAAAATCTAAAGCTCGTAAGGCGATAGATTATAAATAAATATTTACGAAGAAGAAGTTCTATCTAATAATTTAATAGCGTAGTTATATTTAGTATTAGAGGCGAGTACGCTAGTTAACTCGTCTAAAAAAACGTCTAAAAGGTCTACGTAATACGAAGGTAACTATTTAATAGAAGTATTTATCGCGGCTACTATAAGAAATACTCTAATAGAGCTAAGACTAGAGTATATATTATATATAAAAGCCGCGTAGCGCGCGGCCGTATACTTTATAAGCGTCGCTTAAGATACTAGAAGATACTCTAAATTTTAGTTACCTCCGCCTTATATTTCTAGAACGTTCTTCGAAGTAAGTATCGATTTCTAATAGAGGTAATATACTTTCTTATCTTTCTTAAGATTAGCGAGGAAGTCTTCGAGCGTCTATAAATAGATATACTAGAAAAAGTTATTAGACTAAATAAAGATATCGATTAAGAAGTTAAATAACGGCTCTACGTTTCTAAACTAGTTTATATCTAGAATAGTATTAAAGCTAGTAATATTAGTACTTTAGAAGAGTAGTACTTTAGTTATACGCTACTTACTAATACTATTAGTAATCGTTATTAAAAGTTAGTAGTAGTTATATATAGTAATTAGAATATTATTTACCGCGCTTACGTCGAGCTTAAAAGTTAGATTTAAGAGAAGTACTTATATTTTTTAAATAATATATTAGACTATTAAATTTATTATAGAATTCGTATTTAGTAAAGTCTTTAGAATATATACTTTATTAGATAAGTATATAAGAATATTAGTAACGATTCTTAAGTTAAAACCGTTATTATATAATTCTAGCGGTAGCTAGTCTAAAGCGGCTACTAGAATCTTTTTTTTTATATCGTTATTCTTTCTAATAGCGTTAACTCGCTAGTTATTCTTTCTATAAAAGTCTCCTCCTCTATAGAGATAAATACGTTTCTTATATAAGAAGTCTATAATAGAAGTACGCTTAGACTTTATAGAGCTAGCGCTTTAAATAAAACTTCTTAATCGATATTTATCGCGGTTTTAAAAAGTAAATCTACTATCTTAGTTAGACTCGCTTAAAGCTACGTTACTATAAGCGCGCTTATAAGTTAAGTAGTTCTTCTTAAATAGACTATTAGCGTCTCTTATAAGAGTCTAAAGGTCTATAATAAACTTAAAACGCGAGATAACTTTATAGAAGTCTTTAAGCGTCGTTACGTTATATAAGTAGTTATTTTAAAGAAGCTTCTTATAATAGACGTTTAAAAGATATAAGTAGTAGAAGTCTATTAAAAGTACTTTATCGAGAATCTCGTATAAAAGCTACTTTATTAGACTTTTAAGTCGTATATAAAGCGTCTAGTATTTAATACTAGAGCGTATTATTACTCTTTAGAAGTTTAGAGTATTATTAAACCTACGTATAGTAGGGTCTTTAATAATATTCTAAATAATATAAATAAATTTATTATATAGAAGGTCGCTCTTTTTACTATTCTTTAACCGCTAGTATACGAAGTTAGTAAAGTTAGTATATTTTTTAAGGCTATAGAGGATTTAGCGAATTCGCTCTATATAGTTATAATTACTTATATATATAAGAGCGAAGATATTTTAGATTTTACGGTTCTAAGCCTTAAAGGCGAACTATATTATCGTCTTTAAAATAGATATTTAGTATTTCTATAGACGCTCGTATATTTTATTAAAGATATATATTACTTTAGATATATTAGAAGTACGAGTCGCTTATATATTAAGTTTAAATAACTTATAGTATATAAGTATAATACGATTCTATAAAGCGTTAATTATTTAGTTCGACTATTAAATTTCTTCTATAGTAACGCCTAGATTCGTATTAAGAAGTCTATTTAGTTTAGCTTATAGTTACTTAATATATTTTTTATAATTTAGAGGTTTATTAATAGCTCTCTTTACGTTACTTTTAGTTATTAGATCTACTCTAAAAGTAAGAGTACTAAAGAGAATACTATCTATAGAATTTTCGCCTATTATACGTAAGATATTTATAAGGGGTACGCTACTTCTTAAGTATAAGAAGAAGCGCGTATTAACTATCTTAAACCGGTAAGCTATTTACTACCTCCGAACTCGATCTTAAGAAAAAGCGCTAAGACTAGTATCTATTAAAAGATCTTAATTTCCTTAGCTAGATTCTCGAATCTTAGCTTTGTAGCTATACGCGCTATTACGCTATCGCGTGGAAAAGAGACCTTATTAGGCTAAATCGCCTCTCTCGACCTCTATACTCCTACGAAATTCCTAAATAGACCCGAAAACATACGAAATCTTCGTAATCTATCGAAAACACCTACGCGTACCTTCGTACGAAGTTATACTAGATTTAGAGCGCGTTTACGTATCTAAATCTAAGGCGAAGAAGCGTTTTCTTCTCTTCTTCGTCCTGCCCCTTTTCCGCGGCCCGTATACGTAGAGTTTTCACCCTCCCTATACCTAAGCGAATAAGCGAAAATAAGCGAAAAAGCTTAAACGAACAGCCTTAAAAACGCTTCGTTACTTCTCGGAAGAAAGTAACGAAGAAAATTCCCCGCGCTCGCCTAAAATTCGTTTATTTACGGCTTAGTTTAGACGAAACTAAAGCCGGCGATTTCTTTCTAGTCTAGTTTCCTATTTCCTACTATTTCTTTTCTAGAAAGAGTATAGAAAACTAAGAATATCCGCCTCCGGACCCCCCGGATTCCCCAGATCCTCTACGCCCCTCGACTCTAATTCGACTATCGACTACGCCGATAGTTATTAAATCCTCGAATACTACGGGTTCTAGTAGTATCGAAGATATTAAGATAGAAAACGACGAAGTAATACCGCTACCGAGAAGGCCGAAGATAACAGTAACGGTAGAGCCTATACTAACGCTAGGAAAAAGACTCTCCTTCTCGCCGATAACTACGGGCACTAACCCGTTCGAATTCCGCCCCGAGAAAAGAACCCGGTATATACCGGAATCGAAACTAAAATCCTCCGCAGAATATATTAAAGCCGCGTTCGACTACCTTATTAAGGCGATCGACCTCGAAGACGACCGGTCTAAGATAAATAACCTTAGCGAACTTCTTACTATCTTCCGCGAATATACGGTAAAAGAAAAAATCGACTTTACTAAGTCGATTCTCGTAACCGAAGTCCGCGCCCTCGAGAACGTATCCCGTACGCTTTCGAATAAAACGAGGAATCTTAGAGCTACCTCCGTAGCTTCTACGGGAAAACCCCAGCCGAACCAACTAGTCCTAGTAAAAAAACCTACCTTCTACGCCTTAGTAGCGGTAGGTTTAGTTCTAAACGACGGTTTTATAATCGTATCGTATAAAAAACCAACTAAAAAAACAACTACGAAGCTCGTAAAACTAACGTCTATTAAAGATAGATAAATTACTATCTTCTACGACGGTCTACGAGACTAATTTAACGGAATCCGACTTCGGTAAAAGCTAAACCTTACGTTTGCGGGAGCCGGTTTCGTAAATAAACCCGTTATCTAAGGAACCTCCCTTTCGTTTAAGGGAAATATCCTAATTACGGATACCGAAGGCTATACTAGCTAATTCCTCTTAGAAAAAGAGGATATTATTAGGAAAGTCCTTCCTAATTCTAACTCGAAACTAGTCGAGGCCTAGTATAAGGTTATTATCTACGGAATCCCCACGCGGGAAACTAAGGATATCCTAATTAACTCCTTTATAAAGGAGGAAATAGAGACCTTTAACGCAGGTCTATCTCCTATCGGAAAGCCCTACTAGGCTACCTCGAAGGAGAAAAGAGAAAAATAATCCGCGGGATCCGTTATAGTCTCGTTCCGTATAGAAAAGAAATAGAAAAAGACTATTAATAGCCGCCTTTATATATACGGAATAAGCTATAAGGTAGAGAAAGCACGGAGTATCCCTAAGGGGATTTAATGCCGTAACTACCTTAAAAACGGATACGAAACGACTAAGTATACGAGGACTCCTATATACGAAATCTATAAAAAGGAGTACCTTACGAGAGAGTATAAGTATAAATTTATAGGCTATAAAGCCTCTAAAGGTATACGATACTAGTACTACCCTAATTCGAATTAACTAACCCCCTATATCTATAGATAAATTAAGGGTATTTTAAGCAAATTTAAATAGAAACGCTCTAGCTATAGAGAGCCTTCTATCTAAAGTAATCGATCTTAAAATTAGCCTAATTCTTATATAAGAACCATAGCTAATAAACCCCGAAAATCCTAGAGAAAGGCGGTCGGTTAACTACCCTACGTTCGTTTAAATTCTACCGGATTGTTCTCTAACGGAAAGACCGCGTACGTTAGTATATATATCCCGTTATCTAACGGGAATAGATATTAACTATAACTCCGCGGTAACTAAATCCCCTAACCTAATAGTTCTAAAAATAATAGAGGAAAATAGCGAATTCTACCTCTTTAATTTATATAACTAAAAGGAATAAGAAAACGATAATTCCCCCTATACGCTAGAACGTATTCTAGGCTACTAATAGCTAGAATTCCCTAGTATTATAGTCGGGGACTTTAATATTTACTATCTATAGTAGGACCTAAGGTCCCCCTACTTAAATAGGGCCTCCGCCCTAATTAATTAGATTAAATCTAATAACCTAGACCTACTAAATACGCCGGGAGAAGGTATCTTCTACCGGTCGAACCTAGATAGGCCTACGGTAATAGATCTAACGCTCTCTAGCCGAGGGCTAACGAATAAAATAACGGACTAGTAAATACTTAAATCTATCGGATTCGACTACTTCCCTATTTTATTTTAAATCTAATTAAATAAACGAATAAACTAGGAGAAATCTAAGTAAATTAGATTTAATTACGAGAAGGCGAACTAGGATAAATTCTCTAAGATCTTTAAAGAAAAAGCCTTAAACTTTATAGAAAAGCTACGCCCCTAGCTAGCTATTCTAGAAGAAGAGAATAAAGATCTTAGCCTAGAGATTCTAAAAGACCGTTCGAAAGAAGTCTTACTATTAGAAAAACTAAGAGAATCTCTAACTAATCTTATACGGTAAGTAGCGGACTAAGCTATTCTAAAAACTACCCCGCTAGCTAAAGCTAAACCCTAGTAGAATTCTATCTTAATAGAGGCCCGAGGGAACCTTAAACGATAAACGCGGCTTATACGACGCTCGCTAGAGCTCGTAAATAAGTAAGACTTCCTAAAAACCCGAAACGAATACTTCTCCTCTATTCGTAAAGCTAAACGGGACTACTAGAATTCGTTTCTAAGTAAAAATAACCCTAAAACTATCTTTAAAGTAATAGCCTATATAAAATACCGTCCGATAGAACAAATCCCACCGATTCGGGCTAAAAACGGCCTACTATAAGATAGCTAGAAGGGGAAAAGCTCCGCGCTAAAAGAAACGTTATTTCTATCCCCTCCTAACGCATAAATCGAAAATAATTAGATAAATTACTAGCCGGACCTAAGCTGGGAATAGCTAATTCTAGATAAAAAAGAGCTCGAACGAACGTATTCGAACTTAATAAAAGGAACTACGCCCGGGCCGGATTTAATATCCTAATAAATAATAATCTAGGCCTATAACGTATTCCTAAAAGCCTTTTATTTTATCTATTCGAATCTCTTTAAATATAGCTACTATCTAAAGTGCTAGAGATAAGCTACGGGGGTAATTTTAAAGAAACCTAATAAGCCGAATCCTATAAATCCTAAGACTTATAGGGTTATTTCTTTATTAAATTGCCTAGGAAAAGTACTCGAACGAGTAATAGCTAAACGCCTCGGTTTTCTAGCGGAAACGATAAACCTAATTTACTCTATATAAATAGGGGGAAGACTTAAAAAATCCGCTATAGACGCCTACTTTATTCTAACGAATTTAGTAGAGGAAAACCGAAAGGTAAAGCTAAAAATATCTACGCTATTTCTAGACGTACGCGGCGCTTACGACTACGTCGCGTAAGAATAACTTCTAGAAATTTTAAGAAAGTTAAAGCTTCCGACTAATCTACTCGCGTAGATTAGAACTTTCTTAAATTCCCGATAATTACGCCTTAGTTTCGATAGAAATATAGAAGAATTTAGTAACGTAGAAACGGGAATACTATAAGAAAGTCCTATTTCGCCGATACTATTTCTAATATATATCCGAGACCTATTTTAGACGAACTCCGTTATCTACTTATCTTACGTCGATAATATCTCTTTAATAGTAAGCTCGAAAAGCTAGAAAAAGAATATTAAGATACTAGAAAGAGAAGCGGAAAGACTCTATAAACTAGGCGCGGAAAATACTATATAATTCGATCTTAAAAAAACCGAATTAATATATTTCTCTAAAGAAAAAACGATAAGAGATTCTACTCTAAAACTATCTACGGGTTTAGTTATTAAGCCTAAGAATCTAGTCCGATATCTAGGAGTTTTCTTAGACCTACTTCTTAATTTTAAGGAATACGTCAATATTAGAATAAGCTAAGCTCGTTCGAGCCTCTCAAGAATAAACCGACTAGCTAATATCGAAAACGGACTAAAATCTAACGCGGTACGATAGTTATACTTAGTCTACGTTACCTCCGTCTCCGACTACGGCTCCGTTTTATACTAGAATAACCAAGCGAATTTTAAACGAAAAGCTACGATACTCTAGAATCTAGCTTTACGGAAAATACTAGGCGTTTTTAAAACCGCTTTAATTACTCCCCTCGAAATAGAAGCCGCGATCCTACCCTCGGAAATTCGCTTAGAAAATAACCTCCGATCCTACGCTCTATAAAGTCTTAAATTAGACTAAAAATACCTAATTCGAAGCCTTCTAGAAAGAGAGAATAAATACGAAAGTAAGCTCGTTCGAAAAATTAGAGACTTTCTAAAGGATAAGCCGTATAACCTTAAAACGGTTAATCCTTTCTATTTTCTATTCTAGGGGCTATCTACCCCCTACTCGATTAAAATCTCTAAACTCTCGAAAGAAGAATAAGCTAAGAAATATCTAAACGAACTTAAAAACCCTCCGGATAACCTAATTTCTATCTATACGGACGTAAGTTCGATTCCGAATAAAACCGGAATAGGACTAGCCGTTTTTATAGATAGAAACGACCCTATACTTAAAGACGAAACTACTATTTTAGTAGGAAATATCGGGAATAATAACCTAGTTTATAACGGCGAACTAGAGGCTCTTACGAGAGCCCTTAAACTCGTAGTTAAAAACGGATATACCGATAAAGATATTAGAGTCTACGCGGATAACTAGGCCGCGCTCTACCGTCTAAAAATACTATCCGGAAATCTAGAATAACTAGCGTAAATACGAGCTTTAAACGTAGCTAAAACGCTTATTCTAAAAGGGAATTTAGTTTAATTAGAATAGGTCCCCGGCTATTTTAATATACGCGGTAACGAAGAAGTAGATTCCCTTACTAAATACGCCTATAAAATAAACCCGAATAACGAATCGACTAGCTACGTATTCTTTCGAATACTAACGTAAGTAGATTTTATTAATTCGTGGTAAAAAATAGCGAATAAGTAAGCGGAAATAGCCTTTAAAGAGTCTTATCTAAGGCGGTTTAACTAGAAAATAAAACGAAAGTTAATAGATCTCTCTATAGAGAGAGAAACTAGCTCCGCGTTTTACTAGCTTAAAATAGAATATAGATACTTTAAGTTATATTTAAACCGCTTTAGATTAAACTCCTCTAAGTATTACCCGTATAATAATACGGCTAAATAAACCCCTCGGCACCTAATTCTAGACTATAAAAAGTATCGACTCGAAAGAGAAGATATATATACTAGTCTAGAAACGAAAAACCCCTTCCTAAACCTCGTTTTTAATATTAAAGAAGGACGGAAGACTCTTCTAAGCTTTCTATCGATAACTAAAATAGCTACCCGAAAGTAGCTATTAGAACTTACTTTAACGGAAGCCTAAATACGTACTTTCGAAAAAACTAACTTTAGTCTCTCTCTATAAAGAATCGTCCTCTTCTATTTTCCTTAGCGTTATTTTCTACTCCTTCTACTCTTCTACTTACTTTCTTATTTCTTTCTAAAAAAGCACTAGCTTAGCCCCTACTATTTCTAGACTCCTTTCCGAAGAAAACCTAAATTAAACCTCGGTTAAAATACCGGACTAGATATATTAGTAGACTAGCCGTCTTTTATAAGCTTAGCTTATATAAGGACGTTAAACGAATAAATAAATAAATATTCTTTATAACTTAGAAGTTTATTAGTAGCTCTCTCTACGTTACTTTTAATTATTAGATCTACTCTAGAAGTAAGAATACTAGAGGAAGTACTATTCGTAGAGTTCTCGCCCGCTATATATAAGATATTTATAAGAGGTACGCTACTTCTTAAGTATAAGAAAGAGCGCGTATCGACTATTTTAAACCGGCTATTTAAGGAGAAAAATTTAAATATAAGAACTAGATATAAATAGAGAGTTTAAGAATAGTATAAGAGGGTCTCTATTAGGTAATAAACGAATTCTTAGGGGATTTAAGGGACCCGTTAGGCGGGACTTATATATAGGCGAGCGGTAAGCGAGGTTACGTAACCCGCATAGGCCGCGCTAGGACTTCGTATAGGAGCCGATGGCTCCTCGTATACAAGTAGTAGGGAGTCCTATATTCGGAGTCCTTACACTATATACTTTAGAGTTCGTAATAAAAGATAGAATCGACTCGGCTATATATCTTAGAGCTATCTTTTATACGCTATTTACTTTTAATTTTACAACCTGCATAGCCAGCTCATCTAGTGATGAATTGTTTACATGAAAGATGGATACACTCGCTTGAACCGCAGAGCTGAGCCAATTTCTAATGTCTATAGCAGCAAGCGAGTCGACGCCGTACTCCGCCAACTGCCGCGACGTGTCAATCTGCTCGCTTGGAACGAGGAACAACTTTGAAAGCTTGTCAGCAAGGGCCATAGCAACTGCATGTCTCGCCTGCTCGACCGACATAGCGCGAGCCAGCAAATGGTGGAGATCTTCACTCTTGCCACTGGCATCATCGGCCCCGGCGGAAGACCCCGGAGACTTCACCGCAACGCTCTTCCTCAGATGGCAGAAGCGGGGCTCGCGTGTCCAAGGGGCATCGTCGCCGTCGCCGTCGCCGCCGCAGTCGAAAGCACCGAGTCCAGCAATCACCTGGCTCGATCCTGGCTCCCGAATGGGCTCGGCAAGGGCGTGTTGCAGGAGCCCGAGCAGCTGCATCTGCGTCGTTTCGACGTATCCTGCCCGCCGAAAACGTGTTGCGATGTCTGGGTTTTCCGCCACCAGGCCGGCGGAAGCAAAAGGTCCGAACGCGATGGAGACGGCTGGAAGGCCCTTGGATGCGCGATGTTCTGCGAGCGCATCTATAAAGGTGTTGCCGGCCGTGTACGCGGCCTGGCTTACGGATCCAGTCACGCCGGTGACAGATGAGAGCATGATGAAGAAATCTAGGCGTAGATTCCTGTCGGCAAAGTGTGTATGGATGTTCCATGGGCCTCGCAGCTTCGCTCGCATATTGGAGCTCCATGACTCGAAGGACATGTGTTCTAGAATTGAATCCTGGAGACATGGTTAGTAAATGTAGCCGGCAAGGTGTCAAAATGAATCTTACCCTCCACACAGCTGCCGCGTAAATGACACCACGGATTGGAGGCATCTCTGATTCGCATAGCGCCAAGATTTTTGCAAGCTGCGCCGCATCAGAAACATCGCAGTCCAGTAGAGTAACTTTGGCTCGTGCAACCCGCGCCTCTTCGACAAGCGTTGACGGAAGCTTCGCCGCGGACGCCTTCCGAGACAGGAATATCAGATTTCGCGCGCCGTTTCGCACGAGCAGCCGAGCAGCCAGACTTCCCACAGCCCCGGTGCCACCAACGATTATGTACGAGCACGGCGCCAGGGTATCGAGAGAGACACCAACACACGATGCCGCAGAGCTGGAAGCCGCATCTCTGACCACCCTCGGTAGGTATACTTCCCTGCCGCGCTGGGCGAACTCCCAGTCACCCAGCCGAGCGTCTCGAGCAAAGTCCATCGTCTCCCGATACACAGCAGCAACGAAATCGGCTGCCTCGATGCTAGACGAGTCTGCTGGATCGAGGTCGGCGAGCGCAAATCGTTTGGCCGAGTTTTCCAACCTGAGGCTTCGGAGAAAACCCGCGGCGAGGCCGTTCTTGGGAACCGGGCAGTCGAAAAGCCCGCCGTGCGATACCCAGAGCACGCTGCGTGCAGCCAGGACCAGCTCCTTCACTAAAGCGAAGCTTTGATGTTCCGGCCTGTCGAGGACTGGGTTTGCAGCGTCGTCGACAAATATGACGACTTTTTCCCGCGGGTCTGCATCTTGCAGGGAGGTGGTCGCCAAGGGAAGCTTGGTCAGCCTTGCGATGGCCGTGTTGAGCTCGGTCAACCACGCAGGTAAACCACCGGGCTCTGCATAGATGACAGTGGTATCTAGGTCGTATCTTGTGGGCTGGGACGCAGCGACAGCCATTATCAGGTTCAAAGAAGCTCGCCTGGAATCCCTGGAATCTTTCGTCACGAGTTTGACGTTAAACCCAGAGCTGCTTAGGACTTCACCCCAGGCACTATCGCTCATGAGCCTGCGAAGCACTCTCTGGGGTGGTAGTAGGCCAAGGCAGAACTCGTCATGCAGCGCCCCCGCAGCTCTTTCGACAATAATAAAGGTCCCGCCAGGCTTGAGCAGCCATTTGACATTGAGCAGGGCCCTGTTGAGGTCTCTCGCACGGCCCATAGTCCCGTGCGCAATTACTAAGTCGTAGGACGCTGCCTCGAACGACTTTTCGAGCAGATCCTCCTCCAGTGCGAGCGTCCGGAATGCGACAGGGCCGTCCAAATGGCCGAAACGCTTCCGCGCCGCCGCCACGACTTCCGGACTGGCATCCGCGAAGTCATAGCCCGAAAATCCGAGAGAAGAGCTCTGCGCGACTCCTGACAACGCTGCAAGACAGGCGCCCATGCATGATGCGGTGCCGTTTCCCACTTCCAGAACCTTTGCTTGGGGGGCTTTGTGCGAGAAAAGGCCGAGCAGTTCTCGCAATGGGTGTAGCGATCGCTCGAGATCAAACGGCGATGCGAGATATCTGTCCAACAGCCCATTGTGGTCTAGCAGGTCGGTGATGACCACGTCTCCGCGGAGCACCGAGGCCATTTCCTCGCCGACGCGGCGTACCACTTCGCCCGCGAGGCTTCTCGAGGCAACCGTGTCAGTCAGTAGCTGTTTGGCTCCTGGTGTGGCATGCAGCCATTCTGGATGCTCGGCTCGGAGCTCTTCAGCCTGGAGCGTCATGTAATCGACGAATTTGGTGTGGGCGGGCTCTGCTATGCTCAAGTTGGTGGCGACCAGTTCATCCAAGGTTTTCTCCATGTAGTAAAACACGACACGCTCCAGCTGAGCCATAAGAAGCTCGTCGGCGGCGTCTAAAGGCATCTCGAGCTTTTGCTGTAATGACTTGCTGGATAGTAGAAAGAGGTCAGGTTTCCAGGTCACCTTTGAGCAGAGCTGCGTGTCAGACAGCCCTCTCTGAATCGGTACGTCCATTAGCTCGTAGCGTAAGCCCTCGAGCTCGGCGATGGCGGCGCCACCGCTAAAGGCTGCGACAGCTGCAATGTCTTTGTCGAAAAGGCCATGGGGAGAGGCAACCTCTACGACGATCCTGCCATCAGACGTCTCCAGACGAGCTGCTCCAACGGCCATGGAATCCACGCGTCTTGGAAGCAGAGGCTGGCCGCAGGCTGAATCAGTCATGACTATTGCGGTGCTGGCCGATAAAAAGGCCTGCTGGAGCACCGCAAGGTAGGGGGCGTAATCAGAATCGTGGCTGGCTGGCTCCAAACTTGCAGTGTCGGGAAGCGTGAAAGACACCCTAATTCTCTCCTCGCCACGGCTGGCGATTTCCATGGTGCGAAGCGAAGGCCCGCAGTGCAAGCCAGCACGCTCCAATTCCGCATACAGAGTTTCCGGTTGCTCGGTCGCCAAAGAATGCTCGTGAGCCGTCTGTAGGCGATGCTTATTAATGAGACGCGCTTCGTTGTAGGAGGTCACAACTCCGATTTTGCCCTTGCAGTGCTCGATCATGCCGTCATTTTCCCGGACCGAGAAGACGATGAAGTCATACCAGCCGAGCTCGGCGGACCCGCCAAGTTCAGCCGGACGAAGAGACAGTCGGAGATCAACGCCAGCTGCATCATCCGGGACCCTGAGTGGTACGGGCATATCGACTCCCTGTAAATGAAATTCCCGGATGGGGGGCGACCCTTGCTTCTTCGAAACCGTCTGGCGAGTAGCCTCGATAGCCATTAAGATATACGCGGCTGCGGGATACAAAACGTCCGAACCAGTCCTGTAATCGCGCAGCCATGGGGCATCTGCCAGGGCGATTCTTCTCCGCCAGGTGTACGCAAAGGGACTGGAGTCGGGCTGCAAGCAACCCAAGATGTGATGCAAAGGCTCTTTCCGGCGCCTCGGCGCGCTATCCTGGAGGGGTTCATGCCAGAACCTACGCGTGTGGTTCCACGGGTAGCTGGGGAGGTCGGACAGCACGCAGAATCGCGTGTTCGCGAGGCGGTTTACGCTGGCCAGGTCGACCGGCAGGCCGCACCGGAACACCGTAGCGGCCACGCCTTGGGCAGTTTGCCGCGCGTCTTTCCCGCGGAGGAGGCACGGTGCGTACGGCATGCTCTCCAAGCCAACGCGGCTTAGAATTTGCTGGACGGGGCCTTTCAGGGCGCCGTGAGGGCCGACCTCGACCAGTGCGGCCACACCAACGCACATCTTGCCAAGGGATTGGTCGAACAGCACCGGCTCGGACAGGCTGCGCGCCCAGTGCCGAGGTCCGAGTGCCTGGGCGCTGTCGACCTTGTCGCCCGTAGTCGAGGAGAAGAATTCCACGCCTGGATGGAATTCTCTTTCACGCCTCATTGCGCCTTCGAGAAGCCTTGCATACGAGTCGGCGTATCGGTGCATGTGGTGCGAGTGGTAAGCAACCGGCACCACCAGCCGCTTTGCCCAGACGTGTGACTGCCCTAATCGCAGCTCGAGCTCTTCTATGGCCTGCTGGTCTCCAGACACGGTCGTGCTCCTCGGGCCATTCACGCACGCAACGACTACACGGCCGGATGACAGCTGGTCGAGGTGTACCTGGGTATCCTTCCGGCTTAGACTTACCGCCAGCATGCCACCCGGTCGGGGCAGATCGCTTTCTCCGCCGGGAGTGAGGATGGATCCCCGATAATACGCAAGCGCCATGGCCTCGCCGAGATTCAGGGCGCCAGCAGCGTATGCGGCTGCGATTTCCCCGCTGGAGTGGCCAGCCACTGCCGACGGGCTGATGCGCCATGACGCGAGCAACTCGACCAGAGATATCTGTATGGCGGTACATGCCGGCTGGCTTATGGATACGTCGTGGATGCGGGACGCCGACTCATCCCGCAATAGTTCCTCTGTACCCCGCCGTCAGCAGGCGCCCACGCATCGCCAATCAACCGTGCGACGTACCTTTGAGAGACCAGGGGCAGCCTAGCCTCCTGAGGGCTCTTTCTGCGTCTTCGAGGCACAGATCAAACACAGCGTACTCGCCGATGAGCTCGCGGCCCATGGCGTACCACTGAGCCCCCTGGCCTGTGAAAACGAAGCCGAGGCGCTTCGCCGCGGCTGCTCTCGCCGGCGGCATCTCCGTCTTCTTCAACTGCCGCAGCAGCCCTTCGACGCTCCGCGCGTGAACAGCGGTGGCGCAGCCGAAGGCCGTCCGCCGGACCGTCAACGTGTACGCGAGATCGCCCAGGAATGCGAGCTCGTCCGTTGGCGCCTTCGATGCGACATAGTCATGCAGCAAGCGTTGCATTTCCCTGAGAGATTCTCCGTCTTTGGCGCTGAGCGGGAACAGGTAGGCAGCAGCGCCTCGCTCCTCAAGAGCACCGGCCGAACCACGGCGGGCACGGCAGGGGCGCTCGACAATGGCGTGGGAGTTCGACCCTCCGTATCCGAAATTGTTGATGGATACCCGGCAGGGAACTCCAAGCGGCAACCGCTCGAGCTCCAGAGGAACCTGTACGGATGCATCGGGTCAGCAGGTGGCAGGGGCAAGCTCTGTCGGGACGGCATACCCGAAGGTTCAACTGCTCGAAAGGGATTGCGGTGTTCAGCTCCTCGATGTCCATGCTGGGAGGGATGAAGCCGCGCTCCAGGGACAGCACGGCCCGAATCAGCGAAACAAGCCCGCTCACGGGCTCGGTGTGGCCCACGAACCCCTTGATCGACGCCATTGCTGCCGGCGCGCTGCGGCCTCTGCCGAAGACTGCCGAGATGGCGGCCGCCTCGACGGGGTCGCCGACCCTGGTCCCCGTGCTATGGGCCTCGACGTAGGCGGTTTCGAGCGGGTCGAGCCCCGCGTTGCCATAGCACTGGCGCATCAACGCCTCCTGGGCTTCCTGAGACGGGGACGTGATGGAGCGGGTCTTGCCATCGGAATTCACCGCCGTCGCTCTGATGATTGCGCGCACGCTGTCGTTGTCTCTGCGGGCGGCGTGCAGCGGCTTGAGGACGACGGTGGCCACGCCCTCGCCGCGGCCGTATCCAGGCGCGCGCCCATCAAACGGGAAGCACCTCCCCTCGCCGGACAGGATCCTGCTTTCCCGTCAGCCAGCCGTTCCACCGCGAGCAACGGCCGCGCACTCACCCCAGGCCCGCCCAGGCAACGAAGGTCTCCGGATTGAGGAGCAGGTTGGCCGCGGTGACGATGGCCATGCTTGACTCGCCGGTCCGGATGCTCTGGCAGGCCAGGTGCAGGCACACCAGGCTCGCCGAGCACCCGGTGTCGATGGTCGCGCTGGGCCCCCGCAGGTCGAAGAAGTGGGATATGCGGTTGGACAGCATCGCGGCGCCGACGCCGGTGATGGCGTCGCGCGGCATGGTCTCTACGCTCGAGACCACGTTGTTGTAGTAGTCCTTGTTGAGCGTGCCGGCGAACACGGCGGCGTCGGTCCCCGCAACCTGGTCCAAGGGCAGTCCGGCTGCATCCCGCGATCATTCAGCACGGCGCGGCACGGCGGGTCGATCGGGGGTGGGAGGGGGCCTTGTCAAACCATTCTCTAGTGCCTCGAACGTCGACTCGAGGGCCAGACGGAGCTGAGGGTCCATCGAGGTCGCCGCTTCCGTCGACAGGCCGAAGAACGACGCGTCGAACAGCGCGGGGTCCTCGGCCATGAAGTGGCCGCCGCGGACGTGCATCTGCCGAGTCCGCACATTAGCCCGCCGCTCCCTGCGCGAGATGGGGAGAACTTGCGCTGCCCTGCCGTCGAGGCTCGGGGTGGTAGTACGCCTTTTGCTCGAACCGCTCCTTGGGGATTTCCGACCATGAGCTCCTCCCGGCCGTGCACTGGTCCCAGAGCTTGGCCGGGCTCGTCGCTTCTCCCGCAAGCCGGCAGCTCATGCCCACTATCGCGATCGGCATGGCGGCGGCGGCGGCGGTCTGGGCATTGCTTTTTCCCATCGTGGCGAGTGGACGAGTGGTGAGACGGCTGCGCTGCTTGAGGACGGCCCCCCGAGCAGCCTAACGCGTATGCTGATTATATATATACCAGGCCGTCCATAAGCGGACGCATGGCCGTTGGTGCGTCACGAGTCAGGCCCTCGATGCTGTTTGAAGTCGAAAGCGTTCGGTAAATAGACTAACATGGAAAATAGTGTACAAAGGAGGCTTAGCGCGGTGTGTCGGTTAGTGTGAGGGACAATCCATGAGTTCAAACAGATGCGTGGCGTAAAGCAATGGCCAACGTTCGTATTACCATCACGACTAGACCCTAATTAGTATAATATATATGTATATATACACATACATCTGGGCTACTTCGGGGCGCCGGAAACCCTATTTGGAAATAATCGCACGCGAAAAAGCTGGGCAGCTGAGGCGGCGCCGCGGTCAGGCTTAAGAACCAGCAGCCCAACCACTCCCCCGACGCAGCCGGAGTGCATCGCGAAAACCCTGCCGGAGCCCTCCCTTCCCCCCCCCCCCCCCACCGACATGGCCGAACCGAGGAGGATCGCGCTGAGTGCGCTAGACAACACCATCGCCCCCGTCTTCACCATCGGGAATTTTCTCGTCCCGCTCGCCGCGTCGGAGACGCCTGCCACCGTCCACCGGCTTCTCCAGGACGGCCTCGACAAGACGGTCCGGCAGATGCCCATCCTGGGTGGCGTCGTGGTGAAGGGCGAGGCGGACGGCCGGCTGGAGGTCGCGGTCCCGCGGCAGCCGGAAGCGTCGACGCGCAACACCACCCTCGGCTTCGCGGACCTGGCAGGCAGGCTCCCGGGATACGTCCAGCTCGTGGATGCCGGCGTGCCGCAGCGGTATTTCAACAACGAGCGGCTGCTGCTCTCGGGGTACCGCCGCGTCGACGACCCGCGGCGGCAGGGCCCAGTCTTCATGGCGCAGGCCAACTTCGTCGAGGGCGGCTACGTGCTCACCGTGGGCTTCGACCACTCGGTCTTCGACGGCACGGGCTGGGGGACCGTCATGCGCACGTGGGCCCAGAACTGCCTGGACGGAGCCGCCCTGCCGCTCGCCGCGGGCAGCGACGACCGGAGCATCCTTCAGCGGCTGTGGGAAGCAGGCGGCCGCCACACGTGCGCGGCGGAGGAGGAGGACGAGGAGGACGAGGAGGAGTCGGCGTGGAACCTGCTGGGATTGAGCCGGCAGGAGCGCAGTCGCACAACAAGCCCAGCGCCGGTGCAGCCCTCGATTTTCTACGTGCCCGTCTCGGCCGTCGCCAGGCTCCGCGACGAGGCTGTCGCGGGAGGGCGGGCCCACGGCCTGTCCGTCACCGACGCCCTCGTCTCCCTGGTGTGGCGATGCGTCACGAGGGCGCGCGTCGCGCACGCGGCTGCCCGTCCGCGAGGCGACGCCCTCGTCCGCTGCACCCTGGACGCCAGGCCGACCTTCGCGGCCGACCTCCCGGGCGACTACCTCGGCAACCTGGTGTTCTGGCCTGCGGCGCGCATGCCGGCCGACGAGCTCGTGGCGCCGGCCACGTCGCTCGGCCGCATCGCGTCGCTCGTCCGCCGGGAGATGGCGGCGGCGGCGACGCGGCCCAGGCTGCACGAGGCGTTCGCGCTGGCCGCGTCGATCCCCGACGGCGCCCGCGTGGAGAGGCTGATCGCGAGCCCGGAGCCGACCGCCATCATGTTGACCTCGCTGCTGAACCTCCCTTTCTGCGGCTTGGACTTCGGCCGCGCCGGAGCTGCCGATTGCTTCCGCATCAGCGTGGGCTGTCACGCTTCGTTCGTCGGCTGCATGATCCTGCCGCGCCGCACGGAGGGCGGGATAGAGATTGTCACAGCCTTGCCTCGTGCGGAAACTGAACTCTTGAAAAGAGATGGCGAGTTCGGCAAATACTGCTATTTTCTGTGCAGCTAGTAGCCGCGGCGCTGGTATTACGGCCTTCCTGCACTGTCTCTCTTCTGTCACTGTACTTCATTCTGATCCTAGCGAATCGCCCCTTTGAAGTATTGCTTTGATGTATTAGAACGTCAGATTAGGTACTGTGTAGGCTTACAATACAGCCTTACGCGCGCATTGGCTTGAGTACTATAGGGAGCGCCGACGGTTAGAGAACCTCGATTCCGTAACTAGAGCTGTTGGACGCGCCGCCGCAATCTCTCGTATTAAACCATTCGATCACATCATACCTGTAGAGAATGGAGAGAAGGCGGAATACTTTCTCCTAGCCTTCAGCAAAAGATGGCTGATGTGATGTTAGCTCGATATCTGTGCAGTGACGGCTTACGACGCAGAAACTCTGACTGCAGGGCCGAGAGCAGAACCACAGGGTACACGAGCGGCCTGCCGGAACCCGGGTCCGTTGGAAGGAGCCTCGGCGCCCGGGCCGTTCAAAAGGCTGGCCCTCGTGCACGCGCGGGTCAACGCGCTCGCTCTCAGAGTTAATTTTGACTTTTTTAGTTGGAGTCGCGTTGGCGGGCGACGCGTCGTTTTCCGCTTGTTGCTACGGTAACGGGCCGCGAGACACCACCTCGTCCGCCTCCGCCTCCTCCACCTCCTCCACCTTCTCGACCGCCAACACCGCCAGCACCTGCCGATCCGCGCAGCGCCCGCAACGCCGCCCTTTGCCTCGATGCCGCCGCACGTCCAACGGCGCTCGCCCTTTCCCGCGCCCGACCCCGCTGATGGCGCGACCTCCATCCCGCCAGCGCCCGACCAGACGCGCGACGTTGTCTTCCGCCACCCCGCCTACGGCGACAGAAGCAACATCATCCTCATGCTGCCGCCCCTGGACCATTCCGATGCCGCGCTCGACTATAACACCGCGCTCGTCGCGTGCGCCGTTGTCGCAAACAACGCCTGGCACGGTTTCTTTACGCTGGACCAAGCAGGCGAGCAGCGCGTGGAGCCGCCAGAGGACGGCCTCCTGCGCGGGACATCGTACTACTTCCGCGTGTCGGACCAGGTCGACGGTATGGCAGATGCCTTCTCGCGCTGCTGGGCGCTAACTCGGCCGCAGAGCGATATCCCGTGGTCTTCGGCTTCCACAACTGGATCTTCCCTGACAAGCTGCCCGATGCCTGGACGAATCCGCCTCTCGTCAGCGCCACGCCGCCCGACCGGCCCATGCCACGGCAAAGCAGCCTGACCGAGGCTCTGCTCGCCCGCGACGTCTCCTGCCGCCTGACAAACCATGTTGAAGGCACCGAACACGCCCACCTTGTCCCGCGCAGCGAGGAGTCGTGGTTCCACGCCAATGCCATGTTCTGCTTCGCCCGCGCCAACCGCCCGGGCATCCCCGCCATCGACGTGCCGCAAAACGCCCTGCTCCTCCGTCGCGACATCCATGCCTTCCTCGACCAGCGCCGCATCGTCTTCGTCCCCAAGCCTGGAGGCCTCGTGGCCCACGTCTTGGCTCCGGGCTCGTCGTCGGAGCTCGCTCGCATGTACCACAACGTTGCCCTGCAGCCGCTGACGGGCGTTGCTGTTGAGTACCTGTTTGCTCGTTTTGCCTGGGCCATCTTCTCTTACGTCAAGTTCTACTTGTCTGCGCCGACGTCGCGCACCCTCTGCGTCGTAGAGGATGGGCAGCTCGTGGTCAAAACCTTTAAGCCGGAGCAGCTCCTACCTGCCGCTCCGTCCCGGGCAAAGTCCCGCAGCATCAGTCCCCAGAAGCGCAAGGCATCAGAAGCGCAATGCGATTCAGAGGGCCGCGAGCGTGGTCGACCGCGGCGGAGGTCTCCCATTACTTCCACATGCACTTCCTCGGCGTGCTCTTTCTTTACTAGCAGCTGGCTCACTGAAGACGCTTCGGATGAAACCGAGGCCTCTGAGATCAACTACGATTCTCCAGTCGAATGCGACGGAAGAGTCGAACCGGTCTCTGGCGGAGAGGCCCATCTACTGGATTACGCGTCCGGATGAAATCGCCCATCATCTCCATCCCGGCCCATTCGGCCTTTAACCCGCCTATATCCGGTCCCTGGGATTCTGCGGACCGGAAAAGGGCACTGACACAGCAGGCGAGCTGGAGCTATCGATTCTCCATAGCCCCACGGCTCAAATCAGGGCCCCCTTTGTAACCATTGGGCAGTGAGGTCACTTGTCATCTCGAGCTGCTTGGCCAGCAGCCGACGTCCGCGCCTCCGCCGACGTTGTTTCTCTCCTCCCATCAAAAGGATCGCGGTTCGGTCCTGGGACGACGTAGGGAGCCGTAGCACACCGACGCATCCTCGCGATATCACCTTCGTCGCTCATCAATCCGTCTGCCTCAGTCGGTTTCCGAGCCGCTACTGCCCCGGCGCCGCACCGCTGTTCGTGCCAATGCCGGAAGCGGAATGTGTTTTGCTTCGTGACTCTAATTCTTGTCGACTCTCGGAGTGTGATTCGTTGCGATGGAATACGGTGTAACCAGGTTGCGACACTTTTCCTCCAATGCAGATGGCGGCGAGGTGTAGTGAAGTAAGCAAGCGCCATGCACAGTATAACAACACGAGGCGTGTTTAATATAATAGATTAAAAAACTTCCCATGTTTGCTGATTGTAGAGATGCATGCTGTTGCACTTCCTAGAACCCGGTTACCCCACTGCCTGGTATTTCGTCTTACCTAGGTCTGATGTGTGCTTGCTTCACACGGCTGAGGCGAATCGCTGCAAGACTCGACCGGAGGAATCAGCTCTCCCAAGGCTGCAAAAAAAAAGGCTGAATGGATCCCCTTGCTTTATCAAATTCATAAGTCTGGAAAAAAGCGCCCCCACCAAGTTGACAGCGCATATTTTTATATGGAGCGTGGCGGCAAGGCGCAGCAGGGATCTCATTTCGAGCGGGCCGTGGCGCTCGCAGATGACCTGAGTGGCGGAGCAGGCGAAAAATATCATGTCAAAAACAGGTGGCATATTGTTAGCAACAGCAACGAGCGCAAATGACGTCGGGCAGAGATCTCATTCCGTAGCTGGAGAAATGGAGGGTGGAAGAGGAAGAGCAGGAAGTCGAGATTTTTTGCATGCGGGAAAGGATAATACTTAGATAATACCTGCTGATCGCGAAGAGTCCGTCCGACTTGGAGCGAGAAAAGAAATTGAGAGAGGAAATTCTTGAATCCCTCAAACAGTCTTTTCGGAGCCAAGCACCAGTGCAGCATCCTCGGAGAACGAGAACAGCTCCAACAGAGCTTGGCAGATCTCCCAACGTGTTGAAACCCAGGTCTGAGAATTATCCGTCAAATTCACCGAGAGGGCCACCGAGACCAGATTTGAAAGGCACAGAACTGCCCCAGACAGAGAAACCGCAAGCACTTCTAGCAATGTCAGCTGCGAAAGATGAACCCACCATCCGTCAGGACGTGGCGAAGGCCAGCACGTCGGGAACCACACCTGCTTCATTAAAGACCCTCGGTGCAATAGAATTCGGAATACATGACATAACTACAGATAAAAGAGGTTCAGACGACGAGGAGCGAGTCGTAGCTATTTACTGCGAAACCTAGAACCTCGGTTCCGCCATGCACTGGTATAAAAAAGCCAAGCGAAAACACGACGGTCGGAACTATGACTTCAAAAGTGCTACGATCAACATTAGAATTGCAACGACTTAGGTTCGCTCGGGCAAGATCGAGGAAGCTACAAAAATCCTGGACGAGATCTCGGAGGCCTGGACTACCATTGATTTATATATTGCCTCAGCGATGGCCAGATATCGCAGTCTTTAATGCCTCCATTCTAATGCCTATAAGAGCTCTGCAGATTGCCTCGCAGATGTCAACAAAAGACCGTAAAAGTCTCACCCGATTGGAGAGCCGTTCACGAGACTTTTCAACCAAAATGCCGTCGTATCTCTCATGAATGTCCTCGGTAGACATGCTGATGCTAACAATATGGCTTATACAACGGTTTCTGAGTGGACCATGTTATTGAAACGCCTAAAGAGCAAATACTTGCAGTGGCTAGAAGAACTACAGCGCAACTTCGAGATGCAAGGGTGCCCCAGCAAGAGCAAACCTCGACATGGTCCGGAGACGATTAGCGAAGCCATATTAAACCTGAAGTCTTGGCTTCTGTCCGACGAGAGGCTACAAAGTAATAATGAAATATCGCGATTAATTGCTCGTTAGCATCGCAAAATTGAGACTGTCACTAAAGCCTTGTTTGATAGCAGGTTTTGTCTTATTGAGACTCTGACTGAAATGGACCAGGTCAATGAAGCATCTGCATTAAATGAACAAAACCTCGCCGAAATATATGCAGGAATTCTGGGGCTTAAGTCACGTAGCAACACTGCCAAAATACTCCTCCGCCAAGAGAGAGTCAATGAAGCGGAGGCAGCATGCAAGAACGCTCTTAAGTCCGTGGCGGAGCAACTTGGCCCGGAGTATTACGTCACATTGGAGTTTGTGGAAACGCTGGTCAAGATATACCTCGCGTAAACACGTTGGACTGATCTCGGAGAGACGACTACCGCCGAGGAAGTCCAAACAAGGGTTCTGGAGAAGAGTAACGAGATCTTTACACGAGCCCACCCGATCAATCTGTTGAACAGAAGCAGGCTTGCCGGTACTTACTCCAACGCGGGAAAGTGGACAGAAGCTCGCAGACCGATAACAAGTGTCGACGGTACCTTGAAAGCGCAATCTCCTAGTAACCCCCCCTCCATCAACACCATGTAGAGTAGCAGCGAGAAGATTGGGTTGCTAGTACAGATCTAAACTTAAGACAATTAAGAATCCAAGCCGAAGGAACATACTCCAGAATAATCTAAAGGACATACTTTAGCTTTCGCACCAACAACTAGAACAGGTTGTAAAGCTCTACGAGAATTCGTTTTGTAAGGATTATACGGACGCTCTCACCACTCAACTCGAACATCGTCTCACTTAGAGAGACCGCCCAGAGGAAATACCGGATGAAATCGTTGTTAGCCTTCATGACATTCTTGACAAAAAGTCATCGGGGTTAGGCCATCTTCACCCTTAGATCGCGACCATGCAGCAGGAGTTAGCTGCAACGTATTCCCGTATTGGAGATTGGGAAACGGCCAAAGAATTCGAGGACTTGGCACTATGCACCCGCATGCAGCTTCTTGGGGAGTCCCATCCTAACTTCCTCAAGAGTAAGTTACAGCTGTCTTCAATCCAATGGTGCTTGGGAATAATAAGTGAAGTGGCCGACCACTTGAGATACGTTCACGACACTATGGAAGGCAGCCTGAAGGAATATCCTTCCTTTGGTATTATGGATATCAAGAGCAATCTGGCGAACGCATATATCGAAAACGAGGATCTTGCTCGCGCTGTCCAGCTCCAAGAAGAAGTTGTTAAGGAAAGGAAGCGAAATACTAGCGATGACAGTGCTTTGGAAAGCCGGAACGACTTGGCTTTTTTTTTACCAACAGATGGGGAAGTTTGAAGACGTAAGAAAACAGTACAACGAGATCCAAACGCAGTTGAAGAACAGAAACCGAATGCCTCCGAAGCGAACCCATCCTCTCTAGCTTATAGTCCAATCGAATTTAGCGTTTTTATAAATGGCGGATAAAGATGAAGATCTTAAAAGTTTACGAAGCATATGGCAAACATTGTCAAGACACCATTACATATAGGTACAACCGAGCGTTGGCGTTGAAAAAGCAAGGTCAGCATGGCAATACTAAGACGCAACTGAAGAAAGCAGTAGAGGGTCTTAAGAAGCTGGTCGGGAAAGACCACGCTGAGAGCAAAGCAATGCGCAGCACGCTTAAGTAGTAGACGAAGAAGACGCCGCCCCACACCCCCAGGGCACCCTACCTGGCGAAAAAGCGGGACTCCGGCCAATTAACCCCCTGGAATGGGGTAACGTTGAAGTTGTTTGTACATGCGTAGCATTACTGAATACTTTGCCTTGATACACACACGCACAAAACGTCTATCAGCGTTGACAGCTTTTCCAATGAAAAATGACCCGAAAGGCATTAATTTTTACATAGAGTATCTAATATATGCGCCTTATCACATGCAGGAGGCAACGGACCGCTCTCAGCCTACTGCAAGGCTCATCCGAAACCCGGTCTACAGGCTAATACGCTACACTTGCACCAGTAACCGTAACTAAGGCGTTACAACGCACTTCGCTTGTTGGCCGGCTCTCGTGCCTCGGACCTACTCCCGTACGCAAGTGGCCCTGAGGAACGACGGGTGACTAAGACGCGGAGCGCATTGTGACACCGCTAGCTACGAATAGGTAGACCGTATGAAAGGATGGCTTTAGTGCTATCGTATTCGGGGGCCGAGGCTTATCGGTCTAAGGTCTTGTTTTTTCTATCCTTTCGTTTGAGAAGAGGGTCCGGCGGTGAGACGGCACAGCAGGCGGCCGCTCGTAGCCATGCTATCAACGTCACTCGTAGGGGTGCTGCGTATTTCCGGGTCCGACGAGGTGGGAATTGGAGCTATCCGTCAGTCAAATGGACAAATGAAGTTCCTTAAAGCGAAGCGATCGGTACCACACAACGAGAGAATTGCTAGTTTGGCGATTTGATAAATTCTCGCTCGCATTCTGAATTCCGCCCGGTCCTCTAAGACGGTACATATAAATTTGAGCCGCAAAAGGTTTCAGGTCAGCTACAGGTATCCGGCGCTGGACCAGCCCTAGTCTACTTTAGCTTTAGATGGGTGTTCTACTCTTTCATCTTATTAGTCAACCTTGTTGGCGATGGACGGCTTATGCCAGCACCGGACTATCCTTGTAAAGTCATCAATAAGAGCTGGCTTATAGGACGCTTAATAAGAGACAATAAGTTATTCATGATGAAGAAGCTGAAAGGAAAAACAAGATGGGGAGAGCACTCCGTGTCGCGATATACGAACCGTCACCACACGTGCCCATGAACCTGATACGGCCCATCTATATCGTGGTAATCGTTCTTCAATTCGGAATTGCTGTCATCCCGTGCGCACTCTATAGAGACTGGGGAGCATTTACGGTCACCAGCTTGGGCACGGCTCTGACAACAGCAATGGGCTAGCTACCGCAATGGAAAGCCGAGAAGTTTCCAGCCGCAAAGGTGTCGAATAAAACAATCACCATCACCTCCGGCAACGGATCCAAGGATGTTATGGCAGGTACGCTTAGCGCGGCGCTAGCGCCGCGGCTGGGTAGTTTAGCTCTTTCGCTCTCTTCCAAACAAAGCCAGACAACGAATACAGATGCATACGAGTTTTTGCTCCAACAAAGGATATCATGACCGTGCGGAGTCTCGGAATAGATATAGACCTCGAGCACCTCGCGACGGCCAAACTCCCACGTGCACCGCGGCCGTAGGAGCAGTTGGGTTTCTTCATACGGCCGCAGGAGCGCGAGGCGCATATTAAGACGCTAAACGGGTTGCCTCTGGGCTTTTAGTTAACACGAGTTTGATGTACTCTCTTAAGCCTCAGATCGCTCGTCCTACTCACTCTGGCGGCCGGAATGCAATCGAATACCTAGTACCTGCTCATTATCGGTGCTGCAAGAATGTTTCACAATGCCTTCGTTGCAAGCCTGAGAATTTAACCGGAGGGTCAAGATATCCCGCTACTGTGCCAAGAGGTCATCTACGGGAACAAAGTAACGGACATCTTAATGGACCTCGAGGTGAAACTAGAGCAAGACGAAATAGCTGGTAATAATCAAAGTTTGATATTATTAAGCCTTTGGTCAAGGAATTCTTCCCAGCAGAGCTACGATAGGACGAGAAATGGTGGTGGAAAGGTTAAAGAAATAATTATGACGAGAAGCGTATAGACTAGAAAGACTGGAGAGGGATCCCTCGAAGTTATTAGGACCTTAAGAATCTCAGGTCTATAAGCCCTCCATCTCTAAGTCCGGAGAAAGACGAGAAGGAATTATCACCTAATATATATTAAATAAAAATTAGTCTTTTATAATAGGAATATTAGTTAATATATTTTTTAATCTATTATATAAGAGTTTTAATAAACTTTATAAACTTTATAAGCTATTAAAAATAAAGATAAATTTAAGACTTTATTATTAGTAAATAAATTTAAGAAAGTAAAAAAGAAATAAAGGTTAAAGACGGTTAATCTTTACTGTAAGGTCCGTTTTAATAATAATTCCTTCGATAATATCGTATATTTAACGCTATTTCTGTTATTTAACCTTGCTGCTTATTGCCCCCTCGGATCCCCAACTATTCTCCTGAGAGGAAATTTGATCCTGGTGTCGTAACCGCACGGGAATATCTGCTTCCTCACCGTCAAACACGCGGGCAATCTCCTCCAAAGAGTATCCACGCGTCTCCGGGTAGCAGAAATAGCATGTCAAACCGACGATGATCAGAATGCCCACAAACACGAGATAGTATCTCCATTTGATGTTTTCCAGCGCGATGGGGTTGACAAAAGTGTTGAAAAACACAGCAAACTGCGTGGTGGTAAGGACAACGGTCATGCCGCGGGCGCGGAGACTATAGTTCCATATCTCGCAGGGATAGGAAAATGTTAGCGGGGTGAAGGCTATATCATACGCAGCGTAGTAAAAAAAGAGCATGGGGATAACGGCGATGCCGACGGCAGAGTTTCCAGTCGTATCGTAAGAGCCAGTCAAAGCGGATATGACGACGTAACTTATCAGCATTCCAGTGCAGGACGTCATGAATAGGAAGCGTCGACCAAGCTTGTCCACCATCAAGGCAGCGCTGACAGCAATTAATAAGTTCCAGACCTGTATGCACCCGTTGATTAGGGTCTGGTCTTTGACACCTGTGACACCAGCAGTATCAAGAACTGCAGAGAGGTAGTATGACACGTTCCCGGCGCCATTCCACTGTGCGAAAACACCCAGTGTCACTGAGATGAAGAGACGGTGTCTGTTGCCCTTTGTTCTTAGCATGTCGGCGTAGCTGGAGCTGCTATTCGCTTTGGCTTCGAGAGCAAGTGCACTTTGAATTTCAGCAAGCTCGAAATCCACCAGAGGAGCGCCTTCATCACCTTCTGCATGATATTTGACGAAGAAAGCGCGTGCCTCAGCGATACGGCCCTGAGAAACAAGCCAACGAGGGGATTCAGGGCTTAGGAGGTAGCCTGTAAGGCTAAGTACCGGAAGACCTGCTTGCATGATAGACGGAACACGCCAGGACCAAGATCCAGCCATGTCCTGTGTTCCGTAAGTTATCCACGCAGCAAGCATCGCGCCTGCTCACTGTTAAGTTATGCCGATAACTCTATCGAACTGTTGAAACATACCGACGTACCACCCACAGTTAAACATGGCTGTAAGAGCTCCTCGCTGCGTGGGAAAAGCGGTCTCCGCAATAAGCAACGGAGTGGTTATGACGAACCAAGCGCTCACGCATCCGATAAAGAACCGCCCAACAACAAACATGGCAATTGTTCGCGCGCCAGTCTGCAAGCCAACACCGAGAATGAGGAAGATATATCCTATCGCCACGCATGGTTTCCGCCCATAACGGTTTCCTGCCCAGGCACAGATCGGGAATTGGAAGATTGAGCCAAGGTTCTGCACGGCATTGACGAAGCCCAGCCAAGACCCGGCAGGGTGATCCATGAAATCATGCCACTGGTCAAGGGCTTGGAGACCGTTCATAAGAGAGCCATCGTAACCATTTGCAGATGAATAGAGAATCATAGAAATGATGCAGAAGTTGAGCCGGATGAGGTTTTGTTTGAGGAACCAAGGTTTGTTTTCCTGAGGAAGGACCGCGGCAAGATTATCACCAACTGCTTTTCTGGCAGTAACCTGCTCACTACCCATGTTTGGAGCTGTATGGCAAGGGCCGTGAGGGCTCAAGAAGAGTGATGGCATGAGCGGTTGACCCCGCGGGGCCGGCGCGAAAGCAACGAGGACTGGTAGACAGTGGCGTGGTCTAGGGTGTCAACATCAGGTATATATGGCTTTCCAAGGCTGTGGCTGGTCAAGGTCTAGGTGTCTATCCAGTGTATGCTCTAGCCTGGAGGCGAACGATCATATTGGTTGAACATGTCATGGCCTATCAACAAGGTTTAGCGGGGCGAATAGCACCGGTGTCGTGCCGAGGCGTTTCGGATAGGGTAAGATGAGCTGGCTTCGCCTCCAGCACTAAGGATCCCTTGGTGACTAGTCCCACAAGCCAGCCACCCTCTCCTTGACAATATCCAGGTCGGGAGGTGGCAAGGGCCTTCTTGTAATGCGGGTGATGATCAGCGGCAGTGGTTCCTGCAGCTCTTGTGAAAAGGTCCTTGTTTTTGCTTTTCGTATTCGCGAATCGAGAAAGGGCAGCCAGTGACGCCCCTCGCGAGAAAGATCTGGGTGCTTCTGGGCCGGATGCCAGCGGCAGCCGCCGCATTTTGTGTTTAGCGCCTTCATCCCTTTCTGACATCAAAGTCATCCCACCTGTTCTTTCATATCTCCTTGCATCCTTAGTAGCAGCGCAGACCATCTACTCTTGACCCAATAAACTTAGTTGCCCAAGTGATTCTCCATTCAGCGATCGTGTTGCAAGAAATGTGCGACTTCCGGAGGTTAATTGAGTATGGAAGTCCCGTCTTACGACTAGGCGTATCGGCAAGGATCGGCATTAGCCTATTTTCCCCAGTTAACTTTCGAGTATACCTTGCAGTATCATCACGAGCCTAGCTCTCATGGTACGATCGACGCGTATTAATTGATTCGGCCCCCACTTTCTTAGCTCTTTCTCTCTTCGCAGCGACAGGTCCTCTCACGCTCCCTTCACGTTTATTCACTTCACCGCAAGGCCACAAGTGGTTAAAATCAGAAGTCAACCGCTCGCCGCTCATGGGCCCTTGGGCCTGGCCTTAGCATGCCGAAGGCAAGGGTCCGAGGATATCGAATCCTACAGATTCCGCGTATAAACTTCCTTCTATCCGATACGCTCTTCACCAAGCGATTTCGCCTCCTCGGTGGCAACTAGCCAATTTTCAACTTTCGCAGCTGTCCGATAAGATGATGAAGCGTCAAGTGGCTTTTTGAAACGTGCCCTCGGGTTGCAGAAAGCTTCCCGGACAATCTCTTTCCTGGGGTCCAACTTAAGCCATGGTCAGAACGCGGTTATGGGGGCCTATGAAGATCAGAGTCAAAATTTCCAGGTGGCCTTGCTGGTTGCGATCGATCAGCGAGTAGGGGCAAAGCTTGTTCTGGAAGATGTTTGGATAGGTAGGTAGGCGGCCTTCGCGATTTCTCAGCGACCAATTTCCTGCACAGTGGGATGACCATGTTCGATATCGTAAAAGGTATTCAAGACTTCCAATCTCAAGTGGGCTTCCGAATTCTGGTCGTATCCCCTTCATTACTCTTTTAACTCTATCGTGTCGACGTTTTGCAAGTAGTCGATACAAACCTTGCTCACATCATGGCACTCATCGCAAAAGGGAACAGCCGCACGAATGGGGCGCTCAATAATAGAAGAATGACCCTTTTTCAGAGTGGATCAAGGCTATTGATTTAGCTTTCAATGCTGACTGTTCCTCAGTGGAGCGCGCTTTGCAGGCCAACCACTGAATATGTGCACTCCAGATGATTGGCGGATCAACCCGACGCCTCGCTGATTCCAGTTCCTCTCCTTGGTTTCATCATCGTAAAGAATCGGAGCCACATCACCGAGCCGACAGGTCTCAATGCAGTCATTCCAGCCGAGTATTCCGTACATTCAAACTTCCGTGCCGCCGCAAACGAAAGGGGATAACGAAGGATTAATGAGATGTACGACAGGATCATCGGTGCAGGGTATACAGTCGTCTCCGAAAAGTATGGCAAGAGTATTCTTCAGGTCTTCTTTGAGACCGTTAGGGACCACGAAGTTTGGTTTGGCCAAGGCAGCGCTGATGTCAAAGATATGCATCATCCAGGCACCTTTGTAGGCCATAAACCTGTCGCGAAGCTCCTTCACGCACCGCAATATCGTCATTACTCAGAATGGGTCTTGCTTGCCGATGATAGCCCACATGCTCAAAGATGCCATGCGTGATCTGTTGCCCATCCCCTGTGAGGAATTTTCCCGGCCAGCTCTCACGTCCGCTTAACCGAAGAAACCTTACCTTCACCGACCTGGTTCGTGGCCTGATCCATTACTTGCAACATCATTTTCCCATACAGCGCCTGGCCTACCGTTCTGATCGAGCACAGCATTAAAGAACCGGTGTTCATGTCGAGTATGAGGTTTATCCTGATAGTGCCTAAGCCCGGTCTTTGCATTGCCTCGAAGCCAGGCTAGTCCACCGAACGGATGAGGGACATTGCAACTATTTCAAGGAGATCAGTTGAAATGATGGTCGATTATAAAGCTGTGGAACGTGTTGAGCAGGGTACTAAATGGGAAGGTCGAATGGCAGCGTTAAGAGCCGGTGAGGAACAACGATGTCAATTGCAACGTGTAAATGAGAGCACAACTATCTTGTTGTCTGGCTTAGAGTGGAGGACGAGCATGTTGCAATATAATGCACGCAAGGATAACTTAAGCACCGCTTTTTGTTCAACAGAGCAAAGCTGGAAAGACTGCCGGTTTCGGAGTGTTTACTTGGTGCTTGAGACGGAGGAAAACGTATGCATGTGGGATGCTTCCCAAGCCGCGCCGAGTCTCAAACGAATTGGTGCAGCTGTCCAAGAAGGTTACAGAGTGCCATCGTTGTAGGCAGTACCCAGCGCAGCATCTTCATAACATGTATAGCACGGAAAGAAAATCGGTAGCAGCAGTACAAGGCTAGATCCACGAGAGCCCGAAAACATTGAGGCCGGCGGGGAAAGAATCATGGAGCTAGTGTAGTTGATCAATGGATCGAAGTGAGTCCAGAGAGCACACGTGATCCTTGGGGCTATGCTTCGAATTTCTTCCGTGAAAGAGTCTATTATGGTCTGCATGGGACCAAGTGATGAAGGCTGTGGATCAATAGCCGGAGGCTGGTGACTGCGAGGCCCACGGCTTGCGACTTACCTCAACCTGATTCGGGGTTGTGAGTTGTACGATGGCGCTCGGAGAACTTACTTGCGATAGATGGCAGATAACTTTGACCGGTCAAGGTGTTGTCGGAAACTTAGCCGACAGTGTGGGAGGCGAGGATGCCAACGACGCTCAAGGAGGCTGAGTGATGGTCCTGGCTTCTCAGCGTGGTGGTTGGATTTCACCAGACGGTCGCATGCGGGTACCGTTTGTTTGTTGTTCCTTGACCGGTATGTTGCGGTGAGGATGAGCGAAAACACCGACATAGGGAGTGAAGCGTCGCTTTCGGGGAAACTACGTAGAGCTTGATGAGCAGACACACCGCAACTGCACAAGAGGTTAGTAAGAGGCTATCAGTTGGGCAGCTGTGCAGCGTGGGTGAAGCCGAGGGCGAAGACTTACGAAAATAGACGGGTGTGGGGCGTTTCAAGTGGCAGGAGGAACGCGCGTGCGAAGATCCGGATGCTCTGTGCTGAAGTGTCCGCCGAGAGCGAAGAGGGGAAGTCAGGAGGACATGCGCCCGCGTTGGATGTCGAGATGAGATAAGTCAATGCAACAGCGGGAGATCTTGTGCGACGTGGGCGCTCGACCGGAGACCGGATCTCGGAAAGGTCTGAGCCATGTCATCACCGCCATGGTGGTGAAGGGTGATGTCATGTCTGGAGGCGTGAGATATCCTCACACCCTTCTCAGATCATGTTGCATTAGCGGCAGAGGCAGCGCCGAACCGGAGAACTGAACCACTGCAGGAACACGTTTCTGCTCGAGGGATGTCCCTGGGTGTCGGCGGTCGAGCCATCGGGCCGATCCGCGGAGAGAGGGAGGGTGCGGTGGAATGAAACAGCGAACAGCGGGAACAGCTGAAGAATCCGCGTCGAAGGCCGTTTCGAAGCTTCGTCGGCGTCTCGAAAGAGTGGCATCGATGATTGGCACGGCGCTCAGGTTCCCGCGAGGACGCGCCGCCATGTGGACAACCCCCCCGAGATCCTCCGACTGGGTGTCGGCCCCTGGCACCCAGCGCTCGCTTGTCTTACGGTAAGTGGTAAAGAGCCAGAGGACAACACATCGCGCTAAAGCAAAATGCGTAGCTACCGAGCTAAAAGCGGAAGGAAAGTTGGTTTCCCCGGAGCCTCCCTGTTTGATCAAAGGCGATCTGACGTGTCCACAATTCTGTGACTCACTTTCCCCTCCTCGAGATCTGCGGAGTGCTGCTGCTGCTGTTTGAGGCCTGAGGTGAGCAACCTGGAAACTGCAAAGACTTGCAAAGATGATGGTTAGAGCTGCACGGAGCTGGGTGCGTCTCACTGAGCGCGGACATGCGGATGAGGTTTGTTCATTCTGTAGACTAGTTCTGCTGAACCAAGAAAGAAATATTGGAGCTGGCCGTAGATAGGAAATCCAAAAATCCTGAGCAATCTGAGGATATCCAAAATGGTATATGATTCTGTTCCAGAAAATCTCTCAAGCGAACGCTAGAGAATAAATAGTGTCATGGACCGAGATATTGTATATCGATCGGTCATGTAGCGAGTGGCGGAAAAGACAGCTGATCAGCCGCTATTCCTGAGATGTTCATAGGTACAGCACTGCAGACGCACTGTGCGCGCAGGCACCTAACAAAACGGTCGTGATGATCGTAACATCGTGACGCTCTTTCAAGGTCTCGTTCGTCCGCATCGGGTCTCATCATGCACGATTTGCCGATGTTCCGACTCCGATTGCCGACAACAGCAAGGAGAATGAGCAGAGGAGGCTCAAATAAAACTCCAGTCCGGGGTCGTGTCGGCAGCGGCGAGTGTCGTTGGTGGAGCGAGGCGCCTGGCCTTGGAAGGAGGAGAGGTAGGGTTAGCCACCTGCGGGATTCAGCGCCAGCGGCGGCTGGGGCGGGGGTTGGGAGTCCGCTGGAGGTAAATCGCGTCGTCCTCCTCGGCAACGACCTGGAAAGCGATGTCGCCGTTCTTGCTGCTCTTGCCCGTTTGCGGCCTGGAGTGGATGGTGCCAGCGCAGGACGTGCCGGAACACGACGAGACGGTAGAGTCGGGGCGCTTGGGCGGGTAGCTCTTCTTGCCGCGCAGCTTGAAGACGTCGTGGTCGCCGAGCGTGCAGGAGTCCGGGCGGTTGGAGTTGCATTCCGAAATGGGCTCGTCCAGATCGGTCATCACGGTCGATGCGGACGAATCAACCGACCAGGATGTGGCGTACGTCGCGTTCGAGGAGGAAGAGCTGGGACGCTCGGACCAAAGCGAGGAGGCAGATGCCTTGGAAGAGATGGTGGACGTGCTCTTGGTCGAGGGAGCAGTGCTCTTCAAAGAGGAAACAGAGCTCTTGGCCATGGAGGACGCGGAAGTCTTTCTCGAGGAGGTCGAGGCGTGCTTGGATGCAGGGGAAGTCGAGGCGTGCTTGGATGCAGGGGAAGTCGAGGCGTGCTTGGATGCAGGGGAAGTCGAGGCCTTCTTGGAAGAAGCGGCAGGGGAGGCCTTGGGAGAACCAAACTTGGGGGAGCCCTTGTAGTGGGAATGCTCCTGGGCCTTGCCGTAGAGGTCCTCTTCCTCGGGAATGCGTCGAAGGTCGTGGGCGTCGTCGTCTTCAGCAGGGAAGCGTAGAGTGGCCATGACCTGAGTGGTGCCGTTGGCGAAGGGTTTCGTCCAGTGACGCTCGTCCCATTGGTGTTCGGAGAAGCTGGGTTTGCGGTCCGCAGACTGCGACTGGCGCAGGCTGGGAGAGGAGGAGGAGGAGGAGGAGGAGGAGGAGGAGGAGGTCTTGGAGGCAGCTGCAGGAGTGCGTTGCTTATGCATGGAAGATGCAGGCTTGGAAGCCGTCACCCGGTCGTTGGACTGGGGCTTGCTGCGGAGTTTGGAAAACATGATGGTGACACAAAGTTGATCTGGCGAGGGAAGAGGAGGCTCTGGGACATGGTGATATATGGACTCGGGAGTCACTTGAGAGTGCCTTTGTCAGAGCTCGTGATGTCCGTCTTGAGAACGCGGTGAAAGTTGCAAGTGATGGTTTCCCCCACCGAGCACAGACGCTGGCCGCACATTCACCGCTCCATCCCGCACGGGGTCCTAGGGTCCAGCGCGTGTTACGGAAGATGGCCGGTGCGGTATCGATAGCACGCGGCCTGTTTCGGGCAGCCTGTCGCGCGCGGGTTCGCCAAAAGTTGACCATCCGCTGGAGCACTGCACGTGATTTCCGGAGGGCTTTGACGTGTCAGAGCAACGCCTCAGGGACAGAGCCATCAGCTGATGAGCCGCCGAGCTGTGTACTGCGCCCGTTTCGGAAGAGTCCAGCAGCTCCCGCGCATGCCGCTTGCCGCCCGGGGGTGCTGCCAGCACAACGCCATGCGCCGCACACCTAATGCCATGTCGTCGCAACAGTGGCTGCCCCGTTGCAGCAGCGCCGCACACCAACTTCCGAGGCCCACGATCCATTGGTGCGACAATGCTGCGCCTGCCTCCGGGGTGCGGCGTTGAGAACGATTGAGGAGATAGTCGACCACGTAGCAGTGGTGTGCTGGAGTAGGAGGAGGAGTAGGAGGTGCTCGCGAGACGCCAGAGAGGCTGCCCAACCACCACCACCAAGCCTCGCAGCCTCGCAGCCTCGTAGCCCCTGGGCATCAGCTCGAGGCTCCATGTCTCGCACTCACCCACTCGCCCACTCAGCTCAACACTCTGCGCGGGCACCGCACGTGAGCGGAACAACAATTGCCCGCGCCGACTGCGCTTGGCGGCGGCCGCAAGGGGGCTCGTCAGTCGCGTCACGCTCGTCGGGCTGGCAGCGCTTACGGCGCTTTCTCGCAGCGTCCAAAATTCCCCGGCTGGGCGTTCCCCGACACTTCGGTCTTATCAAATCGCATTTGATACCGGCAAACCCGAGTCCTTGATCCAAAGCATCACATAATCTCCGCCCCGCTCTCTGTCCCACTCCGTTCCCGTCCCAACTTCCGCGCCTGTTGTCCGCCGGAACTGTCCGCTCTCTAGCCGCTCTGCCTCGCCGAGCCTGTCGCGTCTTCTCACCATTCCTCGTCATCGCCAGCCTCGAACACCACGCTATCCCGTTGCGGACCTGCCCCCGCTGGAAACAAACGCCGGGCCGGTGTTTTCGCCCCTAATCGATGCCCCTTCCGCATTATCCGAGCCTCAGTCTTCGCGCTGCCCACGTGCTGTGCTCTCGGCCGATGCTGGCATTGCACTCACGCGCTGTCTTCTCGCTTGCGCATAGCCGTCCCAACAGCGCATACCCACCTTCCTTCATGCTGCGCTGTTCATTCGACTTAATGCGGCGCCAACTTTTTGCAGAGCATGCGATCCACTCGCAGCGCCCGCTCTATAGCCTCCAACCTTTTCTTCTCATCCTCTCCTTCGTGAGCTCCTCAGCTGTCGTCGAAGCCGGTCCCACACCCGCCGCGTCCCGTCACTGGAGGATTCCTTAACATGTGTCTGGGTCAGGTCCACGCTAACCGGCTGTTATCGCGGCACCTTTGCATACTAAATGAGGAACTTCAAGCACCCGAAAAAAGATGATAGCGTGTGCCTAGAAGAGGTAACAGGTTGCAGTATCTCGGATGTGCCCGCGCGATTTAATACGTCATTTTTCACCCTTCGAGCGGGGTCCCCACATGAGCTGGCAACGTTGCAGCGGAGAGCTCTAAGTGATGCTGAACACCGGGCAAAGTCGTACTGACTTCAGTCTAGACAAGTGACGCCGGCTTCTTCCAAATACTGCAATCTCCACTTCTGCCACTGGCCTTGTCGACAGCGATTCTTTTCCCCTCGGCTTCGGCCATACATACCAATGCTGCTTTGTACACTCGCGTTACTTCCGTCTTCCCCCGAATCCGTATTGTTAACCCGATGACCTCAACACTTGCCAAGACTGCCTATTCTTCGTCCTTGCTCAGGTTCCCATGAAAACTCCTCAGCCAAAAAGTCGTCTTTCACGGCGATTCCCGTGCATGCGTTAATACCTGGTCTCCATCTTGGCACATGGTCTATAGTCAATTTGCTTACCGAGAGTTCAATGTGTTCGATGTGAGCCAATTTTATGTCTATTTCCCTGGTGTGTTATTGCCGTTGAATTCTAATAGTGCAGCTACGGCCGAATGGAATTATCCTAAGCGCCAAGAGCTTCCAGCGCATCAATGAATACGTTCGTGAAATCTCTCGATCTCGGTTTACGTTATCCATGCTAGCAATCGTGCGTCACGCATTCCTATCTAAGCACAGCTAACGCCCAAATTAAGAGCAGTACACCATGTACAGTAGCAGTGCCCAATTAACGACACATCAAGCAGAAGGCCCTACCCGGGGTCATGATGAATTCTCAGCTGGGGTCTGGAGAACGACACATATTCATATTTTTCATCCGGCTATTCTGAAGAAGAATCAAATCTCGGTCCAAAAAAGCCTCTATTCCACAAAGCAAGGCCAAACACGATCACAGCACGTACCGGAAATGCGGATTCTCTTTCTTCGGGGAGAGTCAGTAAAAGCGTCACCGTCAACAACAGGGCACCACAAACACACATCAGTCAAATCCGACAACCCCTGCTCGATCTGATCCCTCCCAGCGTCCCCTACCGGCTCTCCGCTCGCGGCATCCCTCGTCCTGTTCTCATTCCTGCACGCCACCCAGTACAGCGCCAGGAACACCGCCTGCGCCGCGAAGCACACGATCATGGCCACGAAGCCCGACCGGTAGAGCGGCGCCTCGTGGCTCAGGAACAACTGCGGGCCGACCAGGTTGCCGACGCAATACGCGACGAACAGGGCGGCGGTGACGACGCTCTTCTTGGTGCGGCCAGCCACGTTGGCCTGTATCATGCCGAGGCTGAGCGCGTACGTGGCGCTGAAGCCGGGCAGCAGGTAGTAGCCGAAGAGGCCGCCGAGCTTGTTGTGCTCGGGGATGGCGTACATCATGACGGTGCCGGCGAGCGCGACGGCGACGCCGCCGAGCATGAGGGCCACGCGGGCGCGCGGGAAGCGGCCCGCCGCGTAGCCGGACAGCCACAGGCCGAGGATCTGCGACGCGCCGATGGGCATGCCTAGGAGCGTGGTGCCGAGCGTGCTGAAGCCGAAGCCTTCGACGATGAGCGGACCGAAGGCGGTGACGCCGCCGTTGGGGATGTTGGAGGCGACGGTAAAGAGGAGGAGCAGCCAGCATTTGTGGTCCAGGAGTGCTTCGCGGGCTTGGTAGGCCTTGAAGACGCGCGAGTCGAGGCCGGTGTTGTTGGAGGCCAGGCGCGAGACGGCGATGAGGCGCTCGTGAGGGGTGAGCCAGCGGGCTTTGACCGGGTTCGGCGTCGCGAAGAGGAAGAAGATGATGGACCAGGCCACGGTGAGGGAGCCGAAGATGATGAAGGGGAACTGGAGAGGTCAGGGCCTTGATGCTGAGGGGTGAAGCCAGGGTGAACTACCTTCCATGCAGGCAACGCGTTGTCGATGTACCCAATGCCGTACTGGTCAAATCAGTCGGTAACTTATACTGCATCAAGCTTGGGGAACCTACAGCAATGGGACCGCCGATGATCTGCGCCATTCCATTCATGGAGAACCACATGGCCGTACGGAGCGGCTGTTCGGACCTGCATTTGTGTCAATCCTCGAAAGCGCCGGTTTTCCAATAATTCCGCAACAGACCTCTTGTAGAACATCCCGGTCAATAGCACGAAGCATGGGCTGACGCCGGACTCCAAGGCTCCGAGGAAGAATCGAGATGCCATGAGGCCAGCAAAATCGTGGGATGCGGCCATGCACAGGAGCACTGTGCCCCAGAGGCCTCTAAATTGCCATCAGCACTCGATCACAGAAGAATAAGAAGGCAGGTGGACGCACATGATTGTGCCACAAACTTTGGTGATGTTCAGTCTCTGAAACAGCGCGTTCATAGGGAATTCGGCGACCAAGTAGCCAATGTAGAATATGGTTGTCAGCCACGAGTACTGGTTACCGTGCAAGCCGACATCCTGTCGCATGCCCCAGAGTGCTGAATATGAGATGCAGGACTTGTCAAGGTATTGGATCAGGTACGTGATCATGAGCTATGTTCGGGTCAGTCGGCGTTCGTTCAGACGACGTGAGTATCGACTGACAAGGGGCATGAGATGGAGGTCAATCTTCCGTCGCACTGCTTTCTCGGCCTCTGCAGAGAACCCTTCGACCTCGCCGATCTCGGTGATTGCTGCAACTCCAATGTCGTCGGCGACGGGTTTTCCGTCGACTTGTGGGGCGACGCTTGACTGCATCTCCGTTTTGGACTCCATCACGGACCGAGTATGAGCGAAAGCCCAGGTCAAACGGCGGCGTGAGTGGAAGTGATTGCAAAGACTGTGGAGAAGTGCGGACACGGGAGCACGGCCGGGGCAGGGAAACAAAGTGCACACAGAGGCCAGAGGGTTGGATCAAGTTGGGGAAGAGTCTTTCATAGAACTCGTACAGCACAGTCTTATCGCAGCTGTCCCGAGTGAAGCACGGCGTAGCTGACCGACCATTGGGTATGGGCGACAGGGGTGTCGGATGCGGCCCGGCCGATGTCCATGGTGGTGACAACCACAAATTACATTCCCCGAAGACTGCTTCAAGCCCGGCGTATAAGATGTCGCATACCCCACACTGCCCTTAAGCTGTTGTCTAAGATCGCCAGATCAATTTTGCCGGTCATGTCGGGGTCTGCGCTTTCGCCCGAGGTTGTCGAGGTGGTGTGCAACGCCATCGACGCGGCAAGCGACGAGCTGCGCCGCCTGAATCTTGAGGTGATCCCGTTGCTCTCTCCATCTCTTGCGAAGAATGATTGCTCAACCAGCTTGCAGATCTACAGTAATCCCGAGACAAAGTATGAGGAATTCAAGGCATTCAAGCTGCTCACAACGTGGTTTGAGAGCCAAGGCTGGACTGTCAAGCGTTCTGTATACGGAATCGAGACGGCGTTCGAGGCGCAACTCGCTGTGAAAGAGGGCGGCAGGACAGTTGCTTATAACGCCGAATACGGTCCGTACAGCTGTTTCTCTCTGTGCATTCTTCCAGCATTGACAACCTGTAGATGCTCTCCCCAAGATCGGGCATGCCTGCGGTCACAACCTGATCGCCACCAGCACCGTCGCCTCGGCCATCGGCACGGCAGCAGCACTCAAGCACCTCGACGCGCCCGGCAGCGTGCTCGTGGTCGGCACACCAGCGGAGGAGACGGGCGGCGGCAAGTACTACATGGCGGAGCGGGGGGCATGGCGCAACGCAGACGCGTGCCTGATGACGCACCCGATGCCGGATTTCAGCACGCCGGTCTGCTCGACCAAGGCGAGCTGGAAGTTCCGAGCCTTCTTCCGCGGGCGCAGCGCGCATGCCGCCGCGGCGCCGTGGGAGGGCGCAAACGCGTGCGACGCCATCGTCGGCGCGTACAACGGCATCGCTCGCCTGCGTCAGCACCTGCGACCCGGCGAGAGCATCCAGGGCGTTATTCTCAAGGCCGGCGAGGCCCCCAACGTCATTCCCGACTACGCCGAGGGCACGTATAGCATCCGGGCGCCCGACTCGAAGGCGCTGCGGGTGATGCAGGAGCGCGTTGTGCCCGTGTTCGAGGGCGCGGCGGCGGCGGCGGGCTGCGAGGTGGAGATGGCGTGGGACGCGCTGTACGAGGACGTGGTGACGAACGAGGCGCTGGCGGAGCGGTATCGCGAGCACATGCTGCAGCGGCTGGGGGTGCCGGCGGACGAGATGGTGCCGCTGAAGGAGGCGCGGGTCAAGCACGAGCAGAACGGCAGCTCGGACATGGGCAATGTCACGTACGTGTGTCCGGGTATTCAGCCCATGTTCCGCATCGACGCGACCGGTCCGCCGCACACCGCCGAGTTCCAGCAGGCGGCGGGTACGGGCTTCGCGCACGACCAGGCATTGAAGGCAGGCAAGGCGAATGCGCTGGTGGGTGTCGAGGTGGTGGTGGACGATGGCTTCTTCAAGGCGGTGCGGGCCGAGTGGGAAGACGCGATGACGCGTGCGGGGAGGAGATAGGGAAAGCAAGTTTACTCATAGGAGCTATTAGTAGTGGGTGGTAGCCAGATAGGAAATCAAAAAACCCAGCCAAGGCCGACCGATGTGTGTGTGCCAAGCTCCCGCCGGCTCGGTCCCCCATTTTAAGCCTGCCGCGTCCGCGCGCCCATCCTTCTTCGACGGGGAATCCCACAATTGCAATGGCAGACTCAAACTCTCGGTAAGCTGTTCTCTGCCGAGAGTCTGTGTCGGTGACTACTGATGTCCTGTCCAGGTCTGTGTCTGCGTGCCTGAGATGTCGCCGGCACAAGTGCGTTGTTTCTCTCCGGGCGCGTGCGTAGGGTACGGGCTGACAAACCAGAGTGAAATGCGATGGTCCAAGCAATAACCCGTGTCAGAAGTCAGTGCAGCGTCCAAGTTTCCATGACCACCGACTGCAATGACAACAGGTGCAAGAGCAGCGGTGCAGAGTGTCAGTTTGTGCAGCCCCGGGCCATAACGAGGACTACCAGTGCCATCGTGCCCACCGACCAGTGAGAACCTGCTCTTCCTGTCGTCGCTATCTCTGCTGATCACAGCAGGCCCGATTGCTTCTCGAGGCTTGAAGGCCAGATAGCTCACCTGACAAGCGCCGTTGAGGCCTTGCGCAACGATCTGTCCCACTCCACCGGCAGTCGTGCACGCGAACCTCGTCACCATGCCGGTCAACCCGTCCAGCCTGCGGAGACGACACCAATGCAAATCGATCCCCCTCTACCATTCGATCCTGACTGGAGCTCGTTTTCACCGCAAACTGATATCATCACTAAAGGCATAGTTTCGGAAGAAGAGTACGCCGAGCTTTTTGAGACGTAAGACTCTGAATCATTGGACCGAGCATCGTCTTACGCAGAAGCCAGGTTTTTAGGGCGCTGTAATGATACAATTGCCATCCTGGATAGTGTCCCCGACTCTCCTGAGCTCGTTCGCCGCGACCCAATTCTCCTTGCGGCAGTCTGTGCCATTGGAGCTCGAGCATCGCCCGATAAGAATGCAGTCTACCGAACTTGTATGACTGAGGCCGTCTCGTTGATCTCCCGCATAACCTTTGGGCCGCAACCGAATCTTATGGCACTGAGAGGGATTGTTTTGATATCTGCGTGGCATCGATCTGACCGCCTCTGGGGCATGGTCTTGACACTTGCTTATGAAATGGGCCCGCACAAGGACGCTCTTCGCTTGCCTCAATCCGCGGACCAGATGAAACAAGCCGAAATTGAGAGGGCTAGAACGTGGCTGTCTATATTTTGCTTTGAGTTGATGTATGCGACTAGCCTTGCTTCAGAGTGCTTCCTACTGATCTTTTCAGGGCCAAGACCTACCGCCCATATCTCATCCAAGATACTGAGCAATACATAGACCTCACCCAAGACCTCCTTCGGTCACCATTCTCTCGTCCCGTAGACCAACGCATCTTGGCGTATTTACAGCTTCTAAAGATCGTCGGTCGGTCATCCATGTCCGCCTCATGCTGTTGATGAGCTGACTATCATCCAGTTGAAGCACGCAAGCAATCTCTCAGTAAACTTTCTACCGTCGCCCAAGAGGCGCAACCGATCTCTATGAACGAGGCGCTTGATACCTGGTTTCACCGCGTTCACAATTCAATTGACCCATTATATCAAACTTTCTCAAACCCCCAGGACCGGAACCGGCTCATAATACCGTACGCATTCACCCGTCTGTGAGTTACATGTCCATGTTGATACGGTACCCGTACTGACCGAAACAGATACATCAACGGCCTTGCTCTTGACCATGGCATTCTGAACGGGAACGCCGGCAGTACCGCAGATTTCGCCAAGGGCGCAATAGCGGCTGCAATTGATGCAGCATTTCTTCTACTATCCACCGCCCTCGAGTCGAGAGCTTTAGCACAGAGTCTATACTATACAATTGTGAGATACTCCATCTGCTCTCGATTCGATAGCGTCTAATTGACTTCTAAAGGACTATTCGAGTAATACCTTGACAGCTGCGCTGTCTTTCCTCCATCGTGTCGTATCGATCCGAATGGAATCCGGAATCGATATCGACGCACATGCCGTCCTTGCATTGTTTGAGCAGGCACGCGGAGCGTTTGAGTTGGCAGGAGCGCGCTCGTATGTGGATTGGACAACGGGGCTAATGGAACAGATTGCAGCCATCGCATATCAATAGATAGAAGCCTCACATCGCCTCTCGTCAACTGAAGTTCGTTCTCTGCTATTTACGGCAAAAATTTGCGGGTTTGCTTAGCTGAAAGGAGAGGCGCGACCCTGCCGTTGCCCGAAAACCCTTTTTTCACATAATTCCACACCGATTCCAAGCCTCCAACTGATGCACGATTGGACCTACAAGTTGATTTCGATTGGCGTCCTCTTTCGGGGGGCTCAATGGCTCTCCAACCATTATTCCCGGCTGTGCGCAATGTCCGGAGCCAAGCCTCAAAGTCAGCAGTCGGAGCTGACGCTAAGACGGCTGCCCCTCAGCTCATCAATCCATCCTAGGGTCAGAAGACCAATCGAAATGTCGATGATGGAATCAGTCTCACTTCCTGAAGCAGGGCGCAACGTCTTACGGTACATGCTGACGATCCGGAATCAAAGTTACCGAAAAGGGTTAGCTTCCAGCCGTATTTGGGGGCTGAACCACGCGTTCACTGCCTCATTGTGATTCCACAACCATGGCACAAGCTACCTACTGTACAGCCTCTGTATCCAAATACATCGCGTTGGATGGATATAGGAGGCATATAAACTACCGGTTGCACTCTTGCAACATGCATCGCAGTATCTAATAACACCTTTCAACCATTCTACCCTCCGCAACACTTTTCCTTGTGAAGTCATCTGTTCCCAATGTCGCACCTCGAGTCGGAAAGCATGCCTCACCATCCAGCAAGCCTTGAGGAAGTGCCAGACTTTCCCATGATGGCCCCAACAACAGCTGGCCATATGATGCATCCAGATGATCCGGAGAACCCTCAAAACTTGCCAATCCCGCAGAAACTCCATGCGTCTGCAGCGGCATTTGGATATGCATTTACACTGTCAGCCCTCTCCTGAGAGTAGCGATCCCCATTAAAACATCCATTAATCCTGCCTGCAGGCTTTTCGGCGCGACCTGCTACACGGCCGGCCTCCAAGGCGTCATGAAAGAGTTCGACGTGACGATGACCACTGCTATATCCGGCTTCTCCCTCTACATATTTGGCATCATGTTCGCTCCGATTGTGGGGCCGCACATCAGTGAGAAGTTTGGTCGCAACATCCCATACGCAACGTACACGCTCGGCCTCAGCGTCTTCACCCTCGGGGCGGCCTTCTCGCGCACATTTACCCAACTAGCGGTCTGTCGGTTCTTTGCAGGCCTGCTTGGTGGGCCGAGTGCCGTGCAAATCGAAGGCACGTTCGCTGACGTATGGCCCGCCTTGTTCACACCGTCGTACTATGTCTTTTTGATGTGCGCCCAGTATATGGGTGCAGCAGTCGGTATGCTTTCTCGGGCCCTTTCCAGGCGTGTCTTATTCTAACGATGTTTAGGAGCAATGATCGGATACAGCGTGGTCCCGACAGGAGGCTGGCGTTGGACACAGTACCTGACGCTCATGTTCGCGTTCGCCGCACTCCTCCTCGGAGCCGGAGCTCCAGAGACATACGCACGACGCATCGTGGTCCGACAGGCCCGTCGGGCGGGACGGGTGCCGTCGCTTCCACCAGCTCCAACAGGCGTGACGCTCCAGGAGATGGCCACGCACACGCTCATCAACCCTATTATTATGCTCTTCACCCAGCCGCTCGTCACCATGATCACGCTCTACCTCTCCCTCAACTTTGGGGTGCTATTCTCATGGTTCATCTCCGTCCCCTTCGTCCTAGTCAACGTCGACGGCTTCAATTCCTACCAGGGTGGCCAGGCCTTTGCCACTGCTCTGGCTGGTACCGCGATTGGTGCATCGTTCGCGTTCGGCATCGACCAGATATCCGCGCGAGCCGCCTTGCGTCGTCCCAACGGGGCATCGAACATTGAGCATCGTCTCGTGTCCGCTATGGTCGGCGCATGCCTGATCGTCGCCTCGATCTTCTGGATTGCCTGGACTGCCGGCCCAAATGTGAGCGCTTACAGTCCCATCGCCGGGAATGGTGTTTATGTGATCGGCAGTGGCATGACTCTTGTAAGCTTCTTCCCCAAAAACCTTGCAGGATTACCCGGGCCCTAACGCATTGTTACAGACATCATTCATCAGCTACCTGTTCGACGCGTACCGCCCTCAAGGTACGCTGTCTGCACTCACGATTGTGGCATGCAGCCGAATTGCCTTTGGAGCAATCATCCCCTTAGTCATCCTCACAGGTGAGTGAGTTGCGGCTCGAAACGGCTGTTTACGCAGGTCACGCTAATGCCGAGCCACAGCCTTTACGAAGCTTACCGGCGCCTGGGCTCTTAGCGTGTTCGGGTTCATTTCCATTGCTTTCCTTCCATTCCCTTTCATCGTCTTTATCTACGGAAAGCGCCTGCGCTCCGGCTCCCGCTTCTCCATACAGCCTCCGGTGGGAAATGTTCAGCACATCCAGATGAAGGGTTGAACAAGAGGCTGCGAACATGTCCTGCCGTACCCACATATTTAAGTTCGAGTTTTGCCCTTCATGGCCGTATTTTCTTTTTGTCCTATAGACCTGGCGCATTCCATGCTTTTAGTCATTTACAGTTAGCTTGTACAGCCTACAACTGGTGCGGAGCGGGACGGAGGACGGCTGTAGCGGGTACGGCTAATGGCAATCGGCTATCGGCCACTGGCGGTCCGCAGTCCTCCGGTGATTGGCGCGCTTGCACTTCTGTTAATCTTTCAGATATATGCATTTACCATCTCGGAAGCTCTTCATGAGCTGATACGCGTGATATCTTCCGGCGGTGTGCATCAACGGAACCGGATATTTCATAAGCCATGCCGTCGCACGTCCGCGGAGCCCTGTGTGCCAGCCCCGGCCCCATCTTGACAGGACAGAGCACACTGGGACGTCCCTCTCCAAGCATGCTCCTATAAAGAAAACTTGCCACCGACAGGATGAAAATTGACACTACACATGTCCGTTGGGAAAGTTCGATGCATTCTGATTGATTGAAGACATGTTATTGAACGTTTTCTTCTTGGGGGTTTCAACCCTTGTCCATGCGCTCCAGCTTCCCTCATTTGCACCAGGTGATTTCCCACTAAGTACAAGAGAAAATGACGGAGTATGGACATCTTATCTATTAGTATACAACGCTCATCATTGCTGATATTGCCTTCGGCAGACAACTGTCGGGCGCTTCGACGTCCGTCAGACACAGGCGATAGTCCAAGATCCATCAGAGCCGGGACTGAACAGGTACGACACAATCTTCATTCTCTAAAGCATCCCAATAGCTAACAGGAGCATGCGTAGTTGGTTCTACGTGCTCTGGTTGACCACGGTCGACGGTAGGAAGTACCACCTTACAGTGAACACCGTGATCAACGGAGCTGGAACGGAGCTGGTGAGGGAGGGCATGCAATCAGCGGGTTCCTGGGCCTGGAAAATCTCTCCGACTCCGCCTATGCCGGCGGGATCATCCAGGAGCCAGGCACGGCGAGCACCGAATTCTTCAATGTCCAGGCGCACTCGCAGAACCTGAACAGTCCTCGCGGTTCGGATGATTATACAGACATGTATTACCGGGGCGACTGTGCAGGCGTCTCGGCCAACTTGCACATGCAGCCAACGGATCCAAACCTGTATCTTGGTGGAAGCGGTTATATCACGCTCAATCCCACCTCCCTGTCGGACTACTATACCGCACCACCCGGGTACTCTTGGTATTGGGTGAGTAAAGAGATCGAGCTTCGAATCCCACAGACTCTGGCGAGGTAACTAGGGGAATCCGCACTTGAGGATAGCCGGGACCATTAAGCTGGACGGCGAAGATGTGGAGATTGATCCATCAAACTCAGTCGGGTTCCTGGAGCGGCAATGGGGCAAGATGGAGTTGCGCAACTGGTACCTCTATTGGATATATCTCTCGAACGGTGTCTTCGTCCATGCCTGGATCAACGAGCCGGATCTGGGAGGGACTCCTGGGGACATCGCAATCGCCACTATCTGGTATCCCAACGGCGTCCACGAGGTTCTGCCGGTGGGTAAGACATCGAGAGCTTGGGACGCTGTGAGAAGCCCGAAAACTGGCAACCTCTATTTCAATGAGTTTCAGCTGGACCTGTCCACCAAGAACCCTGTCCACCAAGAACCCGTCCATTCGAGTCACCAAGCCCACCAGAGACACGTTGCTCATCCCTATTGCTGATTACGGCCCTATGCTCAACGTTTCAGAGGCGTACGTTCAGGGCAATGGAACGTGGGACGGACAGCCCGTTGAAACCTTCGGCCATCTTGAGCAAATCTCAACTTTGGTGTAAGAGATGGACAGTACATACATACCTCGGGCGCCATCATTTGAAACCAGTTCTTTCACGTCTCAACAAAAATCCTGCCCCTCTCCTCAATTTCTCACGGACTTGAAGAAGTTTTCTTTTTTTCGGCTGTGGCTGAAGTGGGCCAGGGCTTGCTTAAAAGCAGCGCAGGCGGTGGTACAGATATTGGTGGCGGCGGGCGAGCTAAGACGGACTAAGGACCCGCAAGTGTTCCCGCAAATATATGATTGCTGGCGAGCTGTCACGGCGCTGGAGGAATAGAGTTAGACCGAGCCGTCCATTTGCACGCAAGACCATGTGAAAGGGGTAGACAGCTGGGCGACGCCGCGACAAGGCCGGGCCCAGAGAACGCGCGAGTCGTAACTAAATTCGCAGGACTCGATGAGGCTGGCTGGCGGCGTCACGGGCAGCAAATCCACAGCGAATGTGCGCCTAGCCTGGCCCGATGGAGATTAAGTCAGGGCGCAATCGCTCCGCAGGAGCGCTAAAAGCTTATCGGGGGGTAGGGAAGGGTGGCCAGTGCCCCTGCGTGACGCCGCGGGGAAGCGGGAATTGGCTTCGATCCTGCTTCCTAGGACGAGAGTAGCTCCAAAAAAGCTCCCCTAGCTCCCCAAGGCAAAAAACCGCAAAGGGAATAAAACATGAACGCGTCGCAGGGAGGAGCCTCTGTTGCCGTCTGCTTCTCCTTTCCCCCTCCCTTCGCCCTGGACAACCCCTCCCGTTAACGCGACACCTTCCAATGGACAGCAGCAGCCATCCCGACAAGTCGGCCGCCGCAGGAGCATCAGCGCCCTCGGTCCGCAGCGCCAGCTCCAAAGCCACCTCCGGCATGGCCTCCCTCTTCTCCTGCTTCGGACCGCGCAAGCCGCAGCTCGGCGCATCCAACAACGACCACCAATCGCCGCTGAACGAGAAGGCGGGCGGCGGCATCGGCAGCAGCAACGCGCGGACGCGGGCCTGGGAAGCGCAGCTGCCGCAGCCCGTCGACACCCACACGATCCAGGCGAAGGTGGCGGCCGTGTTCGCGGACATCGACGCGTACGTCGAGAAGTTCTACCGGGACAAGACGTCGCTGGAGCTGGACGCGACGCACGAGGCGTGCCTGATGCTGGTCGGCACGCCGCATCTGCCCTCGTCGCTGATCGACCTGGTGCAGAGCAACCGCCCCAACCCGCTCGTGTGCCGCCCGACCGCCCTCATCAAGCACTGCATCGCCTACCTGATCCAGCAGGCCATGACCATGGACGAGGGCGGCCGCAACAGCCTGCTGCCGCCGTGGGCCACCGCCCTGCCGCAGGCCTTGAGAGGACAGGACCACGCCGACAAGACCGGTAAGCCACCAATTCTCCCTCTAACCCCATCATCTCCTTCCCTCACCTATCGATTTTTCTTTCCGCCATCACATGCTGACATTGACTTTTTTTTTTTTTCCTTTTTCTCCTTAGCCTTTGACGAAGCCTTCACCCACTGGCGCGTCCTGACCTCCTACCTGCAACCGGCCCTCTCGTCGCCCGCGGCCAAGGCGTCGCGCACGCAAGCCGTGCGCGCCATCGCCGACCGCATCGGCGGCGCCTTCGCCCCCTGGGAGGCCATGCCGGGCGCCCCCGAGCAGCGCGCCGAGCTGGTTGCCATCTGCGACAAGGCCACCGACGCCGCCGCCGTCCTGTTCGCCCAGCCCGCGCGCTTCGTGTGGTCGTGGGAGCCCGTCGACCTGGGCGAGGAGGAGGAGCCGCGGAAGGTGTGCGTGGTGAAGCCCGGCTTGAGGAGGAGGAGGAGTAGTGGTAGTAGCAGTAGTAACGGAGCCGGGGAAGAGGAGGAGGAGGAAGTTGTGAGGGCAGTACACATCCCGTTGACGTTTCCGGTCGGGCATGTGGCGGCGTGAGATGTCGGTCGGTGGTCTGATTGGTTCGTTGTATTACTATCTTGTGGATTTCCCCCTTTTTTTCTTTTTTTTTTTCCTTTCATACTCTTTATCGGCTGGTCGGGGGCATTTGGGGGGTCGGTGTCTCTTACGAATTTAAAAAAAAGGTGCGGAAACCCTGGTTGTGGGAACGACGAGGATATGGTGGATCCGGCATTGTCTTTTGTTGTCCTCTGTAGACCCGTCTCGGGCCCACTTTTCGCGTTGCTTATGAACATGAAGTATTAATATGAAGAGCTTTATTGACGGCAATGCCAGGAAGTCGCTCACATTCCTCTTCCATGTTTCTCATTACCCTTTTTCCTTCCTCTCTTATCTCTCTACTGAACAATTTCTCTTAATGACAAGAGTTTCCCACTCGTACGACGCTTGTCCATCTGTGATACAGGATTGGGGGTTACACGCATACCGTTCATTGACCAAAATCTCTGGAATAAGCAAGGATACGGCCAGATCCACTACACTGCAGGGCCTCTGAAGAAGAACGACCCGCCGAAAACAACTCCATGACGGATAGCACGACGGAGAGAAGCTGTAGTATTCTGCATTATCATCACAAGACAGGCACTATCCAATGTCATTCAACAAAAGAGAGACTCGGCTGATGCATAGTTGCCACTTTCCTGGATTAGAAAGGTACGTTCACTGCCTTCGTAGAAGGTTGAAAGCAAAGCAAAATCAGCACACGTCAGAAGAAATCTCGAGGCGAGCCAACGGGGCACATGCTCTACGATGAGAGCAATACTTGAGTCTATCTGCTCGTATGAAAGCCCAATTTGACCTGCATAGGTTGTTATCGAGGGACTCTACAGATTTTGATCCAATCATGCTCGAGGAGAAATTTTGAGGTTGTTGATGTTTTTGAACGAATTTCAAGAATCCATGGCTTCACGGGCGCAACGGGACAGACTTCATATTCGCCGCTAACTTGTCATAAAGCTCAATCTTGAGCTCTAAATGCAGACGCGGTCAGTGCGAATCAAACATTTAACTACTGGCGTGTGGTTGGGTCAGCGGGGCCAGAGGAGATCGTATCCATGTTCTACTCGTGAAAGGTAAAAAGCAACAAAGGTTGATGCAGCAAAGCTTGTTCGAATTGGCGAATACTCCAAGCTTCGGTAGCTATGGGCATCCACAGTCGAATCCAGGTGACGCACAGAGCTTAAACGGACGGCCGAAACGGATTTTGGCGGCCGGCGTAGGCAATCATTTTGAAGGAAAGATCGCCATTTAATAGCGTTCGTAGATTACCTTATCCGAGAATCTTGTTTTAAGAACAACGCCTCTGTCAACCGGCGCCGAGTATCGACAAGTGTGGCCTGTAATGAAACATTGTGTATAGGAAATAGTGGCGCCGCTGCGTGCTGCTGACAGCATGAAGCCGATCTCTCAGTGCATCAAGGGCGAAAGAGCAGGAGGGAAAAAAGTGGGGACTGTAACCTTCAGGATGCGCTATGTAGGCTTAACGTCGATAAGGCAATGAAATGTGCAGGTGGATCTGTTCGCGGGATGGAAAATGGATTCATGGTTCCGCCTGCTCTAGCAGAACGCCAGTGTGCAGGGAGCAGGAAGAGCAAGAAGTGGGCGATGGAGAGTCTATGCTGCAGTGTCGAGGTTACTCACAGAGGTGGACGAATGGGAAGGGGAGACGGGGTCATATATACCCAATCAATCGAGATTGCTAATGGCCGCCCAGGATCGAAGCCCTACATGTTCCGTATAGCTCCCAGGGTTAGAGAGCTGAGGGGCTGCGAGCAGCAAATGACGAGCCACGGGCATGTGTAGAGCAGTTACGCAAGCCTTTAACGTTTTACAGGCAAGAGCGGGGGTTAAGCATGTACTGTACGCGCATGCTCAGGGCGCTCCGGCCTGATTGCGGCTGCAGCCACCGCCCATTGCATTTGGTCCGAATTCTGATCAACAAGACAGCCATGGCCGTTTCCGCAGCAATGCGACTGTAGCTGCTTTACCTCTGAGTCTTCCCCCGAAACCTCCGCCCTGCATCGGCGTAACGTTATACGAGCACAGAAATAGCGGAGGTGATAGGGCGCTGGATATCTGTAGCAAGCCGAAATGTTGGAGCTGGAGGCCCGATCGAGCTTAGTGCTGATACTGTACATGGCATCGCTGCGACTGTAACGCCACAAGATTGGGGAAACGATCCGGGGAGCGATGCTACCCGCACGTTCCAGACTCTGGGTCATGGCAGGGATGGGTGAAGAAAGCAGCAGCAAACCTCAGACCGAGCACAACCCACGCTACCGCAACACTATCTGCATCATCACGGCCCGCGCGTCGCTCCCTCCCCGTCTTGTGTCACCTCCATCCCGCGAAGTCCCGCTTTCCGAGGAGGCTGAGGACAGGCCCGAAACTGTCTTCGACAGCAGCTTTTCTGTTACCGGCGGCCCCTGATAATCCTGCTGCTATCGGCGAGGCATTGCCAGGATGCGTGGCCCCCAGCTTCCTCTTCGCGCGCAGGATGTGCCTGGCCAGACCAGCCGCAGCCGCCGGCGCGCCCACGGTCTTCTGCAGAATTCGGTGACGGGGCGCGGCGGATTCCAACACGACGTCCTGCCCATTCAGCGATCATTTCTCGGCCAGGGCGTGGTGCGCATGGCCGGTCATAGGCATGTATGTATAGTACCTGAGCGATTTTTCCGCCCGCAACAGGCCGCCCGTCCAACGGATGAATGCAGCCATGGCGCCATCGCCGTCATTCTGACTGGCTGCGCAACCTCGCCTCCCGCTCGCCCGCTGCATTCGCTCCCGTATAAGGCCACATTTCTCGGGCCTGGTGGGAAAAGGAGGTCCGCGGAGCGCCAGGGACTCTCCGCCGAAGCGGCGTCTCCATCGCTTTGGCTTCAGCTCCGACTCAGCCCAACATGAGCCGACGCGAAATGGAGGCCAACATCTGCAGCGCCGCTCCACGGTTGGCTTGCAATATCGAGCTCCGCTGTGCGCTATTCCCAGGCAGCGCCGAGTGCGCAAGCAGTGCGCTCGTGCTCGGCATCAACACATCGTTCCCCGCCGCCTCCAGAGTCATTATTTCGCCGTCACGTCATCCGGAAGCTTATTAAGCCAGATCGTCGGCACACCGTAGCCACTACGTCGGCTCTTCAGTCCCTGTCGGCGCTGGCTGGAGCATGCCGCGCGGCTTCTAACTGCATCCTGCCCGTGTGCCAAAAAGTCTTGTTCCAACCTACCGCATCAACACACCAGGCGGCCGCCCACGTTCCAACTCAGCCTCCACCTGCCTACGATTCCACCGCTCCCATTGATGTCGACAACCCTGCATCCGCCACATTCCGAAAGCTTAACGGGAATGTGCCTGTCACAACATGCCCCCATGCTGAAATCCCGGCATCTCTTTGTTGCTGCAAGCAGTTGCTGATCAGTTCGTGCGCCCTGAAAACGGTCGCTTATCACTGCATAGAATGAGCGATCGCCTGGCCGCTTCGCACTTTGGACCACGCCCTGCCGCCGTGGCGCCCTTCCCCAGCTCACCTCTCGCCCAGATCTAGCCAAGCGTAACAGTTGCTAACTCAAAATAAAATTGTCGGATGAATCAAAGCCGCCAGGCAACAATCAGCCTCCCGCCTGAAACAGACATTACGCTTTTTGACCTGTGCTCGCCGCTCCGCCTTCGATTTGTTCCTTTTCTCTTCCGCCACACCGTCTGCTCTCTCTCTCTCTCTCTCCTTGTTAACCTACTTACCCTTCCTCCAGCTGGATATGCTCTTTTAGTTTTTGTACTCTCTTTCTTCTTAACCCACCATGGCGACTGCGACCAATCCCGCGTGGATGCGTGGCCGGAGGTCCGCCCTCTTCTATGTAGCCTCTGCCGCTGCCATTATCATCATATTCGTCCTCTTCAGCAACCTGCCCTACAGACTGACCCCAGTCCACCCCAACCACAGCATCCCCATCCCGGCCACTGAGGACGGTGACCAGTGGTCCTTCAACCCTGCTAGAGATTCCCGCAACCTCGGACTTTCCGACGAGCAGTGCGATGTACGAGCATTCTCCACATCTCGTTCCCGTCAACACTCGCTCACATTAACAATCAGCTGGCTTTCCCTGACCTCTACACCGAGCTGGACCGAGCTCGCGATGCCCTGGGCCGACGCTCAGTCACTCGAGACAAAATCAAGATCCAGACAGACCGGAAACCATACCCCCACAGTCAGGTGCATGTTCTCATCTACAACGGACAGGTGAGTCTCGACAACGTCCTCCTTCTGCTGTTGATCTGACTAGGGGGGGAAAAAAGATCTATGTCATCGACGAGATGAAGGGTGCATGTGATAGACAGCGTGGTCTTGCCGGACTTGCCAATTTGTACAGGGCCATCATTTCCATGCCCGACCCCACCGCTATTCCGAACGTCGAGTTCATTCTCGACACTGAAGATACCCCGACCCAGAACATGCCGAAGGATCGCATCGTATGGGGCTGGACCAGACCCATGAAGAACAGAAAGACGTGGGTAGCGCCTGACTTTGACGGCTGGGCAGTAAGATATCTCGCCATCTTCTCGTATTACGCAAGCGAGGTTAAAACCGAAATTTGCTGACTGTTCCTTCAGTTTCCCAATCCAGACCTCGGCGCTTACCTCTCCTTTCGGGAACGCTTGCAGTTCGTCGAGATGCCCTTCGAGGAAAAGGATCCGCGCGCCGTGTGGCGTGGCACCGTGGACCTGAACAAAGCGCGAGCCGCTCTCATGAATGTGGCCAAGGACAAGGAATGGGCCGATGTTGACCACATGAATGGAAAGACACGCATGCATATGGCCGAATTCTGCAAATACCAATTCCCGGTTCACACCGAGGGTAACTCTTGGAGCGGCAGGCTGCGCTACCTGCACAACTGTAACTCCATAGTCGTCGTCCCCCAGCCTCTGAAATATCAGGCACACTATTACGACCTCATGATCCCTGACGGCCCCCACCAAGTACGTTGTCTCCACCCTCCCGAAATCAATGATCAGACGTCGTTTAACCAAACCCCGCCGCAAAACAGAATTATATCAGCGTGAAGAGCGACTTTTCGGATCTTGAAGAGAAGATCGAATACTACCGCTCCAATCTTGAGGAAGCCGCTCGCATTGCCAACAATTCCGTCACCACGTTCCGCGATCGCTACTTGACGCCCGCTGCAGAGGCATGCTACTGGCGCCGTATGGTCAGGAACTGGGCCGAAGTCCAAGCTTTCGAGCCAACCGCATACGAGGATGTCAAACAGGCGGACGGCAGCATATGGAAGAAGCAGCGGGGTTTGGACTGGGAGATTTACGCTCATCCGGATTCGCACTTTAAATTGAAATTCCCAAAGGACACGTGAAATCGCATAGTGCGAGCGCTGGACGAGGTCGGCTTTCAACCAGAGGAGATACCACATGTTCAATAGAGGCGAACCGTCTGATGGTCATTGGAAATGGCATGCGTAATGTGCATATCATCGGGATCCGGATGGTCATGGCGAATGGAGCAAAAGAAGCATCAGAGGAGAGTATACCCAGGTATTTCCACTAGACGTTCTGTAATCAAATAGTCTTTACACTCAGACGTTGCGTCCAGCCGACTTATGCAGCCTCCGTTGCAACGATGCGGCGTCACCGAAATGCTCGTCGTATTTCGCTTCCCGACAACGCAAGTGCGGTTCACGCCGGCGGACGCGTCGACATTCTTCTAGTTTCTTGGCGAGCGCCTGCGCAGCTGCTTCCGCCTATCGTCCGTTGTGTCAGACCAAAAGCCTAATACCCATGTCTGCCGCCGTTAGGTCACTTTCCAATGCCACGAAACACGAAATACGTCAACGCTGCCGGGGACTTCCGTCGACACCACGGATTCGGGAATTTTCGATTCGTCGACACACTGACGATACACGCTCAAAAACGATCCCGAGGCAGTCACCACTGCCGAGTAAGTTTGCCAAGGCTGCCCATTGATTTCCCTACCGCGGTGCGGAGACAGGAACCTTGCTCTGCATTCCTATAGCGTACTACCACTCAAATGATTATTTGTCTCTAGGACATCGCTTCGCCCGTCCCTTAAAGTCAAAGCTGCGAATTGGAAACAGTTTCCGTACCGCCACGGAACTTATATCCTCATGTGGCTGGTGCGCGCTCCTCATCTCGCCTTACGCATAACATGCACAGCGCAGAACACTTTCCCAAAATAACTGAGACGGGAAAGAGAATGCCAAAGTCTTGCCTTGCCAGCCCGTTTAATGACTATAAATGTTACATCCACGGCCAGACTGCCGGCTTTTTTTTTAAAACTCCAAACTTACTCGAGCAGCCATCATGCATTATCGCTTCGCGGACCATGTCATAAAAATTTGAAACTCTCCGTCGCTGCGCCTGATTATTTACAACACATCTGCCGCTGCTGGGATCCATGTACATTCTTCTAACACGTCAGCCTTCTACAGCGCCTGGGTGTATGACACAACCTGCCTGTGATATGGCGACATTTTTGATGGTCAAGGGCTTTGCTGCACAAAGTACAGTGTGGACAGCCGAGAGCACCTCTGCCACTTCGGGACCCTCATCTCCCATCTTTTGCCGCCGCAAATAGTGAGTAGGCTGAATTACACCAGCCTACATGATCTCAGAACAATGAGCATCAGTCAATCTCAATGAGCTCTGAACTAGACTCAACACGAGTAATGATTTGCCCAGAAAGTACGTCGACCGTCCTGCATTGCAACAGGATCGTGGATCCCAGTAAGCCAGCAGGACTCTCCCCTACCTTCTTTCTAATACCAGAAGTGGCTGAAGCAGCGAGCGCGACGGTAAATTTTAGGGGCCCGGGTGTCTTCACAGCTCCTCATCTGTACGCTCAGGTCATACCACAGAGACCAGCGAACGCTATAACAAATTCAAAGGGCAGAGCAACTTCGCGAGAGGTGAACCGATGGGGTCAGAAGGATAGCTTCGAAGCGCAAAGTACTTGTTACTCTCAAGGACACTCTTCGTCTCCAGTCAGGTCACAGAGCGGGAACACGTCATCGGTGAGACGGAGCAACGACAGATCCACTTCATAAGGGATGAGAAAATGATCTCCACGAAAAAATTCACATTGCCTAGAGCCCGACTTGTAGCAACCGGTTCGTTCTGTGATGTTGGATTTGCTGAAGCGTTTAGGCCTCGACTCAGGAAGGCACCGGTACTTGCGGATGGTACTTGATCTGAGCGGATGGTTGGACGAGGCGCAGGCGGCTGGCGAGTGATGTTGCGACTCATGTCCGAAAGGCATGCTCCAAAAAGGAGTACAACCCGACCACGCAGGCGGCTGTATATGGGCTGTACATGCGTCAATCGTCAAATGCGCTACGCAAAAAGATTCTCCATGGCAAGGGTTCTTCCATCTCTCAAATGTGGTTGCGTTGAATTACTTCAGCTACGGGAAGAAGGTTGGCCTTCAAAGAGATGGCCAATGCCCAACACAGGAACTTGAATATGCAGGAACCCAATCGCTATCAATCAACGTATGGCCAGGTAATTATCCAGAACCAGAAGACATACCACGGCGAAACTTTATTTCACCAACTCTAAAGACGGCGAGAAGCCCATCGACACACAGAAGACGTATTACGGCAAATCCTTTACCGTACCATGCCAGCTAGAGCTCTAAACATTCCTGCCACAAGCAGCGAGTGCCTCTTCTGCACGTTATAGGCCCTGTCGGCGTCGACTTAAAGGAGACTCATAAACTCCTTCCTGCCCTCACTTTTCCAACCTGCGACACCGCTAACCTGCAAGCAACTTGAGAATAAATCCAGTCGGACCAAGGTTTACCGCGTCAGACCGAGGCTTACCATATCGAGCGTTACCGGCAACTAAGTTCAACAAGCCTATCCCATCAACTACCGTTTGCACTCATTAAGCTTGAATCGAGGCAACACTTTCGCCTTCAGTGCTTCGAATCTCATCCAGGTCTCTGTCGAAAGACCCGGCCTACCACGTCGACATGCCTGGCTACGGTCAGTACTACACAAATGCGGACATCACATCTAAGAAGTCTGTCATATTACTTTATCTAGCTCGGTTATAAAACAGCTACCAACATCTTTCCGATTGGTAACCTGAGGAACATTCATCTTCTAGAGAAATAAGAATCATTACATTCTTTATATGAGAATAAATGCTAACATCAAACGACGTACTACCAGACTAAGATATAACATTATACAACGAGCTAATATATAATTCTCCTATCCTAAACCTGCTTTCATCACAACATCGTATGTTATTTAGTGTGTTCCTCCATAATGGACAAGGAATGTTATGGCAAGTACGCTTAGTACGCTTAGCGCGGCGCTAGCGCCGCTGGGTAGTTTAGCTCCTTCGCTCTCTTCCAAACGAAGACCAGACAACGAATACAGATGCATACGAGTTTTTGCTCCAACACTGTCTGCGATGCTTGGGTCCGCTTTGTTCATCATGCATCCCAAATTCAATGTTCTCAACATGGTTTCTGTCCAAACCATCCATTAGCTCACCATTCATTTGTCTAGATGAGACACTCCCGATGGATTTGAAATATCCCTTTTGATTACCCTCAATTTCGAAATTGCTATCGGCATCTTGTCAAAGAGGGTGCATGCTTCATCATCTCTTCGAGTGTTGAATGCGGCAAATCTGATGTATCTGCCCGTGTGCAGAATAGAGTTGCGGACAAAGCCGTCTGTGTCCCCGTATGCAGCTTGTCGAGTGCCTCATCCGATGCCGAGCGTTGGTGTGGCGATATTCTATACCGGGCATCCACGTAATTGACCAAATAGTCGACGGCATCATGCAGCTGAGCCCTCAAATATTGGCCTGAAAGCTTTTCTAGTAGCCCATGGATGGTTGGCAGTGTCCGGGATGATGATTCGCTCCGATCAATCGGTCGTTGTTTGAAGCGCACATCACATGTGTGCAGGGTCTGCACTTTGCGTTATCCGTTCTCGACGGTGGTGATAGCTGCAATTTGAGATCTTCCAAGGCGCGTTGAAGCCATTACCCATGTTACGATGCGGCTCTCTGGTCAGTATCCTGGCATGGTGCTCTATGTTCCAGTTGGGCAGCCAAGAAGGTGACTATGGACTGCGTCGCTGTTCCTACACGTGCTACAGAAAGTCAAGCCGGCGTAGACCGTTGCCGGCCATGAACGCGAGCCAGATGTTTTGCTGCGTCCAAATACACGTCCACATCCGTCTTTGCCGCTGAGTAATAAATCATAGGGGAAGTCCGATGTTCACGAGTTCATGTCATATATTTGATGTGACAAAGCTTCTAATAGTCCCTTTGCGCGTCCGTATTATGAGGTTTTGTACATTTCATGTGCCTTATTGTAGTCCGAAAATTTCTTAGTAAGGGTTTCAGAAGTTTTATCTTCCTGTAGTACTGTGTAAAGTGCCCGATTGTCGAACGTGCATCATCCTTTTTCTGAATAAGACCAATGGCCTGGAAATGAGAGCGTTGTCTGCTGGGTAGATCTGCATGAATTAGAGACTCTACTATAACCTGGTTGATCTTGAGGGCTGCACTTTCAGGCCTACGCATGAACTGAGGCCATAATTGCTTGGAAGGAGAAATTGAGCGGGTTTGTTCTTCCTTCCAGAAAGACTTGCAGGCATCAGAATAGGTTGACCATGGAAGTGCGAAATGGTCACGCTGAGTAACTTTGTTCTTCGATGCGATGCTTTCTTGAAAATCAATGCTCTTTTGAACCACGACGCCTCGCTGATCAGGTCTAGGAAAGCGGCGCAGTTGCCTTTTTCATACCGAAAGAGATCAAGTTCGCTCCGGTCTCTGGGGTGGGAGCAGCACTTAACCAAGAAGTTTCGAGTTGACGGCTCTCCTGAGAGTTATCTTGGCTACTGTCTCGTAGGTGGTTTCGAAAAGCGCGGGCGAATTCAGGTACTTCGAGGATTAAGTAGAAGGCTGATTTGTTGGTTTCCGGGCCTAGTTAAATGACTGTATGATCGGCCAAGCTGAATAGACTCATACCAGTCCTGCTAGTTGATGCACACAGCGTTAAACCAGATACACCGGGGTATTTCCCGTACGTACGAGGCGACAGAGTGCTATATGGAGGATTGACGTGACGGCTACGAAGCCCCTGTCGTCTTCTCGTGAGCCTCGGTTGCTTGGATCTCAGCCGAGTCAAGGTTGTGCAAGCCAAGGCGGTGTAGCCCTCGCGATTCTCGCCCCATACGTAGGATGCGGCTTGATAGTGGCATTCCGCCGCATGCCGAACGAGCATATGGATCAAGACTATGTCCACGTCGGATGCCGCGGCCCCCGGATAGAGGAGCAACTTCGTGTGGTCAGGGCCCAGAGGTGCATACACGAAGGAGCTCGTTACGTTTGCCTCTTCCAGGGCAGACAAGGCTGTTAAAGCTTATCGCGATTCTTGCAGAGGTGGAAACTGGTTGAAAACTTCTTGGAAAGCCAGCTGAGACAGGTGGCAGTAAGGCTGACGGACAGCCCAGCATGCCATATGATGCTGCATTCGTCCTGCGCGTAAGCATGATCACGGCCCCTTTTCCACAGCTGGATCAACAAATAGGGTCTTCAAGGACGACCAAAGTGCTTCAACCTCTACAGCTTCAACGACGGTTGCTGTACGGGTACCCCCCGAAATCGCCAGGTAGGGTCATAGCGACAGCGGCGCGGGAGATGGAGGGAACAACACGATGCAGGCACAGGCACAGGCACAAGCACAAGCATAGGCTCCAGTTGAGCCAAGCCACGCGGCCTGTGCTTTGGACCCCGCGTTTCTGTGGGCCCTCTGCGGTCTTTTTCCTGCTCTCGGTCTTGTTCATCGCTCAGTCCATCTCCACTTTCACCGATCCATCGACCTCTACCCATCCATCGACGAACTGCTGCGCAGCAGCGCCCTGAGCCGTGTCCTCAATATTGATGCTGACGTGTCCGCCTGCGGGAGAGCTCCTCCGTCCTCCCTGCTGCATGTCGCAGTGACGCGCATCTGTCCCCTCCACGCCAATCGCGCACTACGTGCCCTCTGCGTTTGCATTGCAACTCGCTGCGCATGCAGACCACGCCCGCTCCAGCAAGGAAGCTCATTGTCTCACTGCGAATCACGAGCCCAACGCGCGCCCTGCAGGCCTCAGGACACTGGCTTGTTTATGTCGCCACGACGAAGATGCGCCACCACGCAGCCTGAGCCGCGCCTGTCCAACAGCGTGTGGCTGTGCCCAGTGCAGCGAGGCGCTGGCTTGGGACGCGGAGATCTTTAATTTATTTCTGCACGCCGCTGCCACCACTCCCGGACGGTGCCGCCTCCGACACCGCTGCTCAACTCCACACCTCGAGCCGTTGCGTCCAGCACTGGCGCCTGGTGTTTTGACTCCGTGTCTCACTGGCCACACCCTCGCCTGAGACAACGAAAACTTCCATTGTGTGGGGGAGAAAAGTAAACACTGTCGACCATGCTGGTCACCGGACCGGTTCTTCGGAACGGCTCTGCCACAGACGCCATCCGTACGACCACACTCACGGTCAGGCGATGATGACCACAGTAGTATCGCAAGTCATCTACCGCAAACCGGTCGCCACCAGCAGCCCATCCGTCAATCGTACAGTACAGGTCCCTCGCGCGCCAGCTTCGTCGACCTCAGCAGCCGTCCAACAGAGGCAGTGTGCTATTCATAGAACCGCGTTTACTTCGTGTCACCTCGCTGTTTGAAACTCGCCGGGCCGCCTCGCATCCGAAGGGATGCGTTGTTGGTACAAGTAAGGCTTTGCACTGGTGGAATGCGAGCCGCACGGGATCTGCAACCCTAAATTGAGGGACGTGCAAGCTGCTGGCCGAGGTGGAAATTGGTCAAAACCTTGCTCGCCTCGGGACGCTGGACTCTGTTCCGCGCGTCCATCGAGGGCGATGCTGGCGATCAGCATTGGGATGGCGTCTCGCCTGACAGCACGAAACTGACATGCATAAAACCCTTTCTGGGGTTGGTTGAGAGCCCGAACCTGGTCAACAGAGCCTGTTCCTGTGATCATTCTCGCCAGCACCAGTGAAAAAGAAGCTTCAGGGGAAAAAGAAACAGCGCGGTCATCTAGAAGGCTGCAGGCCCGATGAGGCTGAGACGCGCTTCCGAAGAGCACGCGGCTCTCGAGGTTGCGTCAACCCCGTCGTGTCACCCGTGTGCGTACCGCGATTGTGCAACTCCTTTTTTTTTTTCTGCCTTATCACGCATTAGTCTCTCTGCTTGCTTTCCACAACGGACGGGCCAAGCTCGTATCTACGCCGCAGTCTCGCATTACTGCTTACCGGGACAAGGTCTGTGAGAATGGGGCCAGCCGTAAGCTTGGGAGGGATGAAAGCTCATCATGCATCGCGAGCAAGAGTTGGGAAAGGATAGGCGCTCAAGCGGGCCGCGCTGACAAGGCTCTGCTCCAATGGCGGAGAAGCCGATCTTCCGATTGGAGTGGGAAGCGAGCTGATCCCAACGCCTCGCATGCTCCCCTGTCCCGCTGGCGTGAACTTTCCAGCGGCCGTCACCGCCACGTGCGATTGCTGCCGTACTACCTCTCTGTCAACGGAGCTTCTCTGCCCTGCTCCTCCGCCAATTGGTACGCTCGGCCACGGCGAAATCCTCCGGTTGGAGCGCTTCCGCCTGCCCCAGTATGCTATGGATCCCAAAATGCAACTCTCCTGAGAGCGTTACTTCCCCGTCCATGCATCAGCGTATCAACTTGCTGGTCCGCCGCTGCTTTCCCCTCAGCGGCCTGCCGGCAGAAAAAGGAAGAACTGCCATGGCTTTCTGCAAGCCAGCATAAGCTGCCGCCGTTCTTGCCTCGATGCTTTCTTTTCATTGACCAGCTGAGCTGTCTCCTTTTCCACACCCCCAATACCACGAGATTGGTGTTTCATCCTCGCTCAGCCTTGGGAAAGTAAAATCCACCACCTACGCGTGCTAGCCGCGCGCGAGGCTTGCCGTAAAGGTGCGGTGACAAGGTTGAGGTTTCAGACTCATCGATTACGCGGGACCTCCATGCACGAGGCCCCAACTTTAATAAAGCCGCCGTGCAAACACAAGCCCTATGGCCCATTCCAGAAGGCTGAGCGCGGGGCGTGGCCCTCAATGGTGATAGTCCACAGTGGCGCTGTCAGATCACTGCCATGACCTCGCTTCGCCCCGATGCACCCCTCCCCTTTGCTGAGTTCCCTTTTTTATAAAAGCTGCTCTGAGCCTCTGCTTCGACGCTATTTGCCCAACGGGAATCTCTCGCAGAGGTAAGTAGGGTAAGTTTCGAGGCGAACGGCTCCGCGGTGTTTCCTTGGGAAGATATCCACTATGACTCGACTCTCGTTCTTGCTTGGATCCGTCGCCACGGCACTGGCCAAAACGGTCGTTGTCGACTGGGACGTTGGTTGGGTGTCCAGGGCTCCGGATGGGTTCACGCGGCCCGTCATCGGTATCAACGGGCAATGGCCGCTTCCCATCCTCGAGGCCGACGTCAACGACACCATCATCGCGAACGTGCACAACTCTCTTGGAAATGAGACGACCAGCATTCACTGGCACGGCATGTGGCAGGTGGGCACGCCTGAGATGGACGGTGGAGCGGGTATTACGCAGTGTGCAGTTCCTCCTGGCGGCAGCTTCCGCTACGAGTTCACCGCATATCCGGCCGGGACGTTCTGGTACCATTCCCACGACATGGGCCAGTACCCGGACGGCTTGCGCGCGCCAATGATCATCCACAACCCCGACTCTGACTCCGAGAGGGCCAGTGATGATGAAGTCGTCCTCACCGTGTCCGACTGGTACCAGGACCAGATGCCACCGCTCATCAACAGCTACTTGACCACTCCGAACTTCAACGGTGCCATGCCCAATCCCAACTCCAGTCTGATCAACGACCAGCAGTCTACGTCTATCAGCATCCGCCCCGGTGAGAAGAAATATGTTCGCATAATCAACATGTCCGCCCTCGCGACGTACTACCTTGAGTTTGGTGAGTTTCGCCGCAGTCGCATCGGTTCGATCAGCTCACTTACGATTTCAGATCAACACAACATCACTGTCGTTGCGATTGACAGCGTTGACGGTTCGTGCAACCCCTGCGGCTTATGCCGTGTCATTATGCAGGTCTATCGGCAGGTTGCCGTGGTCGCATGTCTCGACGCGTTGCAAGATCTTAGTGCTGACAACGTTCGCCGCAGTGGAGCCCCAGAGCTGGAGAGCCCTGGAGATTGTACCGGGCCAGCGGTACGACTTTATCATCGAGGGTCTCGAGAATCCGGAACGTAACTATGCATTCATCAACCGCATGGCTGTTCTTGGTCTGCAGAACATCAACACCCTGGTCTACGACGAATCCTTCGGCGACCCGGAGCCGTTCAACCTCAGCACTAGCGACCTGTCAAGTGATTTCAACCTGGTTCCTCTTGACGAAGAGCCCCTTCTGGATCCTGTGGCTCACACCATCACCATGGAGGTCAATAACCTCAACATTGACGGTGTTGGCTACCGGTACGACCGCCCCGCTACTGTGATAAGAAAGTGTCTCACATGAACTGCAGCATTACCCAAGGGCCGGACCCATACATCTCGCCTCGCACTCCTTCGCTTTACACCGCCCTCAGCACCGGCTTCAACGCCACGGACCCCCAGATCTATGGCCAAGTGAACCCTTACGTCGTCAATGCCGGAGACGTCGTCCAACTCGTCGTCAACAGCAACGATCTCGTAACAACTAATAATTCCGGACGCGGGCACCCGATGCATCTGCACGGCCACGTCTTCCAAGTGGTCGGCCAGTTCTCTGACCACTGGGACGGCGACACTTCGTCCTTCCCCGAAGTACCCATGAAGCGTGACACGACCGTCCTCTTTGCGGGCGGTAGCTTAGTCGTACGATTCCGTGCGGACAACCCGGGCGTGTGGATGTGTAAGCTTCTCTATTCTTTTTTTTTTTCCCCCGGGGATACCCCGGTTTGTCTACCTGTAAGCTGACCCAAGACATGCAGTCCACTGCCACATCGAATGGCATCTCGACGCGGGCATGGCGTCGACGATCATCGAAGCGCCGCTCGAGATCCAACGCGCCGGCATTACCATCCCGGAGCAGCACCTCGAGTCGTGCCGTGCGCTGAACCTGACTACCAGGGGCAACTGTGCCGGCAACACTGTCAACCTAGAGGACACGGCCGCATGCAGGGCCTACGATACCGATCCGTGGGGGTAAGTCCTAAAAAAAAAAATTCAAAAGGTTCAATTGGTTGTGTGCTGACTAGTGCGCACAGTGCGCTTATCACGGAGCCTGCTGGTGGGAATGGAACGCTGAACGGCACTACGTACTACTAAACTCCGTATTGTATAATATTTAATATCATTAGCTGTGTACAGTCGAAGCAATATACGACTACAAAGTAAAGCTGAATTACCTATCTGTAAATGCACCGTGATGATTCTAAGTCATTCAACCCCATGCTTCGGTCGTCCCATGCACCCGATCTTTCCGTAAGCGAGCAGACGGAACCTCATGCAGCCCCGACCTGGATCCATCTTTCTGCAAGGGTGGATATGTCTCGCATGATGTGAAGTCTAGCTGCTTCTATTAATCATGGCCCCTCCTTGTCTTCCCTTCCCTCTGCAGCCGGGCCCGCAGGACAAGGCCCGCAACTAGGACAGCAATGGACGAAAGTGCCATCATAGTCCCAGTGATAGACCTGCACAACTTTAAGCACTAGATGCTTATCACCGCACAGCAAAATGTTGCACTTACGCAGTAGCCGTCCACCCAAACGGCTCGAAGGCCCCTGTAGCGAAAAGTAACGCCAAGGCATTGTAGGCCATAGACCAGAGAACATTCATTCGAGCCTGCTTCATCGTGCATCGTGCCATGCCGAAGAGCTTTGGCAGGTACCGAAGGTCTTGCCGGGGGAACAAGATGTTACCAGCGCCGGTGGAGCCTTGCCGGGGGAGGGAGAGCTGAATCCCGACATCTGCTGCACCCAATGCGGGTGCATCATTGATACCATCACCGACCTGTTTCAAGTCAACAGAGGCGATTCGACCATACAGTGTCATTGGTGATGGACCACTACCATAGCAACTCTGTGGCCTTTCGATTGCAGTTCCCTGATGAACTCTTTGTTGTCTCCAGGCAGAGCTCCGGAAGCAAGTACTGGGATATCGAGGATCTTCGATATTCGGCATGCCTCCGCTTCGGAGTCACCCGTGAGCTGCATTGGAATGTCAGTCTCAACGCACATGCTGCTAGATGGCCAAAACGTGCCATTGTCAGACTGTATCCCATGTCCTTCAGCTCTTGGACTACCTCGCTCGCTTCCGGACGCGGGACATCCTGTACTACCTGTCAGCTGCGGTTCGGAGGTGGAGATCCGATATGCAAGTCCACGCTTCCCTGTAGCTTTAGCTGACCCACATACTTCCCGTCCACAGCGATATAAACATTAATCCCCTGCCCCTTCGCTTGCTCCCGTTCCTCGATTTCCGCCCCTTCAACATTTTTTGCAGAAAGAAACTTCAAGTTTCCAACGACGATATGATGAACCCCACGACCACCCACCTCCATTACGCACTCGGCCCCGTTTCCAGGGACTGTTCGATGCTTCGCCACTGATGGATCCACAGATGGCTTCTCACCGATTTTCTGCAGCTGCCTCACCGCCCATCCAAAGACCGCTCTGGCAACAGGATGAACCTGAGCATCCGGGCCCTCCACAGCGCAAAGAAGCCGGAGTAGAGTTCGCTCATCCAGGGGGGACGCATCAACGGCCTCAAACTCGGTAACGTGCAGCTTACCCTGCGTAAGCGTCCCCGTCTTATCAAGCACGACATGCGTCACGGTCGTCAGCTTCTCAATCCCCTGCGCCCCACCCGTGAGCAAAATCCCCCGACTGCTCGCGACATCTACACCACCCCGTTAGCACGACACCTCAGAACTAACAACAGCAACAACATACCCAGAAACGCCATCACCGCCGCCGGCGCCGCCAACCCCACCGCACACGGACACGCCGCCGCAAGCACGGCCATCGCCCGCCCGGCCGCGCGATTCCACACGACGGCCCCGGACCCGCCCGCAACCATGATCTCCACGACCGCACCCACCGCCGTAACGCCCACGGCGCCGCCGACGACCCCCTCGACCCACGCCCGCACCCACGCCTCCACCCCGCCCTCACCCGTCCGCGATGACGACGACGACGACGACGACGACGACGACGACCTCCTCCACCACCGCGTCCACCGCCGACTCCCCGCACCGCCGCCACACGACCGCGCGCAGCGTGCCCGCGCCGTTCCTGCTCCCCGCGGCGACGAGGTCCCCGGCGCGGTCTCGCCCGTCACCGCGCTCGCGTCGACGCGGCTCGCGCCGTCGACGACGAGCACGTCGCAGGGGACGGGCGACCAGGGGGGGGGGGTGGCGACGGGGTCGCCGGGGCGGAGGAGGGCGGCGGGGAGGCTGGTTCCGGCTTTGGTGCTGTTGTTGCTGTTGTTGCTGTTGCCGTTGCTGTCGCTGGTGGAGCAGAGGCGGACGAGGGAGAGGTCGGATTGCAGGCGGAAGAGGGAGGCGATGGCCGGGGCGGAGGAGGCGCGGAGGCGGGCGTCGAGGGCGCGGGTGGCGGTTGTGAGGAGGAGGAGGAGGAGGAGGGCGGATGGTTGGAGCGGGGTTGGGGCAGTGGGGCCGAGGAGGAGGAGGGAGGTGAGGGCGGTGGTAAGGCTGAGGGCTTGGGTGAGGGCGGTGAGGGTGTGCATGGTGGGTGTGGTGTGGGGGAGGGTGCGCCAGGGGGTGGGGTTGTGGGTATGGTAGTGGTGAAGGAGGAGGGCGGTGAGGGCGAGTTCGAGGAGGGGACGGGTCCATTGGAGGAAGGGGTGGATGTTGGAGAGGTGAATGGGTGCGTAGCGTGAGGTGATGTTGAGGAGGGCGAGGAGGGAGGTGTAGGTCAGGATACCGCCGAGGGACGACTGGAGTTTCTCGAGCTCGTCGTGGTTTTGGAGAGCTTTGAGGGTCTCCTCTGCGGTGCGAGGGCCGGGCTTGGCTTCGTATCCGAGCTCTTCGACGGTGTGCAGGATGTCCTTCAAAGGTGCTCTGGTTTCATCGTAGGCGATGGTGGCTTGTTTGAAGGCGAGGGCCACTGCTACTCTCGAGACTCCGTCCATCCGTCCGAGTGCTTGTTCGACTTTCGTCGCGCACGCGGCGCAGGACATTCCAGAGATGGATATTCTCGTTGAGACATACTGCGATGGTGCCTTGGCAGGAACTGTTTCTTGGTCGGGTGCTGTGGCGGCAGTGATGATTCCAAGGACATCGAATGACTTGCAGGTTTGTATGGCTCGACTGAGGAGGAAAGCGACGAGGACGCAGCAGGCCATTTGATCAACATGTAATGCGTAAGTCGTAGATGCTGACAAGGTTCACGCAAGTAGGTAACAGTCGCGTGGCCAAGCGAGGATATATTCGGTCGATAGCAGCGCTGGGTAGCTCTCTGGCGTATGACGTGTGGGGTTGGCGACTCGAGCTGCCGAGGGCCGGAGACATCACTACCCCGCGTCTGGAGGGTTCGTAATTAATGTGGAAATTGCTGCAGATGATTCGCCTGTTCAATTACGCCATCGCCGTGTATCAGTGATGTGACTGTGGACCGAGAATAAGCCAGTTCACTGTTTGTGTGTTGCTAGAATAGTTCCGCGAGAAGTTTAACATTGCAGGCCGAGAACAAGCTTATCTTATAGATGTAGCCACCTGATTTGTTCGTGCATTATCTACGATATTAATCAAATAGCTGAAATATAGGAAATCGAGAAGACACAGAGTAATGGCGTTGTTAGGCGTGTATACAAAACCTTCGTAATATCTGGGATCAAGCAGCGAGCCCCACACGGTCGTAGGCATTTACAAAGCAAAGTAAGAAGCCTTATAGGCCGGGAATCAGTACGTCCGAACGCCGCAGTCACGTCTGTCTGACACGGCTCGAGTCGAGGCCAAGACAATCCACGCAGGCGTGTCAGAAATCATGGTCTCTGCAGCTGTCGACCTCACTTCCCCGCACTGGGCCCGAATAGGGAAGTATAGGAGTATATTATGGCCGTTCACTTCCGATCCCGTGCTGAAGAAAAATCAGATAACATTCCCTTGTCGCTCCGCTCTCAACTCCCACAGCAATGCACCAACGCGCAGACAGCGGCTTCGAGCCGTCCCAAAACGGGACTCGTACCAAGCAGCCAAATGGAAAGGGTACCAGCCGTACGGCAACCTCTATGAAGATAACGAACAAGCGATCTCGTCACGCAAACTAACAACGGGACGCACAGAACTCCCCGAGCTGATCCCCGACACCGTCGGATCCGGCCTCCACCGGAAAAGCGTGCAGAACCGCACGCTCGGAATGTGGAGCCTCTCCGCCCTCACGGCCGCGTACGCCTTCTACCAGTCGAGCTTCGCCCTCCCGCCCGCCGGCCGCGCCGCAGCTCTGGGCCTCGTCTTCCCCGGGGCCGGCTACATCGCCTGCGGCAACTGGCCGGGCACGGGGCTGCTCGCCCTGACTCTCCTGACGCAGCCGCTCGTCCTGTTTGCCGTGAGTCCGCCACCCGCTTCCCTCCTCCCCTCTCCCCTCCTCCACAGCACCCAGCCATACGTGTCTAACACCTCGCCCACCCAGTGGTTCGGCGCCGGCGGGATCCTCTTCGTCCTCCTCCACTGGGCCCTCTCCATCCTCGGGGCCGCCCTCGCCGCGGGGCCCACGCTCTTCGCGCCCGCCGGCGCCATCGCGCCCGCCCTCCTCTTCGGCACCTTCCTCTACTTCAACCTCTCCTCCGCCCGCGCCCGCACGGCCGCGCTCGGGCGCCGCGGCGCGCGCAACGCCCGTCTCCCCGCCACGCTCGACGCCCTCGACGGCGGCGCTGCGCAGCCTGCAGTACATCGTCGAGACGAGCCTGAAGGACGTGGCCGACTACGGCGACATCGACACGGTGGACCAGTTCCAGACGGCGGCGCGGCGGTACAAGCTGTACGAGCGCATGTACGTGCTGGCCACGTACGCGAGCGCGTACGCGCCGAGCGCGCGCGGGGCCGTCGCCGAGGCGTACCGGCGGCTGATCGAGAAGTCGCTGCTGCCGGCGTCGCTGGGGTACTGGCGGTGGGAGTCGCTGTGGGGCCACTTCTCGGTCGGGGAGTGCGACCCGGTGGCGCGCGACGACATCATGGTGACGGGGTTCCTGCTGCAGGGCGTGGCGCTGTACACGGCGCTGACGGGCGACATGCGGTACGCGGCGCCGGGGTCGCTGCGGTTCCGGGTGACGGAGGCGAGGGTGTACGACTACGACGTCCACGGCGTGGACGACGCCGTCGTCGCGCAGTGGGCGCGCAACCCCTGGTGCCTGTACCCGTGCGAGCCCAACTGGATCTACACCATGTGCAACCTGCAGGGCCGCATTGGGCAGACCGTCTACGACCGCGTCTTCGGCACGGCGCGCGCTTCGAGCGGAGCCTGGACGCGAACTTCACCGAGCCCGACGGGAGCATCCTGACGATCCGGAGCGAGCACACCGGCTTCACGATCCCGGCAACTACAAGCCGTCCGACGGGTTTCTTTACGGGCAGCTGGCCGTGTTGGCAGGTGAGTTTGGAGACGAGGCGGTGCGGAAGGCGTGCGTGGAGCACTTGTTGAAGACGGCGGGGACGGTGACGTTGCCGTCCGGTGCGACAAGGTTGCGGCACGAGAAGGGATCGGATCTGGTGCACAGCCTCTTCACGAGGGCGCAGTTCATCGGTAAGGAGGACTGGAAGAACACCATCATGCAGGTGAGTGCAATCGCCCTGAGGATGCCTAGTTGGTCGCGCTGATTAGACCGTGTGTAGGGTCCTCCAAAGAGCACCCTTGATGGTCCCATCTTGTCTTATGCTCCTTATCCCGGAGTTCTGGTTGCAAAAGCATGGTCACATACTTCGTCTGATCTGGATGTAGTCTTGTATCCGTCGGATCAGAATGGCGTATTTGAGCTTGGCGTGGAAAGACTGCAACCCAACAGACAGTACTCCGTCAATTCGGAAACGGTCGTGACTGCAGATGACAAAGGTTGCCTAACGCTCCCAGTCAAAGTTGAAGGACGTACGGAAGTAAAGATTACCCCTGTCTCGCAGGATTTTGGGGACGGCACCAGATAGTTTTTTTTTTTTTATTTTCTGTTACATTGCCTCGCCTGAAAACGTGCATGTACTTGACACAAAGCAGCATATCAAAAATTTGCCAACTTTGACGAAGGACAGAACGGATAAGGGGATGCCACTAACAAGTCAGCAAATCATCGCATGGAGAATGCGTGATGATGACCTACGTGATGAGCACTGCAGGAAGGGATACTTCTTGAAAAATGCGTTGCTGAGTTTCCAACCCTTGAACTTCTTTGCTGCCTTGGTCCTTGCAGGAGTGCATTCGCTTGGCAAGCAGCCCATCAGGCCAGAGCAGGGGCTTGCGGTGCCGTCATCACTGGCTCTGGATTCCATCCGGCGTGAGATGATATCATAGAGTTCTTGATTCTGCAACTGGAGGATCCTGAGGGTGTATTCGTTTGAGGAGAATCTGAAGCGTTGTTCTGAATTTTCGCTCTCAGGCCCGGTGGCGTTGGAGAAAGGATTTGGCGGATGACTGTACATCTGAAGGGCGATGTGCTTCTCGGGAATGTCGACAACGGTGTTGTTGATAACGTCCTCGGTCATTTCGTCCAGGTCGTAGAAGCTACTGTGGAAGATCATCTGATCGCGCAGTGAAGGCCATGCAATCATGTCGACGACGACCGGCCTGGTGCTCGTGGCCCAAGGAGGGCAGTCGGTGTCGAGATCATCGAGCACATCCGGAGGCTTTGCGCAGCCGAGAATGATTCGACACGAAAGAACGGATTTTAGGAAATCCCTCGCGCCCTAAGACTTTTGAGTCAAGCCTTCTCAAGGAGCTTTGAATGGGGCTTCTTACCTCTAAGGTGTTGATGAATCGACCCAGTCCGACGTCATCGAACATCATGTGGACGGCAATATCAGCCAGCCGATCCACCATGTCTCTGTCAACCGTCTGTTTCGAGGAAGGGCCTTGCTTGATTCCATCGCCGCCATTCAGCTGGCCAGCTCTTGACTTCAATGCATAGCGAATGCAAGCATTCTCGATCTTCTGTGCCGTGAAGTTTCCACAGGACCGGTTAATCCAAGCGTCCAACATGGCGGTATTGGGCATGGAGAGCTGCGGCAAGGTTGCTATCGGGAGGGTGCAAGCCGAGTAGAACTGATTTGGAGACTTGTCCACCGCAGGAATAGCCGGACAGGCGTCCTTCTCCGCCCGTCCCTGGAGGAAGAACGAGTAATCGGGCTGGCCTTCGGCTCCCATGATCGGGTCGATTGTTTGACAGCGCGTGGACGAGTTGACCGAGTCGGAAGAGTCCCCCGGGACGTCAAGAAGGACGGGCTCGTCGAAGGGGGCGCCATCCTGGCCGTACAGGCCCTCGGCCGACGCATCCGAAGAGTCCGCCCTGCCATTCCGGGCCGACGAGGTCGAACGCTTCCGACGCTTGTTGGGCGGCACGCCGGCGCGATTGCTGCCCCTTTCCACAGCCTCAGGCTCCTTGGCCAGCATCTTCTGGAAGATTGGATCATCTGCAGCGAAGAGGCGTCAGTCATCTCCCGACATGTTTTCGCCTGCACACCCCGTCTACCAATCACGCACGTGACACCACGCCGTCCCAACCGACCAGCGCCCCAAACCCTTCCCCGCACTCCTCGTCCAAACGGCAGGGGGATAAAAGGAAAAGAGGCAGAGAAAAGCAAAGCAAAGCAAAAACTTGAAAAAAAAAAAAAAAAGGGATGAGCAGATAGGAACGGTGGCACTCACCAGCCGCACAATCCGCGGCGCTGCTCAAGCTCAGCAGCTTCTTCCGCATGCGCAGCACGGCCTCCCGCAGCTGCCTGTTCTCCTCGACGAGCCCCTCGTTGACCTCGAGCAGGCGGGCGGCGTCGACCTGGCCCGCGCGCTCGCAGCCGTCGCGCAGGGCGCGGATGTCGGCGGCCAGCTTGTCGAAGAAGGACGACGCGGCCGCGCTCTTCTTCTCGCGCAGGCACTGCTGCGAGATGCGGTTCTGCTTGCGCTTGCGCAGCGTCGACGCCGCGTCCGGCGTCGCCGGCGGTTTGGACTGCATGGCGTTGAGAGGGCTCTCTCTCTCTCTCTCTCTCTCTCTCTCTCTCCTCTCTCACTCTCCGACGCGTTTACCGGGTCCTTTTTCTTTTTTTTTTTTTTACCCTTCTTTTTCGATGTGGGAATGAGCGTTCTCGTCGCGTCGTGTCGTGTTGTGTCTTGCTGTGTCTTGCTGTGTGCTGTGCTGCTGCTGCTGCTGCTGCTGCTGCTGCTGCTGCTGCTGGTGCTGCTACAGGGTAGCTGGAAAGAGACGAGAGTGCAGGTGCGAGCACGAACGTTCGTTGGGGATGGCGGACAAGGGGGTATTGATTAGGGAGTACGTGCGTGCGTGCGTGCATGCGTGGCGGCGGATCCGTCGCCGAGACGAATTGCGGGGGATGCGCGTAATCACAAGCAAGCGCATAGGCAGGAGATGAGAGAAGAGGAGGTCAACGCGATAGAATGTAGAAGCCAACCCGCACCGGCCCGCGGCTGAAACGTATGCGGCGCACAACAGAGGCGAGCCAGCGGCCAATGATGACGCCGCGAAATACCGAACCCCGCATTTTCCTGGGCGTTGCTCACTGCGGAGAAGATCAGCCAAGAGCCGCCGCTTCCGTTTCCCCTTCGTTTTCTCTCCGATCGAGAGCGCGCCGTCGAGCTGCCGGATGGTCTGCTTGCTGTTCCGGCCGAGGCGGATCGCCCTGCGCTGCGCTGCGCTGCGCTGCGCTGTCAGCCCGCGCCCTGGGCCCGGCCCGCCCTCGCCCTCTAAAGGCACTAAGAGTATATACGATCCTTACTATATCAAAGGCTATCTACTAGTAGACTTAAATACTATATAAGCGAGGTAATAAATTATAAATAAGCGATGAAAAAGACTTATATAATTCTTATATAACTATATTATAATATTTAACGTAGTATTATTAAATATATTATAGTAGTTCTTATACTTTTAATAAACTAATGAAATTTCTTTTAGCTACTATTCTTAATTAATAAATATAATTTTAGCTATTTTTTTTTTAAATAATAGTATTATCGCTGTATAAGAAGTTAATTAATAAGTAGTAATGTAGTGAAAACTCAATTCCGTTCCGTATCGATGGCCCGTTGCACGGCCGTAGCTTACGCTCTATTCATCTCCCAGAGTGCAAGAGCAGGAGAAGACCTGATATGTTGGATTAAGATCAAATGGAGGATGGTCTTAATTTTACTGTGGGGCGTATTGCCATGAACGAAAAAAGCTTTGGAAAAAGTCAAACATCCTGCACGGTATCATTGTGGTTGTCATTTTCAAGCCCAACGACTAGGATAACTGTAGGGAAAGATAGCTTTAAATCAATCCCCCGCTCGTGCTCGAATAAGCGACTGCTTGAAGTGCTTCTGGTAACGTTCAAGGTCAAATGATCCATCCGAAAGCTCCGAGCTATTCGGCTCGCCGGCCCAAACGAATGTGCGGGAATCCTCCAGCTCTGTCTCATCTTCGAAAACTATAGTGCAAAAACACGGCCTGTAAGCAAGTGTCTCATACGTGCAAAGATGGCGAAAATGATCAAAATGGCTGATGATGCACGTTACTCCGCGAACCTCGGCGCCTTCGCACGGTACAAGCGCTGGGTAAATCCCCCACATCTTGATTGAGTAGCCAAGGATCTTCGCCTCTTTGGCATCCAAGGTCTGCGTGAGGCCGAGTACGGTTTGAAGGACATCGGGATCCATCAAAGAGCCATAAAAAAAGAAGTGACAAGGAAAGAAGGCGGATGGAGCTTCTGTCTCGTGTTTCCGGGCTTCCCGAGCCTTTTCGTGGGCCGCAAACTTCGCCGCCATTGCTGACTGTCGTGGCGCTCGTGGATAGTTACCTTCTGGTGCTGGCGGTGCTGGCGGCGGCGGCGGCGGCGGCGGCGGTGGTGGTGGTGGATGAACAGCAATGTCGTGCGAGGATACATCTTTATTCTCGGATTCCATGCTGTGCAATGGTCTGCCTGATGAGCTCTATCGCTTTTCAGGTGTGCGCAACGAAATCCGACATACTTTGGGTCTTTTCCACAAAGATTATTCCTGACACTCAACTTGCTAAACCATCTTGTAAATGATGAATGATGCAGCGAAGGTAAAGCAGACAGCAGGGCGCAGTTATGCGCCTCGCTTAATTTGCCGAGTAATCAGATTCATAAGCGCTATAGGCGGCGCAGTACGCAACACCGAAGGCCTTAGGCCGTAGCTCAGTGTTAGTTCTTCCCTATGGCCCGTGGAGGCCGACGGGGGGTATGAATCATCATCATCATCATCAGAAGACCTTCCAGTATGTCTCTAGTGTCTGGAAGCTGAGAGCTTCACGAACACTTTCTTTCTCCCTGAGGGACAAAGTCTTCACACGCTGGATTCTGCTTGACTTACAAGCGAAGATTCGATTGCATGTTGGCCTAAGCGGCGGACGGGGATGTAAGTGACGCGCCCTGGCTGTGCGACGAAAACGCGCGCACACCACGCCCCATCGTCCGTATTCAGCAGCCAGCTACAGCATCTTCATCAATTGTGAGCCTCTACGGCTGAGCAAACACCAACGCCAGGATCCCCACTGACTGCCTCACCGGCCCCGCCGCCCGCCGCGCCGCCAGCGACGCCTGCCATTTCGGTCCTTCGCCGTTCTCATCAGCCTCCACCCCTGACCCTGCGCGTCGCTTGATTTTGCCAACGCATTTTTCTGGCGCAGCATCGCGAAGACCCGCCCCGTCCGTCTTCTACACGCGTACGCTAACCAATAGCAAGCCCTACGTAAGCCCCGGTACAGCCTTCCCCACCGCGACCCCGCATGCGACTACCTACCAATTAGTCGCTTTGGAGACACTGCGTGAACGTCGACACAGCGAGACGGTTGGAACTGGCAAAGATAGGTTCGCTAGGATGCGAAGCATTGTGTATTCGTGTTCGATGAGCTTTATTGACTCTTCGTCGGGGTGCGACAATTTGAGGATGGGTAGGAAGGTGGAGTTGAGAAAGCAGTCGGAAGAAGGGTTGAGAGTGAAATCGGAAATTGAGGGGTCGAAGCAGGAGTCGAGCCGCCTGATTAAAGCGTGTGAACCGAAATCAACTATTGTAGAAGCGTTCCCATAGATTCATAATCTCAGGGCTCTGTTGAACGATGGCTACGCTCGCATGTTGGACGACTGGGAAGTGTGAGAGGTCGGGATATTTCCATGTCCCAGCCCAGATGACGGAGTACAGCTTGCGCTTGAACTCTACGCTGCACTCGTACGCGTCTCGAGTACGCGTGCGTCGAGGTGGCGTTATCGGTTCTGCTCTCGCTGGGCCTGCATTTATATCTTAATGTACGCTCATGTGGGAGTCGTAGAAGCGTACCTGCACAGTCACTCATGGCGGCTGTTTGGAGCTTATCGTGGAGGGGAGGTAGAACCGATCATTCGGCTGGCAAGTAAGATTGCCCTCTGTTAATGATGATGATGAATTCACAGACCGTCCCAACCGCCGAAGGCAGCTATGCAGCGTGCGGTCGTCGTCTTCGCGTCCGCTAGGCCCGTTTAAGCCTAAGCAAGGCGGTAGAGTCTAGCCCGCTGTCTATCAAATTAATAAATTATATTAGTCTTTATATAAAACTTTATCTTAACATTATTTATTAAATTATAGTAAACTAGCTAGTATACTACTATAATTTAACTAAAAATTTTAAATTTATAGACTATATTTATTATAATAGATAGAATTCTTATAGTTAACTTATTAATTCTTATTCTATAACTATATTAACCTCTCCTATCTACTATAACGGCCCCTAGAAAGCCTAAGCTACCCGACGATACGCCTGATCTCCCCCGAAAGATTATCGACGTAATACTCGCCCTGCTCTTCCTTTCACTCACCGATTATGCAGCTTCGGCCCGAACCGGGAATCCCTCCGCTGCTTAAAACTGGCTCATGAGCAAATTCTAGAAAGAGAAACCAAGACGGATCTAGACACGCGCTAAAGATTATTGGCCAATCTAAGCCTTTGGAACATGTTCAACTTCGACCTGCCATCAGACCGGGAGGAAGATCATTGCGTCAGTTGCATGAGTTGAAAATGTGTCGCCAGTGACTATAAGATAATGGTGTAACAGGAGACTCAAGCATCCGGCCTAGTGCGGCGTAATCCTGAAGCCATGAATACTTAGAAATGGAACCTTCAATATTGCAATCTATAAGTAGCTAAAGTGAACAGTTCGCATGGCTTCGCTATCACAATGTTTCTCTTCCCTCCCCCCTTCTTCCCTCTTTGAATTATCGCGTCCGGGAAACTATTCTGCACGCTAGTCAACAGTCTCATGGGAAAAGCAACCTCTAGAGCCGATCCCACAAAAATCTAAAAACAAGCTTTCCTTCCCGCCAAGGCTCACAGTCATTTGCACCAAATCGCCCGGTTGGCGGTATTCGAGATTATCAAAGAGCATGTATATACACATAGCTGCCCGAATTATTCCACAGGTAGGACTCGTGCTCGCCGTAGACAAAACTTTCTTCTCTCCGTTCGCTCGTAGCCAGTTGCCGTTTGCGTAATAATTCAGAGCACATGCTAGAGACTCCAGATGAACAACACTCGAAGAAGAAGAAGAAGAAGAATATAAGAAGAATAAGATGGTCTGAACAAGACAGCGTCTTCCCGATATCCCAAACGAAGAACCTGAGAAACCGCGAATCTCCGCACAGATCCAATAACATAGAGATCAATCCCCATCAGAACGGATTGAAAAAAAAAAAAAAAAGATCCACCAAACAGAGCTTACGAACCGCTCGTGATATGAACACAACCGCATCGTCACGCAAGCTGGTGGACCCAAAACGAGGGCAGGGAATAAAGAGGAGCGGTACGAAGCATGATGACACCTCAACTAAAAGCGACTAAACCTCCCCTTTCTCCACTCCGACGTTCAGAGCTACGTCCCAACACCGGCCCTGAGCACGGTAATACCCAAAGGTTATATTCCAGTATCGACGGCCGAGGACCGACTGATTAGATTCGAGTCGTCGAAACACATCACCCCCAAAAAAATGGTATGGAGACTGAACAATCGCACTTCTTGTCATTTAAAAAAAAAAAAAAAAAAAATCTCTGATGGATATCAAATGCCAAAATCAACAAAGAACACAAGCAGCCCACCAAACGGACGACCAAACTTCAATCCAACTCAACCCAACACAAAAACCAGCCCCCAACATCTTCACGAATTTCCCACTACGCCGCAGCAGTCGGGCTCATCGGCCCCACAGGACACTCGACCCTCGTCTTCCGCAGCACGGCGAGCGCGAGGTTGCGCAGGCTGCCGCTGGTCAGCAGCTCCAGCACCTGCAGGTTGGCCTGCAGCTCGCGCGTGATCCAGTTGCGCAGCTCGATCGCGTTGAGCGAGTCGAGCCCGTACGTCGTCACGCCGCGCGCCGCGTCCATGTCCTCGACCGGCACCATCAGGATCGCGCTCAGCTTCTCCAGCAGCCCGTTGCTCACCACGTCGAGCGCCTCCTCGGCCGTCTGCGCGAAGCGCAGCGCCTGCGCGACCGAGAGCTTGGCGCCCGCTGCGGCGTTGCCGCTGTCCTGGGAGGAGGCCGCGAGCGCGGCGTCGCGCAGGATCGAGAACTTGGCGTCGCCGGCGTAGAAGGGGAGGTTGGCGCCGTCGAGGCGGAGGCCGGTGAGCGCGTGGCCGGCGCACGAGCGCTGCATGGCGCCGGAGACGGCGGCGGCGAGGAGGGCGAGGACTTCGGCCTCGTCGAGCGTGTCGCCGGAGATGTTCTTGAGCACCTCGTCGTGGCGAGCCTGGTCGGCCGAGTCGGCGAGGTAGCCGACGCCGAGGATGGCGGTGAGGTCGATGGAGGTGGCGGGTAGGTTCTGGCGCAGACGGTGTTGGACGAGCGCGTCGAGGAAGGTGTTGGCCGCAGCGTAGGCTGCCTGGCCGCGGTTGCCGACGATGCCGGCGACGGAGGAGAGGGCGATGAAGAAGTCGAGCGGCGTGTGGGCCGTCTGCAGGGTGTTGTGGATGTTCCACGCGCCGGCGACCTTGGAGGAGATGACGGCTGTGTAGTCTTCGTAGGTCATCTTCTCGAAGAGAACGTCCTGGGATGTGTGTCAGCCTTTCCCACGTTCTTGAAACTGGAAAATGTCTGTGGGCCGTCTTACCCTCAACACCATGGCGGCGTGGATGACTCCGCGGATGGGAGGAAGCGTGCTGGCGCACTCGCTCACCAGAGCCTTCACATGCTGCTCGTCCGCAACGTCGCAAGCCTTGACGACGATGTTCGCACCCAGGGGCCTCACATCTTCGATGAGCTGGCCAACCTTGCCATCCGTCTTGCCGCTGCGAGACAGGAGCACGATGCTGCGAGCCCCCTTCTGCACCATCCACTTCGCCATGCTCCGGCCGAGACCGCCAGTCCCACCGACGATCAAGTACGTAGCATCCGGACGGAACAAGTTATTCGCGCGAAGATGCGTAGCCTGCCCAAGGGAAAATAAACCGTCAGTCAAATCACTTCACCGCCAGCATTCCACACGGGGAGTAAAGAGAATGATCACCCACCTTAACCTGCTCGCCCACCCTCGGCACAACGACCAACTTCCCCGTCGTCTTCCCGCTCTGCAACTGCCTGAACGCAGCCTCCACCTGGCCGACGCCCATGACGCCGATCGGCTGGATCGGCTTGACGACGCCAAACTCCAGCAGCTTCATCACGGCCTCGAAGATCCTGCCCATCATCTTCGGCCGCTCGTTCGCGACGACGGTCAGGTCGACGGAGCTGAAGGTCGCGTTGTGGGCGAACTTGGCCATCTCCAGGCGGGTGTTGCTGGTGATGTCCCTCTTGCCGATCTCGACGAAGCGGCCGAAGTGGGCGAGGCAGTCCCACGTCTCGCGCAGGAAGTCTCCCGCCAGGCTGTTGACGACGACGTCGACGCCCTCGCCGCCGGTGGCGGCGCGGATGGCGGGCCCGAACGAGGTGTCGCGGCTGTAGAAGATGCGCTCCTCGGGCACGCCGTAGGCCTCGACGAGCAGGCGCTTCTTGTCGGCGCTGCCGACGGTCGTGAAGACCTCGGCGCCGATCATCTGCGCCAGCTGGATGGCGGCCTGGCCGACGCCGCCGGCGCCGGCGTGGATGAGGATGCGCTCGCCCTTGGTCAGCCGGCCCAGGTCGACGAGCGCGTAGTACGCGGTGCAGTAGACGACCGGGATCGACGCCGCCACCTCGAACGACATGTCGGCCGGGATCTTGGCCGCGCTCGTGGCCTTGCAGCGGGTGAAGCTGCCGTACGCGCCCTCGGGCATGGCGCAGACGCGGTCGCCGATGGCGAGCGACGTGACGGCGCGGCCGACGCGCGCGACGACGCCCGAACACTCGATGCCCAGGTACGGGCTCGGCAGCTGGCCCATGGCGATGACGACGTCCTTGAAGTTCATGCCCGTGGCCTCGATCTTGATCTCGATTTGATCGTCTGCAAGAGGCTTCGGCTCCTCGTCTTCGAAGTACAGGGTGTCCAGTGCACCAGCCGTTTCGATGGCAAGGCGGAGGCGGCGGCCCGGCTGGAAGAAGTCCTGCAGGTACGGGGCGGACTCGCGAGTCTCGCGGTGCACGAAGAGATTCAAGTCGCCGTCCTCAACGACGCGGGGGACGACGAGCTTGCCGCCCTCCTCAGCGTATTCCATGTCTACGTCGGCACTCTCTGAGACCATCGTCCGCTTGAACGTCTTCATGATGAGCTCTACCTGGGCGGACGTGCCGTAAGGTGAGTACGGATCCAGGTCTAGAGTGGCGGCCTTGGCTGCCGTCTCGGAGCGGACGGAGCGGATGAGACCGACAGCCATGTTCGCGTCCGGGTTGGTCGAAGACTTGTACGCTCCACGTGTGACCCAGAGGACTCCGGCAGAGGTAGTCATGATCTTTTGGACTTGCGCGAACATCTTCGGGGTGGCTTTGGAAAGGATGTGTCCGTCCAGCTCCGATAGCACGATGCAGACCTTCTCCGTGGAGTCGACATCAGCCAGGCGCGAAACGGTAGGAGCCTGGCCGGTGCGGATCGTTATGGCATCCGTCAGAGAAGCGACCAACGAGTTCGACTCAGGGTTCTCCGCCACCAGGACAACGGGCGGGCTGGAGATGTCAGCCTCGATAGCCTGAAGGCCATTCAACGTGCCGTTTAGAGCTCCATTCAGGGTGCCGTTGAGACCATTCGTGACGCTCGACTTGTTCCGGCGGTGGCTGTTCAACCCGTTCACCCCGTTCACCCCATTGATGCCGTTGAGAACTGGGACCCCATTGACGACGCCGTTCGGCGTCGCCGTGCCAGATTTCTCTACATGCTGCGCCTGCTCCGCGGGTTCCCACGTCAACTTGTAGCACAGTTCGCGCGGGCCCTCAAGCATCGAGCTGTCACCCTTGATCGGGCTCAGCGTCAGCCCCTCGAACGTGATCGACGCCTCCTGTGCATCTGGAGAAAACAATCCGTCCATCGAGAAATCCGTTGGCTTGGGACTAGTAAAATCCGGGAAGCCCGACGCCGCGACATGCAAGCGCTGGCCAGGCTGGTTGGGAACCGTACGCAGGACGTGCACCTCCTTGATTGCCGACGGCATGTACAGCGTCTTCATGCCGAAGCGGCCCGCGCCCAGAATGGTGAAGGAGAGCTGGAAGATGAGGTCCATGAATGCAGTGTGCACCACGGACGGCGTCTCATACTGGTACGGCATGGAAGCAGCCGTGTCAGGAACGGTAACCACCGCGACGGCCTTGTCGTCCCCAGCGTTCAGGTCGACGACGTTCTGGAACGCAGGCCCGTACATGGCGCCCGCCTCGTTCAGGTGGCTGTAGAAGCGCGAAGTGTCGACGGGCGTCTTGCAACGGTCCTTGGCCTCCTGCAGCCGCTCGGCCGCCCTGCCCTGGCGCCTGTTGCACACGGGATTCTCGTTGTCGCCCTTGCGGACCCCGACGAGGCCGCGGCAGTGTTCCGTCCAACCCTTCGTCTCGTCCCAGGAACAGACGCGGAATTCGTCCCAAGAATCCGAGTACGAGCGGGTACCCTCGGCGTACGGGCGGAGCGTGAGCGTGGTCTCATAGTCCACGCCATCTTCGAGCAGAAGCGGCCGCGAAACCTGGATCTCGCGGAGGCTGAACCGATCGAAGGCGACCTCGCGCATCTTAGCGCGCTGGGATGCGGCTTCGATGGCCATGCAGATGAATCCAGCAAAGGGAAAGGTTGTCAGCTCCTGCATCTTATGGTCACGCAACCAAGGTAAATCATCCGTGCGGATAACGTTCTTCCACGTCGGCTCGAGGTCGTTCGAGTAGTCGGCCATGCGACCAAGTAGATCGTGGCGTGGGAACGGCTTCTGACGATGGCCTTGGTTGATACGAGACTCATTCCAATAGCGTGTCTGATGCGACCACGGATACGTTGGCATCTCCGCGATGAACACAGGCGTCTTGATCTCCTCCTTGGGGGAGTTGATCTTTTCAAAGTTCAGCGGCTGGCCCTTCATGTATAGTTTACCAGCAAGCTCCAGGCAAGTGATGACAGCATCCTTGCCTCTGATCAGAGAACCAAGGTAAGTAATCTTGCTTGCCTGTTTGCCAAGCTCTTTGATCGTCTGCTTGATCGGGCCCTCCAAAGCAGCATGAGGGCCCACTTCCACAAGGACGTCGGGGGTGCTATCCGTGCAGAGCTCCCGAAGGGAGGTGGAGAAGAGCACAGGGTGCGTCAGGTTCTCCACCCAATACGACACATCCAAACTAGAGCCGTCAACCTTCTTCCCATGCAAGGACGAGTAGAAGGTGGCAGTCTGGTCTGGCAGGGGCTTGACATCCGCGATGGCAGCGCGGTAATCATCGGCCACCAAACTCATGTGCGGCGAGTGGTACGCGACATCAACGCGAAGCTTTCTGTTGAATTGCTGCTTCTGCTCGATGGCGGCAGCAAGCTCGTCGATAGCCTCAACGTCGCCAGACGCCGTAATAGAGTTCGGCGAATTCTCGCAAGCGACGACAACCTGCCCGCTGCGCAGCATCTTCAGCATCGGGCGGATCTCTTCAGGGCTGGCTCCGACAGCCAGCATAGTCCCTTTGAGGTCAGGGTGCTTTTCCTTGAGCTTGATGACGGCCTGGCCTCGGTGGTAAGCAATCGCCATTGCGGACTCGAGAGTGAGCAGCCCGGCAGCGTACGCAGCGCCAATCTCTCCACTGGAGTGGCCGGTGACTGAAGTAGGTTGGACGCCCCATGTCTTGAGGAGGTCGGTGAGAGCCAATTGAACAGCAGTGCAGATCGGCTGGCTGATGTGTGCTTGGCCAACCCGAGAAGCTTCCTTCTCCCTCATGAGCTCTTCCAGCAGAGAGAAGTCGGCACCCAGGTTCTTCAGACAGTCATCCGCGGCCTGGATAGACTTGGCGAAAACAGGGTAGCCATCGAGAAGTTCGCGGCCCATCGCATGCCATTGAGCGCCTTGACCAGTGAAGATGAATGCGACCTTTGGAGGCTGCGAACACCGGACTGGCTTGGCATCGTGACTGTTGAGAGCGATGGCAAGCTCGTTGGAGGACGAGGCGACCAGTGCTATCCTCCAGGGTAAATGAGACCGCCGTTGGGTGAGCGTGTAGGCGATGTTACGCGTCAGCGACTTCTGGAACACCTCGGGGTGCTGTTCCAAGAAGATGCCGAGGTTGTCCATCGACTTCTTCGCCGCGTCCTCATCGTTGGCCGACAGCACGAACAGCCTCTGACTCGTCTCGGCGGACTCTTTGACCAACGCAGACTTCGGAGGGAAAGGCGGACGCTCGAGCACCGCATGCGCGTTCGAGCCGCCGAAGCCGAAGTTGTTAACGCTGATGAAACGCTTCGTCATTGGCCATGGCCGTTGAGAAGTGGGGACCTGCAGAGCCTCGTATTAGCCAGGGGACCCATGTCGGATGGAAGCAAGTATGTCTCACCTTCATGTTCCATTGGGCCATGGGTATTGCCTCGTTTGGTTTTTCGAAATTAATGTTCGGCAAGATGAAACCCTTTTCGAGCATCATCGCTGCCTTGATGACAGATACCACGCCGCTTGCATTCTCCAAGTGCCCGACATTGGTCTTCACGGATCCAAAGTAGAGCGGCTGTCGCGCGGTGCGGCCCTTGCCAAACACCTTGTACAGGGCGGTCGCCTCGATTGGGTCTCCGACCTTCGTGCCGGTGCCGTGGGCTTCCACGAACCCGGTATCCTCGGGGCTGATGTTGGCGTTGGCGTAGACCTCGCGCATCAGACGCTCCTGCGCCTCGCCGTTCGGACTCGACAGGCCTGGCACACGTGAGTCGGCGGAACAATTAAATTTCGGCGGCTCCACTTACCGACGGTCCTGCCGTCCTGGTTTACGCCAGTGTTGACAATTACTGCGCGCACCCTGTCGTTGTCGCGCAATGCTTGGTCGAGCGGCTTCAAGACCAAACACCCCGCACCTTCACCGCGCGCGAAGCCCGATTTGGCGCGGTGGTCAAAGGCATAGGTCTTGCCCTCTTCGGAGAAGAGTCTGCGAACGGTCAGCGGCATCATGCGACATATTTGGAATCGCCGCGTACCTCGACATTGACATGCTCACGAAGTCGTCTGGCAGGAGATTGATGTGGCACGCCGCGACGAGGGCTTGCTCCGACTCCCCGGACCGGATGCTCTGGACGGCTTGATGCAGCGCATACAGACTGGAGGAGCAGGCGGTGTCGACAGTGAAGCTGGGGCCCCGCAGGTCAAAGTAGTACGAGATGCGATTGGAAAGAATGGACTGATGGTTGCCCGTCGCGTCGAACATGGGGGTGTAGTCGGCATCGCGGAGGTTCCCCAGGCGATAGTCCGAGGCAGCACCGCCAACGAAGACGCCGATGTTCTTGCCAACGATAGACTCCTTGGGGATACCCGAGTTCTCAAGCGCCTCGTACGAGCACTCAAGAAGGATGCGCTGCTGAGGGTCTGAAAAAAGAAAAAAAGAAAGAAAGAAATACGTAAGCGGGGGGGTAGGCAGTGGACAGGGGTGAGGACCCACCTAACGATTGTGCCTCCTGGGCGGTGATGTTGAAGAAGGGCGCATCGAAACAGGCCAAGTCCTGGTTGAGGAAGTAACCGCCAGCCGTGTTGAAGCAGCCTTTCTTTTCCGGGTTGGGATGCCAGTAGGCGTCCTTGCTGAAGCGCTCCTTGGGGATCTCAGACCAGCCACTCCGGGCTCGGGACATCAGCCGCCAGAATTCCTCGAGGGAGTATACGTCCCCTGGCAGACGGCAGGACATGCCGACAATGGCAATCGGGGTGGGCTGAGCGCCCTCCTGCGGTGCCGATCCAGCCATGGCTGCCCCGGTTCAGCTTGGTGAGTTGTTGGAAAGAGAGGGACGAGGGGCGAGAGACTCAGGCAATCATATGGGCAGCAGCCTGGTGAAGAGAGAAAGAGAGAGAGAGAGAGAGAGAGAGAGAGAGGCAGAGAGACAGAGAGAGCTGGAGTGCCGAGGTGGTGGTACCGCAGGTGTGATAAACTCCAGGCTAAGTGTCGCCACGCTCCATTATATGGCCCCCGGTGGCGAGCAGGGCGCGTGCTGGGCCTCGGAATGTCGATAGCCCAGAACGGCAGTCTCATAACAGGAGCGAGCGTCCGCTGCGTGAGGCGCCATGTTGAAACGTGAAATTCCTTTTCCGAATCGAGGCCGACAGTGGACGAGGGTGCGGCAGGGGCAGGGTCTGTGCCCGGGCGAGCTTCTGGAGGTTGACGTTGCCGGGCTGCATGTGATGCTGATCAGTGGCTTGGTCGGGACAAGGTCCAGGTCGAACGGCCAGGGCGCAGATAGTGGGCAGCAGCCGTCGCAGCTACATTGGGACTATGAGCAGGGCTGCATGAATTCAGGGCGGCGTGGGCAGGTTGGAACGGCGGTTAGGACGAGCTGGTGCGGGCTGGGATGTGTAGGGTGACGATAAGCTCTGGCCAGTGCTGCACGAACAGCTGCTCCCCCGCTCCCGTTGGCGCGGTCCTTCTTCGGCCACGCTCCCTCTGCTGTGCGCATGGGTGGACCCCTGCGAGCGGTGCCGTATTCGCTCGTTAGCTGTGTGTGCCGTCGGCACGCCTGCCCGCAAACGATGCCGGATCCTCAGATCATCATTTGGCCTGTCCATAGCGCCGTGAACCTCTTGCTACTCCGGGAGCACACGACATGTGTCCCCCACGGTCACAGCACGCATGTACTCTGTGCGCAGTATTGGCGCGAGCTGATGTCCCGATAGCGCCACGATCGCTAACTTCCGCACCGCAAGCCCGAGGCGCCAGAGCCCGGTTCCGGGGACCGCTGTCGCTGCGTGCAATAATGGCCCCGAGCTGCAGAAGAAGAGCTGTCTCGGAAGAGTTCTCGCGTCCACGCCGGGGCGCGTTCGGCACCCGCGTGGACTTCCCCCTCAGCCCTCAGCATATCCCGGCGGACGTTGCATCCCGGCCAGCTGGTAAGCCTCGGATGCTCGGTCTGTCCCTCTCGGCCCGTCTGCGCCAGTGCGCAACGGTCGAACGAGGGTCGTTCCAGCCTGCAACCATCGACTGAGATACATTAACGAGTACCGCGAGGCCAAGCCGTCCTCAACCCCTCCGCTTTCTGCTAAGACGATCCCCTCTCGTTTCGGGAGCCTGTTTGCGGAAGTCTGGACCGTCACGTCAAGCCCTCCCACCAATAGCGTGCTCACGCAGATCCCTGATCTGCTATCTGCTCGCTGTTCCAGCGAATGTGACTTAGGCCTCCGCCAGGTCCTGCTTGGAGCAAAAGGAAACGAAACATTAGCCCCCCCTCATTTGCACGTGTGCTTGCAAATAACAGAGCGCTCACCCCGCTTCCAAAAACGATTCTCACTTCAATCCATCGCAGCTGTGCAAAGTCTGTCGTTTCCAACCTTCTCTTTTTTTCTCTCTCTCTCTTTCTCTCCATCATGAAGTTTCTCTGTCTACCTGGCGCCTACGGCAGCGCAAAGGTCCGTGCCGTGCCCTTCGTCCCGAAACCCAACTTGGAAGCGGCCCTTTCTCACATCTCAAACAGAACTTCAAGGTCCAGCTCGGACCGTTCGCGGCGGAATGCGAAAAGACCGGCGTGGTCGACTTCTCGTGGACTCAAGGCTCCGTGCTGGCGAAGCCGCCTCCGGGCTTCGAGGACTACTTTGGCCCGGGCCCTCTGTACCGCTTCGTCGAGTTCGACGGCATGGAAGGGTTCGAGGACCTCGTCGAGAAGATTCGCGACTTTCCCGAGGGCACCTCAGCCGAGGACACGATGCGACAGCTCTTCGGAGACCAAGGTTCAGGATACAGCGAGGTGAACCTGCGCAGGTGCCTGAATCAGCTGTTCGATGTCATCGACGCCGATCCGGAGATCGAGGTAAGTGCAGCGCCCTTATCGCGCGCTCGAACCGCTGAACTTGGGGAGCTGATCTCAATTTCCGCAGGGCATTCTTGGTTACTCCGAAGGCGCGACGACGGCCGCAAGTCTTATCTTGGAAGAGCGTCGTCGCTTTGAGGAACATGGTATCCCTCGCCGCATCAAGGTATTTTCCTCTCTACTCTGGTCCGAGCGGAATTTCTTGTTGACACTGTCAGGCCGCAATTTTCTTGGCTGGATGGCCGCCGCTAAAGATCCAGGATGGCAAGGTGCGGGGGCTTCTCGCAGATGAGTGCGACGATGTGATCGATATTCCAACGTGCCATATTGTCGGCTGTCACGATCCGTACATTGCCGGAAGCCTTGCGCTCTTCAACCTTTGCGACGAGGACACCGCGGAGTTGTTTGACCATGGCAAAGGTCACACCGTGCCAAGGGACGCTGTTACGCTCGGGGAGCTGGGAGAGGCGATCATGCGTCTAACTGCACGGGTGGATAACTGAAGCGGGTCAGGCACCTGCATTGGTTGGGGAGTCTCGGTTTTCGTATTCGCGTTTCTGTGTGCACATCGTTAGATACCTGGCGTCTCTGAAGAAACAAACCACGTGACCGGAGCCGGTCATCTTAGCTTCTATCGGAACACTCGCTGTCCAGAATGTTGTGGCAAATGTATAACGTCCCGCAGCTATGTGGGATATCCGAAACACACGGGATAGTCTCTTCCGCTCTTAGCCCGGAAAGTTTGGCATCTTTCAAATAAATTTGGGTGCTGTCTTCCATAGCGGCGGGTTGGGATGCTGGAGGTTTTGCGAGATTAATGGCGCGACGGGCTCGGTGATTAGGGTGGCGAGAGGAGCCGCACAGCCCGTGGTGCCCTGGACGTTTGACGGTGATGAAATTGTGGAGAAGGGGGATTATGGCTGTGGGCCTTTGCTTTTCTTCACCATGTTGCAGGAAGGCATTGCTTATCTTATACAGCCAACTAGAGCGTTTGAATCAACTTGCCGAGGTACGATACCCGGCTCGAAATAGTCGGTAGGAGTAATAGGGCTCAACGTCGGCAGCGTTCGGGGTTTTGCTTTTTGGATGTTTCGGCCTGGCCCGTTTTCGAAAACATTGCATGCACCAGATCCGGTGCCTCGGTACACACACCAGCTCCCACATCATGGTATGCATGCCTTCCTGCATTCTAGAAGATGTTGGGCCCCACCGTTCCTGGAGAACGTTTCAATTCTGGAATGTTCTGTTTTTCTGCGCCAATGGGTCATGGTAGATTAACCAGGAGCTTTGCAGACTGGTCAAACCTGAGGTCAGTGGTGTACACCTTATCTAAGGCAAACCATACTCAAGGAGCCGTCAACGCCACATGTCGGACGACAACACAAGGTGGTTTGGGACGGCTCTGGGACTCGAAATCCGGATAGACAATCAGCATGCACGTCATCTGCTAGGACGAAACCAAGTGAAAAAGCAGTGTGACCTAAGCCGAGAATGGCGACGAGCCCACAATGTGGGACTGCAAGTTGGCCAGTGTACGTGGTATTAGCCTTGCAACATCTTCGTGGGGTAGTCCGTATCTCATGGTGTTGATAGCACATTCCGTGGCGGTCAAGACGGAGATGTAAGCAGGGCGAATTGGCGTTTGCTCAGTGCGTCCAAATACTCCTGTTTCATCAAAAGCAGCTAAAGACGGAGATCCAAGATACCGAAGAGCAATTCAGATATCACACGGGTGCGCAGGATTGAACTGTGCCGGGATCAGCTGAAAGGATTGATTTGGAGCTCTGTTGAGATGCATTCGACGTGGTCTGTGTGATATGGTAGTATTCGTGGAGAGGAGCGCAAGTCTACCTTGCTCGAGGACGTGTCTCTGCTCCTGGTTCAACTCTGCGGCGGTTGGCTTTCAGAAGGTACGGAAGGGCAAATGATATGAAAAAGCGCGATGTTATTCCTACTTCCGACGACGGAAGTGATGAGTGAAAACTCGAAAAAGTGATGTTGCCACATAGAGGAGTGAGGGCAACGTTATGCAAGGTGGAAGTGGAGGCTCCGCGGATCGTCGTCGGCTCGCCCCGCTTACGCCGGGTGGCTACCCGCCGATTGGCCACGTTGCTTCCCCAACAACGGATGTCTGATGCGTGTTCCCCACCATGTACCTGGCTCTTTACAGTGAGCCCCGATGGATAATTAGACGAAGCCTTTCTGCGTCGTCAAAACACCTTCCATTACCACCGGCGTATCCCTCGCTTCCCCACGCCGAGCGACTGAGCCGGTAGGATGTCATAATTTGTCAGTGTGGAAAGTCAAGCCCGAGACCCAACGCATCGGCACTCTCACTCCTGTCTGCAAGATTGGCTTTTTGGTTTTCCGGGCAAGATGTCGCTGGATCTGCGCTTCAGTTTTATCATGTTTCATGACCCAACCGCCGGCCGGGTTGGAGATAAGCACACGATGCGTGCGGACAAGGGCAGAATGCAAATCAGCGAGCAATATACTTTCAGCCCCACGTCGCCTGCTGTTACCCATCATCCCACGACAATTGATTGCCACAATCAAGCACATGACAAACACGATGCGGATGGAAAAATCTTCAATCTTTTTTCCTTGTTCTATCTCACCTGATCCAGCCCGCATAATGCTTCTTACTCGTAATACACCTCGTTAATCAGTGTCCCGATACCTTCGATCTGCACCCTCATGTCATCTCCATTCTGCAGGACCACCTTCGGATTCCGCATCGCACCAACGCCAGGACCGGTGCCGGTCATGATCAGCGTTCCCCTCTCGAGCGTTGTGCCGATGGACAAGAACGAGACCGTCTTTGCGATGTCGAAGATCATTTCCCTGCGGGCTTGTCAGCAACGAGAAGAGGACGACGGGGCCACGGGGAGGCCGCGTACCGTGTGTTCGAGTCCTGCACGACGTTCTTGTTATGGATGGCCTTGATGGCCAGCTTGTGAGGGTCGCCGATGGCCTTCCCGCTGACCAGGACCGGGCCGATGGGGGCGCTGCCGTCGAAGCCCTTGGAGAAGCACCACTGGCTGTTCTTGAACTGCTGCGCGCGGGCGGAGACGTCGTTGCCGGCGGTGTAGCCGAGGACATAGTCGAGGGCCTTGTCCTCGGGGATGTCCTTGCCGTCCTTGCCGATGACGATGGTCAGCTCGGCCTCGTAATCGGACGTGCCGTCCTGGGCGATCTTGGGGACGTTGATTTTGGCCGGGAAGGGCCCGTTGAGGGCGGTGCGCGGCTTGATGAAGAGGATGGGCACGTCCGGGATGGGCATGTTGGCCTCCTTCGCGTGGTCCCTGTAGTTGAGGCCCAGGCAGCGCACGAGCGGGACTTGATCGACGGAGACGGGGGAGAGGAGCTGTTGGGAACGGGAGTTAGCATTCTGGCGGTTGAAATGCTGGTTGAGCCAGCAACTCGGTGGAGATAAGGCCTCCTGGCTTTCGAACGAACAATTTCTCACATCTGAGAGCCAAAGGTTGTTGAAGAGAATGCTGCTGTCATACCTTATCCACGTGCAGTACGCGGTCCGTAACGACGCCGTCGTACAAGCCGCCGGTGACCTCCTTGGCGCTGACCTGCTTGCCCTCAAATATCGCGAGACCAACGTCCGGAAACTGTGCTGAGTCAATCTGACCCAGGTGTATTTGTCCGTCCTCCTTCGCGATGAAGCGGATGAGATGCGTCCACTGCGGGGCCATTTTGTCGTGGGTATCTGAAAGGATTGCAAGCAGCAAAAGTGAAGGCGAAACGGGCCGGAATGGAGGAATTGAGCAGCTTTTGAATCCTTCTTATTTTTTCCTAAATCCGAACAATTCCAAGCCAACGGATATCGCGGGGTTCGTCAGGAAGACCAAAACGCGTCGCGGGCGCGGGGGCGGGGTGGGAGGTTTCGGCTGACATCACGGGTAACTGCCGCTTGTGGAGAGGGGGAGGCCCGCGCCGCGTCATTGGCCGGCCGCCCTCGGCCAAGCTTAACCCCGAGCAGATCCCGGCGTCGGAATTAGAACTGAGTCCCGGTGGCTCCTGCTCTGCCTCGTCGCTGCCTCTTGTGGCTTGCTTGCTTCCTCCGACACCTCCGACTCGGACATGCCGAGACGCTCAACACCATGACTCCCGACTGCACATGACCATCACGAAACAATCAATTTTCTATTCAGCGCTCGCGTGTGATCTACATACCTCGTCACCAGCCCTCCTCCTCCTCGATCGCATACACCTCCAGCTCCGCAATCATCGTCCTCGCCGGGATGGTCACGCAGATGGGGAACCCGCCGTAGTCCGGGTCCTCGTTCGGCATCATCGCAAAAATGCCACTCCTCGTCTCGTCACCATTCAGGTTCCTCAGCGTCCGCAGCTCGCCCGTCTCCTTATTCGCCACAACCTTCTCCTGGAAGCGGAGGAAGCCCGTGAACGTGCTGCGCGGGTTGAGCGACTTGGCGACGACCTGGAAGCCCCAGCCGATGAGCAGGAAGCGCGCGCCGCCGAGGTGGATCACCATGCCCGCGCCGGGGCCGGGCTTGCCGAAGACGAAGCAGCGCTCGATGCTGAGCTGCCAGTCGCCGAAGACGACCCTCTGCGGCGGCGAGGGATCCGGCAGCCGGGCGTCCTCGGGCAGCTCGTCGAAGAAGAAGCCGAACGACGCGCCGGGCCGGCGCTGCGCCTCCAGCACGATCGGCGCCACGCTGTCCAGCAGCCCGTAGTGGCGCGTGAACGGGTTGGTGGCGGGCTCGAGCGTGTCGATGCCGAACGGCGACGTGCCCAGGCACTGGTGGCTGCCGAACGCCTTCCACACCCGCCGCGCCCCGTACTCATCGCGCCGCTGCTCGGGGATGAAGAGCGGCTGCCCGCCGTGCCGGTACTTGGCGCACGAGCTGCCGTACTCGTTGAGGTAGACGTCCGGCGCGATGAAGTCGAGCGCCGGCGCGAAGTGCTGCCACACGTCCAGCACGTCCACCACCCCGCCGCCGGATGGGTAGTTGCCGGGCTCCTCGCCGCCGCCCACGATCGTCGGGAAGTTGTTGTCTGCGTCCTCGCCCGCGTAGTTCTGCCACACGTTGGTGTACAACGGGATCGGGTACTTCTCCTTGCCCGCCGACGCGACGCGGTTGAGGTAGTGCGCGTAGTGGTACGCCATAAACAGCTCGTCCGTCTTCTTACTCTTACCGAACACCTCTTCCCATGACCCTTGCTTCTTGCTCGCCGTCTTGAACGACCTGAAGTTGGAGCGGAATGCGTCGGTCAGTGAGTCCCAGTTGCTGTCGATGAAGTCGATGAGATCCTTCGGCACCGGCTGCGCGAACCGCTCATTGGCGTTCTTGCTGCCGTCACGCGAGTCGCCCAGTAATCCTGTCTCGTTCTCGACCTGCACCATTACCACGGTCGAGTGCGCCTCGTCAATCTCCTTGATGTGCTCCAGCAGCTTGCTAAATGCCTTGGCATCTGCCTTGGGCGCCTCATCGTGGAAGATGGACACGACGTCGCCGGTGACCAGTTGGCCACCAGCCTTGCGTAGCTTCGCGCGAGGAAATCTCTTGGGGTTCGTCTTCACCCACCCAGGAGCGTATGTTGAGATACCTGGGAGTACTCCGTCAACAAACAAGACCTGAACATTGTGGAACCTTCCCCTGCCTACCGTTCTTGAAAGAGCCAAACCACAGCAGAACGAGGTGTATCCCATGCGCTCGTGCGTCTAGAATGATCTGATCTAGATTGGCGAAGTCGAATTTACCCTCCTCGGGCTCGATGTCCTCCCAGGTCGCGCAACCGAGCACCGTGTTGACGTGCGTCGCGACCATTTTCGGCCATACTTCCTTCATGTACTCTGCCGACGTGAGGGACGAGTTCTGCAGCTCGCCCGCAAGCATGAGCAAGGGCTTGCCGTTGACGATGAGTTGGTGTGAGACGTCATTTTTCTGGAGGTGCGGAATCGAAGGCATCGTGGTTTCGGCGGGAGAGAGAGGTGGGGTTTTGGAGGGGTCCGCGAAGGAAACGGATGATGACGAGCAGATCACAAGGCTGGACGGGAGCAGCACGCTTTATATGAGCTATTGCGGTGCCAATGGCGCGCCGAGTATTTGTGCCCTGGAGCACATCTGCAACGGACATAAACGGCGATACAAGACAGACAGAGGACTCGCCGCCAGGGATCGGGCTTCATGGCCTCTGATTGGGAAACGGAGCGTGATGACCCCCTTCTCTCCGGCATTCCTTCAATGGTGCGCCCCGTACTCCGGAGGGTTGGACGCCGCGCATGCGCCTCCATCTACGCCATAATTATGGGGGCGGGCCTTCCCACGAGTGGGCCATGCAACGCGGCCGCAGGAAGCCATTGGCAGCTACACATTGATCAAGCGACATACGGCTGAGGTGAGTTAGAGATGGAGTGACCAAAGCGGGGGGCGCCCGCCAAACCCATTCTTAGCCATACCCCGCCCCAGAACGAGCACCCGTTCTGGGGTGCTTGCGGCGTATCAACCAATCAGCAGTCTTCAATCCCGCAACGCCCAGTCCCTTCAGGCACGAGCCGCATTTGCCCCATGCCCCAAATTCACGCCGCTACATCGGCCTAGTCCCGCTTGTTAGTGATACGCCGTCTCCGGTGGATTTGCCAGCAAGCTCGGCGCCGGTGCTCGACCGTCTCGGGCAACTCCATCTCACCGTCAAGCAGGCTTTCGCGTGCGCCGGCCAAGCCTCGCCGATGCCGCTGCAATGCGACTCAGCCGGCTGCGGGAATGGCGGCGCGCCATTGGCCCGGCCTCCGCCAAACAACCACGATGTGCGGGATGATCTGGGGAAGTGAATCTGGAGAGCTGGGCCTCCGGGGCGTGAAAGAGGCAAGACCATGCGCTGCGGCAAGCCATCGAACTGACGTCCATCATCGAACCATCCACGTGCTAGCCCACGGGACCGTATCCACGTTGGACGCGTCTCGTCTACGGCGAACACCATCCACGCGGAGTGACTTTCCTGCGTATATAAACTGCCGAGTCCCGGCCGAGCGGTAAAAGCGTACCCCGGACCTTGAAACAGGGCCATCACCTTACTCCTCTCCTCTTCACCTAGTCTTCCTTTTACTTTCGTCTGTGAAAGCCAACATCGACAATGGACGATCCGAAAAGCATCCATGTCGATGAAACCAAGATGGTCGACGACTTCGACAACCACGCTCCAAAAATCGACATCCCACGGGTGACGTGGTGGAAGGATCCCGGGCTGCGAAAGCTTTACTGCATGATGCCCATCCTGTTCTTGGGCTCGACCATCAACGGCTACGACGGCAGTCTGCTGAACGGACTGCAGACGATGGATCCGTGGCAAGAATGTAGAGCATTCAAGTTCATCGCTATTGAGACCAGACAAGACACTGACAGGCATCGGTGTAGATTTCGATCACCCCACCTCGGCGAGGCTGGGCTTGTTCACCGCGATTCAAAACATTGGTGGTTTCGTTGCGCTGTTCTTCTGTAGGTGCTCCCCCTGGCTCGGACATTCGCTTCCGAAACGATTACAGCGGAAACATCAAGTGTGCATGAGAATGTGGAGAGTGCATCTCCATGCAGTGGACTTTCGATTACACCTGCGTTCAGACGGTGTCTCGACCCCTGTGCCTTCGCATGTTCCATTACGTACAAAACCGGCAATCTCTGAGATTGAGTCTAACAATATCACATAGCATCATACGCAGCCGACTTCTTCGGACGCCGCTTGGGTGTAGTCATCGGCCTGGTCGTCCTGCTCGTCGGAACAGTGATCCAAGGTGCACCACCCCCTTTTTCCATTCACCACGCCACACGACACTTCCGATCAGCAACTAACCGCCATGCAGTCGTCCCATCTGTCGACTCCGGCATGTTCATCGGCGGGCGCTTCCTCGTCGGATTCGGGTGCGTCCTTATCCCACCGCAATCCTTCCCCTTCTCTCAAACTGACACCCGTTCTCCTCCTCCCACAACAGATCCAACCTCTCCCAAGGCTCCGCCCCCTTGCTCGTTATGGAACTCGCGCACCCGGCGCACCGCGGCAAGCTCACCACCATGTACAACACGCTCTGGTACGTGGGCTCGATCGTCGCGGCCTGGACGGTGTACGGGACGGTCAAATACACGACCGACGCGGCGTGGCGGATCCCCGTCGGCGTGCAGGCAGCCATGCCGGCCGTGCAGCTGATCGGCATCTGGTTCCTTCCCGAGAGCCCCAGGTGGCTGTGCGCGAAGGATCGGAGCGACGAGGCGTTTGAGGTGTTGGTGAAGGTAAGAGAGACCCGACAATCAACTTTCCCTGATTTCTCCCGTCCCCCTCTCAAACGCCATCACAATTCCCACAGATAAACCCTTTCCTCTCCCTCCAACGAAAAGCTAACAGTTGATTCCTACTTTTTTTTTTTAAGTACCACGCCAACAACGACCACACCTCCGCCTTCGTCGAACAGGAGCTCTTCGAGATCCAGGAGACGATCCGGCTGGAGCAGCGGAGCGCGTCGAACAGCTGGCTGGACCTGGCGCGCACGCCGGGCAACCGCAAGCGGCTGCTGCTCATCGTGCTCACGGCTTTCTTCTCGCAGTGCAGCGGCAACGGGCTGGTGTCGTACTACATCCACGACATCCTCACCAGCGTCGGCGTCGACGACGCCAGCGACCAGTCCGTCATCAACGGCGGGCTGCAGATCTGGTCGTTCCTGGTGGCCGTCGGCTTCTCGGTGCTGCTGGTCGACCGGCTGGGCCGGCGCACGCTGTTCCTCACCGCGGCCGTGGGCATGCTGGTCACGTTCAGCGTCTGGACCGGGTGCGTGTTACCTCCCACGATCCACTCCCAATCATCCCCCCCATCCCCACCTTCCTCAACGCTTCCGTCAAGACAATCGCACACCCGCTAACACCGTCCGGCTCCGCAGCTGCTCGGCCGTCTACGGCAGCACGGGCAACAAAGCCGCCGGCGGCGCCGTCATCGCCATGATCTTCGCCTTCTACGGCGTCGCCGGCTTCGCCTGGCCGGGCCTCACCGTCTCCTACTGCGCCGAGATCCTGCCGTTCCACATCCGCGCGAAGGGGCTGGCCGTGACCATGGCGGGCACGGCGGCCTCGTCCGTCTTCAACCAGTACGTCAACCCGATCGGGCTCGACGCGCTCGCGTGGCGCTTCTACTTCGTCTACATCGCGATCCTCGTGCTCGAGTGCGCGGCCGTGTACTTCCTGTACGTCGAGACCAGGGGCCCGACGCTGGAGGAGATCGCGAGGCTGTTCGATGGCGAGGACGCGGCTGTTGTGGCGGGGAGGAGGGTGGAGGACGTCGGCGGGCTGGGGAAGAAGGGTGGTGCGGTGGAGAAGAGGAAGAAGGTGACGGGCGCGGAGCACGTGGAGGAAGCGTGAGGGAGCGGTTCAAACGTATTGTGGCGTGATGAAAGTCATGGGAAACGAAGGATCTTCTTTTTTTTTTTTGAAGAAATTAAAATGTTCATGACTCTATTTCTTTTTTTTTTCTTTTCAAAACATGAGATAGAGACGTGGCATGCATCATTGCCGCAGCATGGACAGCGCGTCGGTGGCGTATCGGCCACGCTCGGAAGATATTTCGGCGACGACGGGTAGCGCCGCCGAGTCCGCTGCAGCATGGTAGCTCGGGAGCGCGGCACCGCGGCTGATAGCCAGCTTGTCTTCGATCGGCAGCGCGTGCTGGAGCAGGAACTTGAGCATCCACTTGTCGATCTTGTGCGTGTTCGGGTCGGCGGACCACATGCAGACTTTCTGGAAAGTGAAGAGGCGGTCCATCTTGCAGGTCCTTTGGTCAGCCTCACGAATACCTTTGTGTAAAGCATCATCGGGGAGAGAGAGAGAGAGAGAGAGAGAGAGAGAGAGAGAGAGAGAGCAGCGCACCATGTCGCTGACGCTGGGCCAATAGCTCCGCAGCTTGATGAGAATCTGGAAGTTCTGCTCCAGCCGCTGTCTCGTGGTGGGCAGCTCGTCCTCCTCGCCGAAGAACAGAATGTACAGCAGCACGCTGGACGAGACGACCGTCATGTGACCCACGATGTTGTACACGGCATCGCAGTCCGGAATCTCGGTCGAGAGTTTCAACAGGTCGCTGTAAGTGTTGGCATGGTGCTTGCAGCGACTGGCGAAAAGTCGCTGTTTCGGGGTCCGGGGGAGCTGGATGTCAAGGTACTGGAAGTGGATCAAGGTTGCGTAGTGATGGTAGCCCAGGTGGAGGGCGACGAAGGTCCGGCCGATCCCCTTGTCTGCGTGCCAGCGGAGGTTGTCTACGTTGAGGCGCAGCTCGGCGGGCAGGCTCTCGGCGAAGCTCTCCAGCATGGCGGCCAGCCCCTGGGCTTGCTCTTCGAAGTGGGCGTCTTCGAGCTCGCCGTTGACGTGGCGGCTGTGCAGGTCCTGGATCTCGCCGAAGATGTAGGCCAGGTCGACGAAATACGCCCACAGCCCCCGCCTCAGGCGCGAGTGATACTGGAACTGCGGCTGATGGAAGTCCAGCTCGTGGACAGGCATGGGCTGCACAAGGGCGTCTGGCAGCTGTCTGGTTATTCCCAGGCCGGCCGAGTTCCAGCGGTCGACCATGTAGAGGGTCCAGTAGACGCGGCGTTTGACTTCTTGATCCACGGGGGTGTCAAGTGGAGCAGCCTGTGGGAGCGACATGATCTGGGCCATTCGGATGGCGATACCTGGCTGCGTGTTAGACAGCCAGGATGGCAAGGGTACGAGGAGCGTACGAACCGAAGAACAAGGCCTCGGAGGTGCCTTCATTGACGCCACCGCAAGCATTGGCGACTAGTATGCATGCTTGAATATTCTCGATGCAGACGGTCTCTACGTCCTCTTTCAGCAAGCGCTTGGCCTCCTGCGCGAAGGCAATTCCCTGGGCTTGGACAGCAGGGTCATGGTGGAATCTTTGGCTCCAGCAAAGCATTAGTGTGGGTGGAGGCAAGTCGGCGAGAAGGGAGCATGCCTGGCGGAGAGAGCAAGGACTCCGAAAAGCACTTGCTTGGAAATTGAGTCTGTTTGGACAGCCCGGCGGATGGAAGGCTCGTGGAACAGCGAATGCGGCTTGTCATGGATCAGCTTGATGTAAAAATCAAGGAGCTCCTTGATGACACTGTGGGGCGGCAGGGCTGCTCGCTGAGGCTGGATTGATGGAGATGTTGCGACCGAAAGCGGCGATGACGGCGATGCGGGCTGGGGCAAGATTGGGTGGTGGGGGCGTGAGTGGGAGGATGCCAGGCTGCAGGGAAGCTGCTTGAGGGTGCAGGGTGTACAGCGCTGGGAACCGGGCGGCTTGGTGCACTTCCGCTTGCTCTCGCGACACTGCCTGCAGGCCTTCGCGACCTTCATTTTGCGTCGAGGAGCGCATGGCGTTGAATTGACGATGTGGTTGAAGATCACGGAACGCGCCCGCACGAGCGGGTGTGAAGCTCTGGCTCAGGCCGACTGACTCGCTCGAGGTCCGCATCCGATGCTCAGTCTTCTACCGCACAGATGTAGAAAGCTTGCCAATACTATATCTGCAGTACATCCAACAAAAAAAACACTTCTTCATGCTCTTGCTATTCTTGCGTGGGACACATATTGCAATATATTCAGAGTTCCAGAAATCCAAATTACGGCGCACACATGGTGTTCTGGTGTGGAGGCCGGCTAATCAGTTAAACTTTCCTTTCTTGCAATACCATCTGACTAGCGGTGCTTGGTCCGGGGCTTCTTTCAGCTTTTGGTTAGGGCTTTATCCTGCTTCTTGAATGTGCCTGGGTTATTGGGTATATAGTGATCTACACAGAGTACTGAGACCGTTGAGTTCTGAAACTGCTGGTTCAATTCTTCAGAAAACAGGACGGCGGCTATTACACGAATAGTGAAATTACGTGTTCGACTAAGTGTGAATCACACTCTCTCCTATCTCCTCAACTGCTAGCTTTTTTTTTTTTTTTTTCCTTTCTTTTAACCTGCCTCGGCTTGCTCGTGCGAAGCCAGATACGTTGAAAATCCGGATAAAGACACAAGATTGCACGCACATTGCATGCCGCGGCCTCGGTAGCTTGTGTGAGGAAAAGAAAAGAGCGACCGTTGCACGGTCAAGGATCTCTTGACGGCGAAAGCGGAGTCGTGATGACCAGGACGAGAACGATTGTGTAACGATCACGAGTGCCACGGGGATCGGAAGGTCATGCGCGTAGTGCGACAGTGCCGTAGATTGCGCCCAATCGTAAGGCTTCTTCGCCGGTGAGCATTATGCAACGGATGTGGAGAGGAGAGCGGAGGAAGCCACCCTTCAGCAGCCGCTCCCCCACAAGCCGGGCCTGGGCACCTTTTATGTATATGCGAGAACGGCGACAAGGAATGTGCATCCGTCGACAAGATACGTTGCTTCTGATTTTCGCAATACCACAAATCCCGGGAACAAATCAAGGCCGAAGGCATCTGAACCACCGGCGCAGCATGACGGAGCAATAATTGAATGTCCTGGGTACCTGGCCCTGGAATTTGTGGGGTAGTCCGCATGGCCGGGCACCTGGTCAAGCACATGCTGCCGCGCTTCTATTCAAGGGCCGCTCCTCTTGCCGAAAAGCGGTAATGATGTGCACGACACCAGCTACTGCTCACCCCTGCTTATGCCCCCTCCAACGCCTGGTCAGATGCTTATACAGGCGCCACCTCCTCCATGATGGCCAGTAGCACTCGACGGTGCTGCCAGGGAGGTCACGAGTGTCCCGATGCTCTCCGCGCGCGGGAAACGCGTTCGCGCCGCTGTAGCAGTCCCTCGTCCAAGAAGAAGAATGTCCCGAGGAACTGTGAAACGAAACATATGCTACCAGGGAACCGCCCTGATAATACGGCGAGCATGTCGTCACAAGCTGTTTCGCGTCGTCCTGCTTTCCCTCTTCTTTCGCCATTGACCCTGATTTTCGCGCGCCTCGTCAGTTTCTCCTGTCGAAGAGCTACGGACTGGATTCCCTTCGAATATTGGCGCGCACAAAATTGGGGAACAGAGGCAAGCTGCTCCGCGGCGTCGCGACCATGGCATCGAGGGGATCAGCCGATTGGCGAGAGGAGAATCGGGGCCCGGCAGTGGTCGTTGTGACAATCATCGCGACAACCCTTTCGACAACCCTCATGGTCTTCCGGTTTATCTCGCGGCGGATGTCTAGCTCTACTTTTTCGGCTTGGGATCTGTCCAACGTTGTGTTACTGCTTGGGTACGCTGGCGCGTTAATGACCAGCATATGCGGGATTCTTGGTAAGACCCCGTTCGCATCATTTCTGAATGGGTTCGCTGATTAGATGTGTGAAGCCGCGACGAAAGGATTCGGAAGGCACCTGGCCTACGTGGTTATTCATGGAAACCTGGAAGAAATGCTTTTGGTAAGCGCACCTTTACGAACATGCGAAGGTAGCTGACTGGGATGTCGTAGATCAACTTCATTGCCGAGCAATCCTACCTCGTTGGCATAACTGCGATCAAGATCTCAATCCTCCTCTTTTACCGACGTATCTTCACATTGAAGAAGCATGTGATTGCCATTTACGTCTGCATGGCTATGGCTATCATCTGGCTGATCGTATTCGAGGCGACGTGTTTGACGACTTGCAGCCCCGTGGATCTTTGGTGGAAGGACTTGCTCGCTTGCAAGAATCCGCATGCGGACTTCATCGCATCCGCAGCATCCAACTTGGCGATCGACCTCATAATCCTGAGCATTCCAATCTGGGTCATTTCCCAATTGGGCCTGAAGAAGTCTCAGAAGCTCTCGGCGGCCGGCCTTTTTTTGACAGGTGGACTGTAAGCTCGATTAAAAACGGGCCCCGTGCAGCAGAAAGCTGACACCGCACAGAGTTATTTTTGCATCGATGGGCCGTATGATTGCCTTGATTCAGACCAGTATGCTCAACATCACGTGTGAGTTGTCTTTCGTACAGCTACTATGCGATAATTAAAAGACTGATCAGCTTACAGACAGTTACGTGCCTGCTGCTACTTGGTCGGTCGCCGAGGTCAATCTGGCCGTTGTATCAGCCTGCCTTCCCTTCCTGCAACCATTGACACTCAAGGTCTGGGGTGGCGTTAAATCTCAGATCACAAGCCGGTCCAAGAGATCTTCCATGGGCCTGACATTCCGATGTTCCTACCCGCCGGATCCATACAAAGTGCCGTACAGGAATTCAAGCGAAAAGGAATCCAGCGAGAGTGATCGTGGGAGCCGTGAGGAGGTTATCAAGAGGATGTGTCCAGGCGGAGGAGAGAGCTTCACCATTGTTGAAGGAAATGCAGACCACAGCTACACTCCGCCGTTGCGGGACCTGGAGGCAGCTTACATCAAGGTGGAGACGTCCGTGTCGATGGAAATCCAACGTTCCTCCCAAGCATGGCAGGATAAATGGGGAAGATTGAACACATTTTAATGATCAGAGATAGTTACGACAGGTCGCCATGAGATTGACGAGCTTACGAGAGCGCAACCAATGATCGGATACGTTACTGCAACCGTATCTTTCGGAAATGCTCTGAATGAATCAGTAGAGCATTTTGTGACCCTGAAAGCCTTAACATACCCCTGAGAAAGTGGCCTTTAAGCCATGCCTGAAGTAAAATGACCGTCCTGAACACCGACTTGTAAAAGCTTATCCCGTAACGCCAACGCTATGCCCATCAGAAAGCTAAGTAGCATCTTCCAGAAATCCACACCCGCCCAATTCATGTCACTCGAAAAATCCACCATCACTGTCACCATCAGAGTCTTCCTCTTTGGCAGATGCTGTCGCAGACTTCGATCCCTTGGCGAAAGACTTGGTAGTACGAGTCTCCGCAGTCCTTTTCTCTATCGGAGCAGCTGCTGGAGTTGCTGAGGAAGCTCTCGATGAAGGACCCTGTCTCCACTCGAGGCCATTCCGCAGAGCCTCCAAGGTGCCATCGCCCATCTTCTTCTCGACAATTTCCCACATTTCCTTTTCACCGCCTATCCGAGTAGTATTCCCAGATCCCTCCTCGCCATCTTTCTTCTTTGAGGTGGCATAAAGGGAGACGTAAGGGCGAATGAGCGGATAGTAGAGGGTGTAATTCAGGTCGACCTCGCAGATGTGCTTTTCGCGCTCCAGCTCAGCTTGCTTCTCCGGGTCGGAGTTGTCATTGAGCCGCTTGACGGCTTTCTTTAGGAAGCGGGTTGCCTTCTGGCGTTCTATTTAGATATCAGCATGCGCCCATAGTCAGGAAAGAGCAGTGAACGAACCGAAGAAGCGGACTTTGTGATACCGCGGAATCATTTCTTGCTTAATGCGCTCGCCCTCTGCAACCGAGAGCTCATGCTCACAAGCCTGCAGCTCACGCTCCTTGTCCACACGAACGTTTGCCGGCATGTCATCGCCATTACGCGACAATTGGCGGCGAAGGTCGCGGATGCGGGCCTTCAGTGGATTCAGAGAGTACTTCTTGGGCTGGTATTTTTTGGTAGCCTGGTTCGCGCTCGTCTTGTGCTTCTTCGCGCGCGGAGCGTCGCTGTCGGTCTTGCGCTTGGCGGCGGTCATGGTCGCAGCGTTGTGGAGAGAGGAGTGCGCGAAGGCGTCCGTGGCGTCAATATCTGCGTGTGTCCGCTTCAAGCCAGGCATTGCGCGTGCAGGGTGAACAGGAGGACGGTCTTTTTGGCTGCGATGGGAAATTCTTTGGATTGACGCAGGGCAGCGGCGCGGCGCTTCTTCGGGCGGCCTCTTAGGCCGAAGGGCAAGGGCCCAAGCTCCGCCCTGTCAGCCTCCACTCACCAAACACCCGACCACCGCCCCGCGCACGTCGTCCACACCACGGCAGGCATGCATGCAGCTCGCTTCTGCCCGTGACATGGCCACTCTTCCGCATCTGGCCTCCTCCTCACCCGCGCCGAGCTCCTGTCGGCTTCGCTCTTCACATCCTTGGCCCTCCAGCCTGAGATAAGATGGAAGCTGCCATCCGTTGGTCGCCGCATTCACATCAGCAATCCTCGCAGTTCATCATCGTAGACGTCGCCGGGAACCGCCTGCGTCTGTGCGAGATTGAAAATGTCGACAAGACGACTGTCCGCTGGAAGCAGCTGGCTACCCGTGACAAGCTTCCCAATTTCACCGCCTTCGATTGGTCCAAGACCCAACAGCATTATGTTGCAATAGGCTCAGCCTCTGGAGAAGCAAGTCTGTTGGAGATTGATGCTGGCCGTCCTAGCTCTGACTTCATTCACTCTTTCCCTATCAAGCACCAGCGGAAGTGCAACTCTATCGCCTTCAGCACCAACAATCTACTTGCAACTGGCCTTGATAGGGTCCGCAATGACTTCTGCATGAACATTTATGACCTCAATGTCCCGTTCACCTCCCAGCAAGAGCCTTACAAGAAGCTGGCCAGCTCTGAGGCCATTACCAGTATCAAATTCTTCCCAACACACCCCCAAACCCTGGTAGCTGGTGTCTCTCGCCAGTGCATCCGGATCTACGACCTCCGTGGTACGTTCCGAATCACATGATTTGGTGCCTTAGATTGTACTGAATTGACACTGCACCACAGACTCCGCGCCTGTCAGCGCAGCCCAATATGGAACCCGTCAAGTGCACAACCTTGCCATCGACCCCTTAGACGAGAACTACATCATCTCTGCTGGCCCTTCCGGAGATCCAACCGTAAGCGTATGGGATAGACGCTTCGCCTCTCGTCCAGGCCCAACCACTCCCTCCGGAGAAGCTCCAGCCGGTGCTGTTCTTGAGTTGAGGCCTGCCGTAGATAACACTCACGGTACAGCGATATGGGGTTTGCGCTTCTCCGGAAGCAAACGAGGTTGCTTTGGAGCTCTTTCTAGTACTGGTGAACTCAAAATTATCGAAGTGGCCCAGTTTGAATCAAAAGACCACATCTCAGGCTCATCAGGCAATTCCTCCCGATATCAGCATTTCACCAAATACAGCCACACCATGCAATATCCCTGGTATGAGCCTCGGTACGGCCAAGACGATGGCAGTCGCATAATGGCTTTCGACTTCGTATCTGAGACCTCTCCCATTGGAAACCACGGCACCATCAATCTGCAGTACAACCGTGAGATCAGAATCACTAAGATCCCTTCTAAGGCTCCGAGTATCCATTTTACCGCCCTCGATGAGCTGTATCGTGATCACATGGCAGTTGCTGAGCCTTCGCCTCCTGATGGACCTATTTCAGAGGACCTTTCCAGGTTACAGGCTCGTATCATTGGCGACAGAAGACAATCAGCTGCTGGTGTCAAATCAAACACAACGGGTGCTCTCGGTCGGCCTGACAAGCTGAGTATGGAAAACTTTGGTCACAAAGCTCCGGACAGAGTGAAGGCTACAACAAGCCACGAGCGTCATGAAGAACTTCTGACTTTAGGATTCCCCGACACCACGTTAGATATCAGCGACACCCTAAAGGCTCTCGGCGCGGCAAAGAGGCGTGCAAAGGAAGGCTACTGTCTCGACTGCAGGAAAAATAAACAAATTGTGGTAAACGATCCTTGGCTCGTCGGTCTTTGGGAACTCGTTCAACGACTCGACGATCTCGCCAAGGATGACGGCATGGTGGCGGACGGAGTGGATCTGAGTTACCTTGGAGTCGCGTATATCTGGGAGAATAGTCTTGGTGGGAAGCAGAACGGATACCGGCTCATTGGAAGGCCATCTGTATCTCCACCTGACTTCCGCAACGTCATCTGCGAGATCGTTCAGGAGAAGGAGTACCCGCCATTCCAAGGTGTCAAAACACAGCGCCCAGAGCACCGTCAACTTTGCTTGGCTATCTGCGGCTGGACTTTCTCGGCTCAAAGGATACGAGAGAGTTGCAAAGCTCTCATCGAGCAAGGACAGTACTACAAAGCCATCGTGCTTGCAGTCTTCAAAGGTCACAAAGACATTGCGCTTGACTTCCTCAAACAGCTCGTCCGACAGAGGTTGCTCCAGAATATCGGACTGGGTGCAGTTATTGCATGCGACACTGTCAACAAGGATCAACGCGAACTCTGCGAGTGGATGGCTGAAGAGACGGACGACCCATACCTCAAAGCACTTCTGCAGTATTTCATCACTGGCAACTGGGAGACCGTGACTAAGATCGAAGAGCTTTCCTTGGTGGACCGTGTCGGAGTTGCATTGAAGTACCTCGATGACGACCAGCTCACCCAATTCATCAAACTAGCTGCCCCGGGAGCCCGCGCTTTCGGGGATATCGAGGGCATTGTCTTCACCGGTCTCGGCGAACGAGCAATGGACCTGTTCGAACGCTACATCGCCAAATTCGGTGACGTCCAGACCGCAGTCCTCGTCATGGCGCGGACAAACCCACTGTACGTCACAGACCCTAGATGGGAGTATTGGAGGGATACATACTTCCTGCAGCTACAGACGTGGCGCTGCTTCATCGAACGAACGCGCTTCATCGTCTGCCACAATAAAGTCGCCACCACACGCGACGGCCTCTGCCTCAACAAGCCCTTCCCCCGCCAGATCACCATTCGCTGCATGCACTGCCAACTCGCTCTTGCTCGTCGCGGCGATCATTTGGTCCCGCTCTCCGAACCAACCGGCACAACCTCCGCACTGCCGTCCAACACCAATATCGTCAGCGGCAAACCGAGCAAGCCGGCCGCGGCGCAGAAGGCCAACACTCCGAGCCACAACTCCGGGTTGGTGTGTCCGCGATGCGGACGGCGCATGCCTCGGTGCGGGATATGCATGATGTGGTTGGGCAGCCCTGATCCGGCGACCATCGGCGGGGCGGAGAGCTTGAAGGATGAGGATCCGGAGGCAAGGCAGATGGTTTTCTGCATGACGTGCACGCATGGGTTTCACGGGCATCACGCGAGGGATTGGTTCGCAAAGCATAAGACTTGTCCGGTGCCGGATTGTCAGTGCATGTGTGGGTTGTTGAGATGATGTTCAGACGAAGGGCAATTCTTGCTACTGGAATGCATTTACTGGTGACTGATAGTTTACAAGCGAACGATATATGCCTAATATGCATGGTCTTTAGATACCACACAATCATCAAACGGAACGGCTTGCAAGTTCTATATCGTACATGATCTCTGTGCCATCGGGCGTTGAAGGATCTAACCTTTCAAGAAGGCACCTGAGTACGTGCCTCGCCCAACAAGCAACAGAATGCAGGCTCAGATTACGTGACTCAAGGCAGTCATTCTGCTTCACTGTTTCTCATCAGTTGCGAGTGTCGCTACCGGTGTCTGGATGAGATCACCGCACCAAGAAGTCATTGCCGCAATCCTACATGAGTCATGCACGATTTTTCCCGCCTCGAAGGCAATCGCCTACAAATTTCAAAAGGCTCTCAGTGACCTCACATCACCCCTTCACGTCACCTTCACCACAGTCGCCGTCGGTGCAAGACTTCAAATATTCGTCCAGCACCGTCTTCTCTACCGAGACAAGTCATAATAAGCTCCGGAGGATAAAAAAGACGAGAGGCTGGAATCCTCCACCACGTGATTAAAGCCTCCATCTAACGCGATTCTTCGTCTCCTCAGCCCATTCATCAGGAGCATGTCTTCTCGTGGGCGCGGCCGTGGCGGGGGTCGAGGCGGCAGAGGTCCTCTGCCGCGAGATGTGCAGGTGTCGAAGAAGATGAGCCGGATCTTGAGGCATTCGGCGGAGGACGAAGGACTGAAGCTGGGGCCGGGCGGGTATGTTAACGTGCGGGATTTGGTATGTGTCTGCCTCTCTCCAGTGGTTCTTTTGTTTCGTTTCTTTCTTATCTGTAAATCTTCTATGCTATCATCTGTTGCCACGCATTTCGCTTGCTTTCAATTCAGCTATCCTCCGCCCCGTGATATAGAAAAAGGGCAGATTTCACTTCAACTTGACCTTCCACCTCATCACACACTTTTTCCCCCTCATTTTCCCATCCAGCTTAATACTCTTCACATGTCTATACATACTAACCGCACACCCAACCACCAGCTCCAGACCAACACCATGAAATCCCTCCACGTCACCTTCGCCGAGCTCCGCGCCATCGTCTCCTCCAACGACAAGCAGCGCTTCTCCCTAATCCGCACCTCCGAAGGCCCGGCCTCAGAAGCCCCGACCACCGCCACCACCACCACCTCCTCCTCCTCCCACGACGACGACGACGACGACGACGACGACGACGAAAACCCCTCCGCCTACCTCATCCGCGCCAACCAAGGCCACAGCATCGCCTCCGTCTCGTCCGCCGACCTCCTCACGCCGCTCACCTTGGACGACGGCGGCGGCGGAAACGGCCCGGACGAGCTGCCGCGCCTCTGCGTCCACGGCACCACGGCCGCCGCCTGGCCCGCCATCCTCGCGTCCGGCGGCCTGCGCCCCATGGGCCGCAACCACGTGCACCTCGCGGCGGGGCTGCCGGCGGGGTTCGCGCCGCTCGAGGACGCAGCTCCTCCCCCTTCTTCTGGTGCCGAGGGTAAAGACGGCGCGGAGGAAGAAGAGGGGGGCAAGGGCGCGAAGGACGAGAAGGAGGAGGTGAAGAAGGAGAAGGAGAAGGAGGAGAAGGGCACGGAAGAGGCGGAAGCGCAGCCGCCCGTCATCTCCGGCATGCGCAGCACGTCGCGCATCCTGGTGTACGTGGACCTGCGGCGCGCGCTGGCGGCCGGGATCGCGTTCTGGCGGTCGGCGAACGGGGTGATACTGACCGAGGGGAGGGACGCGGGCGACGGGAGGGGAAAGGTGTTGGGGGTCGAGTTTTTCGAGAGGGTGGAGGATCGGAAGGAAGGACGGGTGCTGGTGAGGGATGGGGCTGTTGTTGGGGATGGCGGGGTGGGCGGGATGAAGGGGGAGGTGGGTGCGGAGGGGAAGGGGAGGAGAGGAGGCGGTGGGAGGGGAGGCAGCAGGAGGGGAGGGTGGAAGGACGGGAGGAGAGGAGGGGCTGGGGAGGCCTTTTGATTGAGGAGGATTGCCTGGTGAAAGTTGTGAGTGAGGCCCAGAAAGCTAAAAAGGATTTGCAGACAGCGAAAAGCATGATCTGGAAAATGATATCAGGGCTCCGCTTCTAGGTCCAGGATATGAGCTTTGTAAGGGCCTATCTATCGATTATGGGAACTCCACCACCATGCGACTCTACATATATGATGGAGAAAGCATGCCTTGTGCTCGGAGTCCGCGCCCTCTCATGCCATAATCCTTGTGCATTGCCATGCGCATGAGCAATCTACCCCATGCTCTCGTTCAGCAAAATCAAAAATCGTGCTACCCTGATTCCTCCATGCATCCTGCTTTTGACACCCTAAGTTCACTGCAATCTTGGCAGTTCCGCATCGAGATCCTTTCCATTCTTCCACCAGCCACGCCCTATTCAAGTCATCCGCTCACCACCAATCATCCGGCAAATCTTTCTGAACAGGCTCCTTGTGAGTACTAGCAAGAAGATCCACGCCGCCACCTGCATTGTCATCGTCCGCCTTATCAGCCGGATCGCCGCACAGATGCTTATTTTGCGGGGTCGGAGGTTGCATCGAGCTCGCCATCGGGTCGATGGTGCGAACCGGTAAAGCATTGTTCGCACGAGAGACGGGCGTGCTGCTCCTGTTCGACTTCTGGCTGCGGGTGTCGCCTGGTGTGCCGCGACCGCTGTTGCTGCCGGTATGGCTGTGCCCGTTGCCGGCGCGGCCACCTTTCTTCTCCCGTGGTGGTGCCATATCGACGCGAATGGGCCTGCTCCAGAACTTGACGCCCTTGCATTTCTCCAACGCATTCTTGGCCTCTGCTTGTGTGCTGTAGCTGACGTAGCCGACACCTTTTGTGGCGCCTGTGACGTGGTTGATGGGGAGGTGAACATCTGTGATTTTACCGTACTTGGCGAAGAAGGCCACAACATCATCCGGTGTTGCGCGAAAGGGAAGATTACCAACGAAAATGCAGTCGCTGGTCTCAGGCTTGTCGTGCTCCGCCAGTGAAACACAGCTGTTGGGCGTGAAGGAGTCACGGGTAGGAATTGTATCGGAAGGCATGGTAGGAACACCACCATCATCGCCCTCCCCAGTGCTGCTCCAGCCTTCGGCGTCCTCATTGACACGGGCAACGGTTTCGAGAATAGCTTCTGACATGCGTTTTTGGTGATGTTGCCTAAGACGTTCTTCGGCTTCCTTGCTGCTGCGAGAACAGGCTTCGCGGACGCTGAGGGAAAGGAGGGCTTGCAGAGTGTAGACAGCATCGTTTCCGCCGTTGTGGAGCTTCCAGCCGATAATGTCCAGATCGGCCAGCATCCTCCCGAGCGAGACACCCTGACGATCTCTAGTCCAGTGTTTATGAAGCAGCTTCGTGTCGATGATTTCGATGAGGTTCGATAGGTTCAACGGATTGTAGCCGAGCTTCTGGAGATACCTGACGTCCTGGTCGGGATCGTGGCCAACGAAGATGAGGTTGCGTTTGCCATCTGCATTGACGATGGACGGGTCACACTGAGGACTGGGAGAACCATTGGCGGCCCAGAGCTGCTCAGCTTCTGCTGGCGTAACATCTGCTGAATAGGGTGGCCGAAAGCAGGATGCAACGACAGACGGAGCTTCCGCCAAGCGAACGAATTCACTCTTGCCAAATTCGAAGCCATCGGCACAACCAGCAACATGGAGGTGATTGTGCAGGTGCGCATACTCATCAATGCGGAAATGGCGAGCTCGGACCTTGCGGAACCAATTCTTTCCATCCTGACCCGGTGGGACATCAATGATATCCAACACGTCTAGCGTAGCGACGCCGACTTCGGTGATCTTGGAGTTGTCAAGTTCAAAAGCTTCGATGTCGACGCTGATGAAAACAACATTACTGTCGAACGGGAAGGGGACTGGCTTCTCGAAGTCAATGGGTGGCAGCCTGCGGGCTGCTTCGGCAAGTTGCAGCTCAGTCCAACTGAGGGTAGGGTCGGATAGAGGATCTGATGTAGTACGACAGTGTCAGCAACTCGTATACAACTGAGACACGCGACGACAGCACTTACTGTAGCTTTGGGTTCGGTTGGGGCGAAGGCCCAGGTAGCGTTGGGTTCTCTTGAGAAGTCGACCCCAGTTCTGTTGGGAGTTGATCCGTTCCTCTTTGCTCCTGACTTTGCCAGCCTTCTTCTTTGCCTTGTTGAGTTGAATGGTTTCCTCGATCTGGGCCTTGAAGGCCTCGAGGGTGGGCATATCAGCAGACGGCAAGGCTGGCTCATTGGGCGCCTTGTAGCTGCGCGGAGGGACTCGACGCTGTTCCATATCGTTGTATTCCTCGCGAGATGAGGAATAGCCTAGAAAGCGTGGAGTGAAGGCGCGGTGGGGAATGTCGATGATGAGGCTACAGTCGCGGTGGTGGTCGGTAAGCCTGAAATCAATGTTCCGCTTGTACTGGTTGATTTCGTGAATGAGCAGCTGAAACTGTGTGAGAGTTATAAGGATGAGTGGCTTGTCGGCGATATCAGCCGGTGGCCAGATGTAGTACCTGTCAGCGGGCATCGGGTCAGTATTTTGTGCATCCGATGCAGGGTCTCGAATGGCACACGCAGAAATGCCGGCACGAGCACCGTGTTGGAAAAGGCAAGGGCAGGTGATCCGGAGGCTACGATTGTAGACTCATCGTGGGTGCAGGAGAAGCAGCTACATAGGCGCAGACGCTGGAGGCTTTCGGAATTTGACTTACAGCTCCCAGTCACGACTCCAGAATTGGTTGCGGTCAAAGAACTTCTTGGCGACCTGGTCGGAGTAGGCACGGCTCAAGAACTTGTAGGGAAATTTGCTGGCGACTTGGACTGACACATAAGATTCACCCCAAGGGGCGAGTTCGCCGCGGAAAAGACAAGTGGAGGGAGGATTGTCGTGCGGGTCGGGCTCGTGGGAGCTCTCGGACGCTGGAGGAGGCGAGGGGCGGTCGTCAAGGGAAAGAGCTTCGGCGAGAGCAGAGATGTTCTTGTCGGCGGTCGAAGGAGGCGCGCAGGCCGCCTGCTGCTCAGATTCGGGGAAGCCTTCCCAGGCCCGCGAGCTCTGTACTTCTCTGTTGGCAATTTGGCAGCTGGGAGTGATGGGCCAAGCGGACGGTGGCTTGGTGGTGGGAGCTTTGGGCAGGGTGAGGATGTCGTCGTTGAGGAGGCCAAGCAGCCTCTGGGTTCGCGAGGAAGACATTGCAGCTGAACTGGGGCGATGAGGCCAATGACTGTCTCTTGTGCACCCTGTCTCGCGCGGCCTGCTGCGGATATCCGGGCTCCAGCTCGCGGGCGGGAGCAGGTCGAACGAGGTGGGCGGCAGGGCGGAGTTGGCGAGGAGCAGGTGCGGGCGCAGGTGATGAAGGAGAGGAGATGATGGCATAAATGAGACAGAAGAGGCAGGAACGACTCACGGCACCGGACGGAAGCATGCAGCAACCACTTTGAAGCAGCAATGATTTCTCACGGGTCTGACTACGAGAATTAAGGAAGGCTTGGAAAAAAAAAAAGAAAAAGGTTGAAGAAAATGCAGGTCACCGCCCGGCCATGGTGAGAGAGGAAATGCCTGAGCCTCACTGTCGCACAAAGACCTCAATTGGCACGCACATCATCTCGGGCATCTCTCCTCCATCGAGCGGACAGCGGAGCAGCGCGGAGGTGGAAATGCGAAGAAGAGACGCGGCCGGGGAAATTCAGGCAGACACACGCGTGCGCACGTGCTCGGCCGCTGCTTCCCCAAGCGGCCTGAGCGCGACGCACGGGCCCAGCCCCCAAACGGCAAACGGCGAACGGCAGGCCCTAGGCCAGGGCCGGTCCTACCTCTCGCTGGCCCAGAGCTCACCACGCCCGCTCCTCCACATCGCCCTCTTCAGGTGCTCTCCTTCATCACAGGTGCACGCTTGCATTCGCGGCCCTCAGCTCCGCGCTACTCCGCGACCCGGTGCGCAAGCTCCTCGGTGGCCCTGCGACGCTCCTGAGCATGTAACCCGCCTGTGATGGACGACGCGCCGCCCGACATGCCCACCACCCAGGCGCACGCGCATCCCGATGCGCAGGCCACCGTCACCGACTTCCTCGATTACACCGAGTTCTACCCTTCAGACCTCGCCCGCTCCCTCACCCTGATCGAGAAGCTTGACAGGCTCTACCACGACGCCACCGACAAAGTCCACCAGCTCACCATCACCTACGGCAACCTCCCCAAGCTGCCCCAGGCCGACCGTCCCGATCCCCAGCAGCTTCGCCGCGACATATCAAAGGCCCTCATCGATGCCGAGCGCTTCCGCGAGTCCGCCTATGCCGAAGCCGCTCGCTTGTACGAGAACACCGAGCGCCATGCCACCCGCCTCGTCACCATCAAGAAGAAGCTGCAGGCTCTGCCTGAGCCGCCTTCACGCGATCCCACCCCCGTGCCCGTGCCCTCGCCCCAGGCCACCCGCAGCCGCAAGTCCGACATCGAGAGGACCCCGCGCATAAAACTGCACTTGGAGACTCCACGCCCCCGGCCCACATCCACCGCCCGTGTGCAGAAGCACCGTGAGCGGAAGCGGAAGCGAGCCCAGGAAGCTGCTCGAGGCATTGCGCCTAGTGACGCCTTGCACCGCAATCCAGACTCCCCGCAGCCGAGCTCTGAGTGGGACGATGGTCCGTCCGACATTGAGGGCGAAGTGGACATCGACACCGTGTCCGGCGTTAAGATACCCAAGATCAAGAACCCGAAGCAGAAGGCTCAGAAGAACCAGCGCACCCCTCGGCAGCCCGGCATGGGAACCAATGTGCACAGCTCCGTTGCAGGAATCTCCACCAGCAACGCCCTGGCCCAATTGACGCCGCCGCCTCCCGACGCTCAGCCCGGCAGCAAGTACGCTCCCTGGCACAAGCTCACCGAATACGAGATGGCTGTCTTGCGCAAGACCATGAAGAAGAACGCCATTTGGCAGCCAAGCGACACGATGATCCGCCGCGAGTTGTCCAGCAAGGGACGGGGTTGGGAGAACTACAAGAAGGCACGCGAACGGGCAGAGGAAACGGGCGAGCCGTTCCTTGACGAGTCGCCCATGGATCCAAACAAAGAGGTCCTGGACCCGGGTGAGACGAGCTTCAAACCCCTCGGCAAGGAAGACAACAATCTGATCAACCGGGGCATGAAGCTCAACGAGATGAAGAAGCTCAAGAGAGAGGCCAACCTCCGGGAGCAAGCTGCTCGTGATGCTCAGGAAATCGAAGACGCCAGCCGTCGCATGGCAGAAGCTAGCAAAGTCATTAAGAATGTCTTTGATGGACCGACGCCCACTCCAGTCGCCGTGGTTAAGGACAACAAGTCCAAATCTGCCAGAAAGCGGAAGCGCGATTCCACTCCTGATGCCTCCAAATCCGAAGCCAAGGACGGCGCCTCCCAACCGTCCGGGCCCTCTCAGCCCCCCAGCGCCACATCACAGCCTTCGGGGCCAAAGAAGTTAAAATTGGGCCCCCCAGCGCCCCCCAGGACCGACGCTGGCGGTACGCCCTCTCCGACGAGGGCAGCGCCCCAAGTATCTCCGGGAGCAAAGGTGTCGAGCACACAGATTCCTCTGGCCCCGGAGGGTCCCAGCTCTCCACACGCCCCGAGCGCCTCGTCAACGCGGAATCAGACGCCAGCAGTTCCTTCTCCAACAGAAGCCCGCGTTCCCAGTGTCCCTCCAACGGCCGCCGGCTCGCGGTCGCGCCGGACTTCGGTGGCTCCGAAAGCATCGACACCACTCGAGCGAGGCAGTTCTGCCGAGGAACAGGCGCGTCCCAGGTCGCGTGCTGGGTCGCTGGGCAAAGCCGCTTCTGCTGAGCCACCCATCAAGCGGGAATCTCGTGAGTTGCGCGAGCTGCGTCGTGGCAGCAATGTCAGCGTACCTTCACCAGCTGACCAGCCAAGCTCCGGAGCCGCGCCGACCTCGATCCCCGGCTCCGGCGTGCGGCTCTCAGTTCGGCGTAGCAAGCGCCCCGCTCCCGGTGCCATGACCGAAGACAAGAAGGTGGTGATCGGCAGGCGATCATCGGCACCCAAGAAGAAGGGCAGGAAGACGGAAGACAAGGCCGATGCCATGCAGCACGAGGTGTTTGAAGACATTGACCCCAACGAGCCGCGATACTGCCTCTGCGGGGATGTCAGCTACGGCGCCATGATTGCCTGCGACCATGAAAACGTAAGTCCAGCCTTCCTTTCCTCCCAACTCTGGTCGGACGCAAGGAGCCCGGTTTCTGATGGAGAGACACAGTGCGAGAAGGAATGGTTCCACCTCGAGTGTGTTGGTTTGGCCCACGAGAAACCGGCGCGTCGTGAACAGTGGTACTGCCCGGAATGCAGAGTGCTCCTCAATGTTGATGCAAAGGGGAATCCTCTCGGTGTTGATGCAAGGGGCAAGCATGTCGACAACGGCAAGCGCCGCTGAGCAAATGCACGACTGTACTGGCACCAGCCACCTCTGAACCAGGCAACGAGCTATATGAAGCTCGAATGCGTGTGGGCGCGCTCCAATTCACATTTGTTAGGACGACGACGAAATTGATGGACGGGGTAGGTGGGTTGTCCGGTTGTTCGGGTTCGGAGTCTGGAAGGATGCAACCGGTTCGTAGGAGCATTGGGAATACCCCGGCGTACTTGACCAAGTTGACTTTTCTGCGTTGTTTCTGTACCACTAAGCTCTTTCCTCGCAGTGATGTTAGCTGCGAGCGCAATTGACGGGTCTTCTTCCGCGCTCAAGGAATCCTCAGCATTCTCACTGAATCGTACCGTCCTTCCAAGGATGATGGTCTGTACTCGTGATCAACGACGTCGGATATGCGCGCGATCCTCCATCGGGAGCCCCGACCGCGGCGACGGTCGTCCCGAACAACTGGATCCTGGGTTGCCGGCAATCAACGTTGACCGCGCCGATGAGACGCATGCGGCGCGCAAAAATAGTCATCAGACCAGTCGGAGGGCGCGAATAGACGGTCGGCGTCGCTTCGACCTTCGGGCTCTGCGGATGAAGGCAGGGAAAGACAGCAGACGGTGAACCGACAGCCGGAGATGATCCAGAGATAAGCCGACCGGTGAGCTCTATTGGTGGGGAGCTCTGCTATCTTGCGTGCTTCCTGTCCCAACCCCACCAACGAGACAAGCAACCCGTCGTGTCGCTCCGTCGTACACGCGCCGCGCCCAAGGAAGCTTGTCGCTGCTCCACTTTACTGATGAGTACATATTCGTCATGGCTGCTGCCATCACCGCGTTCACTTTCGTCCTTTTTCCAGTAACTTTTCTCCCCTTACCTTCACTACACCCGCCGGACGGATCATACCCCACTTCTTGATACACAATGGCCTCTGCTACCGTCACCACCACTCAAACAATAACAGATAATGAGACCAAGGTTCTCAAGTAAGTAGACGCCCTCCCCGGCGGAAAAGTGAGGAATCAAAACACATGGGACGTCCCCACTGATCACTCCATCCCCCCCTCCCTCCCCAGGAACATCCAAGCCTCCTACGGCGACTGGCGCGACGACCTGATCCGCGACGGCTACGCGGTGATCAAGTCGGCCATCCCGCGCGAGCGGGCCGACGCGTACCGCGCGCGCGCGCACGACTGGCTCACGTCGTTCGGCACGGCGCTCGACCTGGACGACCGCAGCACGTGGACCAACGCCAACCTGCCGGTGCAGTCCAAGATCAACACGTTCAACGCGTACTGCGTGTCGCACGAGGCCTTCATGTGGGACGCGCGGCTGGAGCCGGGCGTGGTCGGCGCCTTCGAGACGCTGTGGGGCACCGACGAGCTGCTGGTGTCGTTCGACGCGCTCAACGTCACGCTGCCCAACCGCGCGGACCGCCCGCGCAAGGGCGCCTGGCCGCACGTCGACCAGAGCCCCCTCCGCCGCGGCCTGTGCTGCGTCCAGGGCGTCATCAACCTGTCGCCCTCGGGCCCGGACGACGGCGGCCTCGTCGTCTTCCCCGGCAGCCACGCGCTGCTGGAGGACTTCTTCGACACCCAGACCGACCGCGCCGCGTGGGAGCCGCGCGACCTGTACATGTTCGGCGACGCCGAGCTGGCCTGGTTCGCCGCCCGCGGCGCCGCCCCGCGCAAGGTGTGCGCCGAGCCGGGCGACCTGCTGCTGTGGGACAGCCGGACGGTGCACTGGGGCGCCGAGCCGACGGAGCGGTCCGACCGCGTCCGCACCGTCATCTACGCCAGCTACGCCCCCGCCGCCTGGGCCACCGAGCCCGCCCTCGCCGAGAAGGCCAAGGTCTTCGCCCGCTGGGCCGGCACCACCCACTGGCCGCACGACAACATCGTCTTCCGGGACGGCACCGCCCGCCTGGACGACGGCAGCGAGGATCCGAGGAACAGGGTGCGGCCCAGGGAGCTGCCGGTGCTGACCGATCGGCTGCTGAAGCTGGCGGGCGCGAGGCGGTACGATGGGACGGATGTGGTGCCCGCGGCTTGAACGGGGGTTGAACGGGGGAAAAAGTGGGTGGGGGTGTTAAAATGATAATGATACTGGGACGTGTATTGGACTAGGTTGTTCAGAAAAACTCGACTTGGTGACGAAAGAAAGAGCGGTATATCAAGTCGAAGTTAAGATTAATTAACTACGAAAAATCGTGATAGAGATGACCTTGAGTGATAATGTCCAAATTCCATCCCTTCTGAAAAGGACACATGACCAGAACCGTTATTATTAAATAAGCAATCACTTCTAAAAGTACGTATTTTCTTCGATTTTAGAGGCTCCCATCAGAAGACTCAGGTTGGCGGATTGGTTCAATTCTTGTGCCGTCTGCACAGATCCAATACTTCCCCTGTGGAAACCAGCATCGATGCACTTTCCTCTCCCGATCCCAGACCCACAGAGTCTTAAATGGGCCGTACTCAGCGTATTTGAGGCAAAACTCCTCAAGAGCATTCTCCAGTTCATCGAGGCGCTCTCCAAGTGCGTCAACGGCGTACATCGCGTTTTCCCGATTGAATAAGAGCCGGTAAATACCGTAGTCTCCGGCGTCTCTTGTGTCTCTGGAGAATCTGATAGTGGGGAAACCGTCTGAGATGCTCCATCCACTGCTGTACTCCTTCAGACGTTTGTTGATAGCTCGGATGCGGGCGTCATATTCAAGGAACTCGGTGTGCTTTCAATCTTATCAGCGGCTTTAGAGCAAGTGGTAAAAAATGACATACCTGTTCGTTGCCGTTGGAGCCAATCAGCATACCCGCTCTTAGAGCGTCGTTTGCAGTGGCAATTCTTTCGGCAGCAAACGCCAATCCCAACGACTCGGTGTCCTTCTCGGTCAGCATCTCCTGCGCCATTCTGAGTCACCAAGAGAGGAGGAAAAACGGGGCAGAGTGTTGAGAAAGTAAAAGAGGTTAGAAAAAGACGGCCGAAGATCTTGCTGAATTTATGCCAAGCTACAGATCAAGCGCGGCAAGCAAGGCACACTCAACCGGCCAGAAAGCCTTGCCGCAGACCCGTCAGCAACTACTGCGCCTCACGACGTGGTGATTGTTGTAAGGTCCTGGCATCCGTTGTGTAGCCTCCAAGCCACTGCGAGGGAGGCCGCCCGTTTTACTCAACAATGCTAGCATTTGACAGTCCCATCACACACATCAGATTCGCCAGCAATCATCGCTCATCTTCCCTTGCTAAGAGACTCGATTCCAGAACACCACCTCGTGGTGCCATCGGAAAACTGCAATGCCTGAGGCTATAACCCAAATAAAATATGACATGCATAACCGTTACCCGCAGTAATCGCTCGATAATGATCGGTAGCGCACTCCCTGCAGCGGAGAGCAAATCAGCGATCCCTGTCCAGCCAGACACCCCCGTCCCCGTAGCCTCGCATCAAAAAATCCGCCAAGGCTGAACGCCGAAAGGCTGAACACCACCACCCTCCTTCAAACCACCACCTCAATACTCCCGCTCTCCCACGCTCCACTCAGCCTCTCCCCATCCGCGCCCAGCGCCCCCACCGGCCGGCCCCTCTCCACCGCCCACACCGCGTTCCACGTGCCCCTGAACCCGACCCGCACCCTCCCGCCGGCCTCCCTGATCCTGTCGACCGGCACGACCGGCGCCTCGAGCACGAACTCGCGCTCGCGCGCCTCGCCGGGCGCGATCGTCACGACGGCGTCCGGGTCCGGGGGGTACCTGCGGCGGACCTGGATGGTGGGGAGGCTGAGCGCTTCTTCTTCCCCTTCTTCGCCGCCGCCGCCGCCGCTGCCGCCGCCGTCGATCAGCGTCAGCGCGGCGAGGCCGAGCTTGAGGGCCAGCGGGTCGAGCGGCGTGTCCCACGCGAGCAGGGTGAAGGGCGTGAAGGGGTGCGTGTTGGCGACGCGGGCGGCGATGGTGGGCGGGTCGGTGCGGGTTTGGCGGAGGGAGACGGCGAGGTGGGAGAGGATGGGGGAGTGTTGGTCCGTCGCGAGGTTTTCATCGTTGTTGTCGTTGTTGTTGTTGTTGTTGTTGTTGCTGTTGCTGTTCGCGGCGGACATGTTGGGGAGGGCGGCGGAGGCGGGCGCGAGGGAGAGGTAGTAGAAGAGGGTGGTGATGGTGAGCAGGCCGAGGAGGGTGGGGAGGAGGGGCCGCGAGAGGGGGCCGGGCATGCTTTGGAGGTCGGCTTCCTTTCGTCTGGAAATCGTGGTTGAGCGGTGGAGAATCCGGATCTTGAGTAGTTTCTTGGAGCTGCACGGCTGCGCTCTGCGGTTCGGATGAATAAGGTCGTTCCCGAGATTTTTTGAGCTAGAAGGCGACTGTAGACTTCGGTTCACCCCTGGGGGTTTACAGCAACTACCTGTGGCTTATTCGAAAAAGATCAGTTCATTGACGTGCCATAGCCGACAGCGAGAACGATTGGGCATGCCTTTCTTTTCCTTTCCCTTTTTCCTATTTTTTTTTTCTTTTGAATCAGGTGGATGAGATAATGAGGTGGGTAGAAGAGATTCTCTGACGTAAGCAGATTTAAGATTCTGGCTGCAGAAGAAGCTTAATGCTTTAGAGTATCATTATGCTTGTTTCAAGACAGAATCGGAATGATTGAACTGAACCAGACAAGCAAGCGCAAGCACGGGAGCGTACCTCGACTTGGAGAGCGTCGGTCGGATAGCTGACGGAGAACTCGGATAGAAAACGAGATGGCTTGATCAGCCGTCGGACGTGGCCGAAGATATAGAATGCGGTGGCGAGGTGTCAATGAAACACGAGGTTATCATAAATTAACGGGACACAGTTGGGTTGACGGCCGTAGTCGATTTGCCGTTTGTGCAGACTTGGCCGTAACAGCGGTGCGGAGCCAGGTTTATATCGTGTCTGGCCAAGACGCCAAGGTCCAGCGCAATCGCTTGGCTATCGAACAGTCCAACACTTCACCGTCCTGCAAAAGTTTCTACTTCGATAAACTTTCTGACGCCAGATTTGAGGGAGTATGATGTGGTCCAATTGGCTCAATCCTCGACAGGAGCAGCGAAGCAAAGACGGCGGGCACAAGGCGATGATGGCGCCCTCCGATGTCTTCCGCTCTTGGCATTGCCGCGCACGACCCGAGCCGGCAACGCAGCACTTCCACCTACCTAAAACAGTAATCCACACTAACTCCCACCTCGTAAATCGCCTCGGCTTAATGCGCAGCATCGTTTATTATGGTAGACACCAAGATTTTCATCATGCCCTGTCTCGCCGCTTTGTACGCGAACTAACCCATTTCCGGTCGTTCTACGCATAGGGATTTTCTACCTTTTCCGACAGTATGAACTCGCACAACCTGTATCCTCGAAGCTTTTACTCAACTACCAGCATTACTTTCTTTATTATCCTTTCTACGTCGAACCGTAATTTGATTTGTAGGCTCCAGGCTCAACCACGTCGCTCTCATTCCGTCAATGTACAGAACACTGTCCCCATTACCTTGCGGTAAGGATGCTGTTTCTTTTCAGGCTACTACTTCCGCCCTACAGAGCCAGAAATGACATCCACAAGGTAAAAGCGTCCGCTCGAGGATACGAACCACCACCCAATTCCCCGCCGCCTCTTTTCTTCCTTCCTATTGGAGTAAGAAAGCATCTCAGCATTCAACCCACATGGCTTTGACACAGAAGCGAGATGGTTCCACAATACCAAAAGGAGGTTGAACGAATGGCTATAAAACTTAAACATCTCCCTTCACTTGAATTCATCACCTCACAACAGATCACCTCTCCCTTATTCAAAGAGAATTCGCAGCCAAACAATCCTTCACAATGAAGATCTTCACCGGTCTCCCTCTGGTCCTCGCCGCTATGGCAAGCGCCACCGCAGTCGACTTGAACAGGCGGGAGACTCCTCTCGATGTGAAGCTGGAGATGGTCGGCAATTCCGAGGTCAAGGCCACCGTCACGAACAATGGCCCGAATGCCCTGAAGCTTTACAAGAGAGGCACTATCTTGGACAAGGCCCCCGTGGAGAAGGTTGAGATCAACTCGGCGTGTAAGTCCCCCTTCTACCACCCATCCACAACCTTACAAATGCTCACTGATCCTCCCAGCCTCGCGCGTGACCTTTGACGGCATCCGTCTGCAGGTGGCCACGACCAACCTCGCCGAGGAGTCTTTCCAGAGTATCGCTGCCGGCGAGTCGGTCGAGGTCTTGTTCGACATCGCAGAGGTCCATGACCTGGGTGCTGGCGGCTCCTTCGACATCCTCTCCGAGGGCGCTTTCCCCTACGCCGAGGAAGGCTCTCTCGACATCGCCGGCGCGGTGCCGTACATCACCAACAAGCTCTCCGCGAGCGTCAACGGCACCCAGGCCAAGGCCACGCGCGAGCGCTTCCTGAGCAAGCGCACGGTCGTGCAGAGCGACTGCACCGGCGCGCGCGGCACCGCGACGCGCACGGCCATCAGCAACAGCCGCAGCCTTGCGCTGGCGGCCCAGGCGGCCGCGGCGTCCGGGTCGGCGTCCAAGTTCCAGGAGTACTACAAGACGACGGCGGCGTCGACGCGCTCGGCCGTCGCGGCCGTCTTCGGGCGCGTGGCGGCCGAGTGCGCCAGCACGACGTCGGGCGTGTCCGACTACTACTGCAGCGACGTGCTGGGCGCCTGCGACCGCGGCGTGCTGGCCTACACCCTGCCCAGCCAGAGCTTCATGGTCAACTGCCCGGACTTCTTCGCCATCCCCGCCCTGTCGCGCCTCTGCCACGACAACGACCAGGCCTCGACCATCCTGCACGAGATGACCCACCTGACCGAGATCGCCGGCACCACCGACCAGAACGGCGCCTACGGCTACGCCGCCGTGCGCGCCCTGACCGCCGCCCAGAACTTGAGGCATGCCGACACGTACACTCTGTATGCTCAGGGTAAGTCTCTGATCCATCCGTGATGCCATGCAGAACCGGAAATGCTCATTGAACGTAGCTCTGTATGCTGGTTGCTAAACGCCGGAACCCCCATGTTTGGGACGGGCAGACAAGGTCTCAACTTTTTGGATTCCTATAATGTCGACAGAGTGATTCTGCGCATTAACGTGCTTGGATTACGTAGTTCGACTGGCTCTTTATTGAGGAGAAGGACTTTCCATTCAATTTTGAGCAGATTATGGGATCAGGCCTGTATCTGACGGCTGAAAGTGTCCACTGCAGCATCGTAATAATCTTGCACTGAGTTCTGGAAGATTACAGACGCCTCTGCACTGCCCTATGGAAAGCCTTTTATTCATGCCTAGGTGCAGTCAAACAGTAAAGTCGGATTTTTAGCTGCTGTAGTATTCAAGTTAAGAGATCTTCCATCCGGTACAGTCCTACTTCACACATCAAGCTATTGTTATAAACGAATCTTTGTCTATGGGAGATAAGAGCTTGAGCCATATTATAGTCAAGCCTTGTATTATAGTATCCAAATACATCCTCAAATTTGATATATGACTGCTATGAGCCCCACGGCATAAAACGTCATTACCCCTTGGGCAGACAGCTCGCACAGCACAACCTCGACTCGTCCTCTATAAATCCTCTTATCAAAGCCTATATACAAGTAGAGTGTCAGGTTTCGCCTCTCCTATGCACAAGCTCTCCCAGCCTTCTTTCCAACTCTCCATGCCCTCTCCCCACTGCACTTTGCCCCCCGGGATGCTCTCCCGTCTACGAACTTCGTCCACGCTTTCAAAAGCTCATCTTTCCACGTCTTTGGTCCAGCATCTCAATTCCCGCAGTCCACATGCCGTTAGCCTTGACTTGAACTTTGTCCTCTGTCAGCAGCGCTTAAAGCTACTTGTCCGCATCACCAGTCGGGTCTACTCCGATATTGAGTGAGACCATCGACCCCGCAACAGGCTGCAACGCTTCTCGCCACCTCGACACCACGTAACCACGTCCGCCGAAACGCCGAAAGCACCACCTTCGTACCCCCATCGATGCCAAGAGCAGAAAAAGCGCCGGGCCCAACGTCCGAGTACAGCACGACACGGTCGTAGAGCCCCGTCCCCTCGACGAACGCCTTGGAAGCCGAGCTGCAGACGCCCACGACGCTCCGGGGCTGCGCATCCGCCAGCCGGCCCCTGCGCACCTCACCATCTGATATAGTAATATGGACCTGTTGGTCAATCGCGTCACTGGAAATCGTCCATCATTCCCTGGTCTCCTACCTCTGTAGCCTTCAGCGCTCTCGAGAAGGAGATTATTGACTTGAGCATCTTCACATCAAAGTCGAGTCATATCTCTTCGTACTTTATCTGACAGATTGTCTCGGCTATGCAAAGAGCATGTATGTGTTCTGAAGGGCCGCAAGATTCTTGAGCTTATGAACGAATTGGAATTAGGAATATCTCCCCAAGTGAAACATTTGTCTACCATTCAACACTCGTGTAGACTTAAGTCTCATGGTTGACATAGAACCGGAATCACCCGTAGTCCGGCTCGTCTGCCAACATCGTCCTTGCCACTTCCTTGATCACACTGTCACACTGAATTTAAATCAATTTGCATGCTAGTGGATATCGAAGGCAACGATAGCGACTTTACCACAGCCTCGTTCTAGAACGTTAAGGTAGATCCGGCAAAAGTTATGGGTTATTCCCTCTCGGATTTTTTACCAATCAAAACACCTAGTCACTTGGCTTATATGCAACGCGGCGATGTTGTTTAGATAAGCAGTAAATAAGCGTTCAGATTATTCGGCTGTAGAATTTGATTTCTAAGTACTGCTGATATACCAATGAACACAATGGCTCCAACGACCAAAGAGTTTTCCAGTGAAAACATACAAAGTAATTACGAATATGAAATAATTCATTCCCCACCCTCTGTCTTCATATCTACAGGGTTACAGTTGAAGATGTTAATGTTGATATTGATCATCCCCTGCCGCTGAGGAGTCAGTTTCCCCTGAACGCCATGTGCTGCTCGTTCCGCAAGAGCTAAAGAACAAAACGAAGATGGATTTGGTAGGACTGTGCATGGCATTCGACACCCTCGTTACGCAGACCTAAATTGAGGTCCAGTATTTTCGTGGACCTTCTCTCCAAATGCTCGTGTGATTCCGTCAGGTTCCGGGAACTAAAACAGCAGGTACTTACGTTTTGCACGACATGCTGTGAGTTGCAGCAGCTCACTGTCGCTCTAGAGCTGCAAGGTTCTTCCAGCAGGTCCATGGACTCATTTCCAGAATCTAGCATTTGAGAAAGAATGAGCATTAGCTCGAATGCTTGGATGCGAATAAATGAAAATATTTACGGAATGGCCCCTTGACCGTGCAAACTTCCTCATCGGCGTTGCAACATCCAAATCTCTGTGTTGAGGTGCACTGCGTCTGGCGCTTCGATAACCAGATCTCTGTGGCTGTACGAGTACGAAATTCAGGATGGCTCGCAGGCGCTGCAAAGACTGCAAGATAGAACATAAAGAGTTGTGTGAAAGCATAAAGGAAGATCATGTTGTGTAAGAGAATTTGCCCAGCGGGGATCCCGGAAAAGACTGACTGACAATCCGCGAAGTTGACTATCTTGTCTGCCTTACTACTTGGAGACCCACCTCTCTATTTATCCCTCTACTGTCACTCGTCAGCTCCTCATATTCTTCTGCTGCACCGTGGATCCTCTCCACTTCTATGACTCTCAGGCTCACGATGTGTCGTGATACGCAACCAATCAGGCTGATATGGTCGTGATGTTCCAGGGCAAGCGAGGTGACGCGCAGGAAAACCACGCATCACTACCTGCAATGGCGCCGGAAGATACAGCTTTATGCAGGTCCAGCTGTCACGCGCTCCTTTAAAGCGCCCTGAAACGGACTTCAAAAGCGAGATCGTCGCGAATAGCTTAGACACCATGGTGCGCCAATGCTTTATTGTGGATGTCACGCGTCGACAGTGGTGGTTTTCCTATCTCTCCGTGAAGAGAAATTCCGCCTTCATTCTGGTCTGGGAGGCTGTGGCTGATTATAGCCGAGGGTCTTGTCGTCTTGGCTTTTGTTCAGGAACCCAGCCAAGACGAACATTTCTAGATAACACGAAGAGCTGATACCGCTAATATGGTGCAATCGGGTCAAGACGCCTGAACAGGTAGGATGGCTGACGTTTGCCAATGACCAGGACTAGTATAGCTCAGTTCGGGACTTTCCTAATCGGGCTTATAATGTGCACTGCCGATTATACCGGAAGTTTCCAACTGACTAGCATTGGGTAGAGACTCATGCGGAGTGTTTCAGTTAGTTTTCCGATCCGCATGCCTACCCGCGCATCCCGCATAGCTGCACTACCTTATCTTCTCTGTCACACCCGCTTCGGTTCGACATTCCTATTGAATTTCTACCCCATCGGCAGTTAGCTACGACCACAAGCCTTGGATACGGGCGGGTCGAGTGTATGAACGATTGTACAGCTACATTACAATTCAGAATTCCATTCTCCCAGAGGATGGTTCCTCTTTGCTGAGTAGTGACACAATTTGTGATGCAGAGGGCTACTGTAGTCTAAATTCAGCTTTCGTAGGCATCACCACCATAGCTGGGAGAAAAGCTGTTCCCAATATCACTCGAACTTTGTTTCTACTCGAGCTTTCATTCAGAGCAACTCCACGCTCTCCAGAATCACTCGACCTAAACCTTGCTCTCATCAAACTTCGCCATGGTTTCAACAAACGTAGCAAGCATCGGGGGGAAAAGGTAGAGAGACGTGTCATACGTGCTTAGGTGTGGAACAGGAGTTAGGACTAGCGGGCTGGGCAACCGGGTGATAGGCCAAAAAAGCGATGGAAGCCGAATGTGCGGGTGATCAAAGCGGTGATTCAGTTCTCAAAGTCGATCGCTCGAATGTCCGGTCGGAATCTGTCGGACCGGTAGAGCTGTGAAACAGGTACCGCACGATCACTGAATGGAGTTGGGCTGAGAAATGAGGAAAGGCAGGAGCGGATGAAAGGCGCGGCATCGGCTTTTATGTTTCCACAGAGGACGTCGTAGCCTGAACAGACCGTTAAATCCAATTTGTACACCTTGAGCCGCGGGCTCACGCAAAGGCAGAAAGACTTAATTAGACTAGACTAGCGCATGTATCTTGGGGAACTGAGCATTACTAACGGCAGAAATGTATATTCCTCTGACCCGTCGCGCATATACAGATGGCACCCAATCAAAGCGCAACAGAATTAGAAAAAAGACAAATCATGATAGAGTACAGACTTTAGATTCCCACCCGTATGGGTAATTGCGCTGTAACGGTTTGCCTTAGTCTCATCCGATTACAACAAATCTCAACTCCGCCACACTTCGCAATGAAGGTTGTATACTTAAATAATTTAAAAGAGTACCCCTCTATATCAGGTTTATATGGAGCAACGGTCTTACTAAGCGCTCTATATTTCGTGCGCAGGGAGATGGGATGGAGGTAAGACGAGTGTAGGACGAATGTTTGCGGATACTTATAACGCTATCGCTGCACGGTAAGAAATCTTACTTTCATCTACTTCCGCTCACCATTTCCACCATAAACCGCAATTAGTCGTCTCCAATTCGATATCTTCTGTTGAGCGTCAGAAGACAGTGCAAAAGCGAAGTAGTATTCTGGGCATGCTAGAGGAGGGATGCCAGAAAAGTCCCTCTTCATACTCCAGTCAAGTAATTCGCAGCTGAAACTGCACTGAAGCTAAATACACGTGATTTTCTCAACATCTTTAATTACTATCATTCCAGGTTCAGTAACTCCAGTCTCCCGTCATCTCCCACGAGATATATCCTACGAAGATGGTTAATGTCGCAGCAGCTGGCGGTACGGGAAGCATGTTTTCTAGTATTTAATATTATTTGCTTCTTACCCGTCAACTGTGTGGAGCCGCGACAACGAGTTTAACATTATAAAGAGCTACTAGATATCGGTACGTAGTTTCTACGCACGGTTCCAGTTTCGGGAACATACACCATAACTATATTCACCCGCGGGGCTCCCCCTACAAACCAATTCCGGGGTGGCTTACCGGACGGTCGATTACCACGACCGCGCCGCTTTCACCGAGGCACCTCGCGGATCCAATGTTTGTATGAGCTTCTTAGATGTTCATCAAGACCCAAGCTGCGAAATACGGAAGAACCTAGTTCACGCCAGCATCTCCGCCGGTGTCAAGCGTTTCATGCCCGCAGAGTGGAGCATCAAGAACAATTCCGGACTTTCGTACTATCCGAACAAAAATGCAATGGCAGAGTATCTGAAAGATTTGAACAAGGATTAGAAAGTACTGGACTATACTTTGTTCTAGCCGGGCATTTTCCTCGACTACTTCGTGCATCCGTATCCTCTGAGCCCTGGATTTGAACCCTGGCCTCATATCAGAACGTGGTATGCCGAAGCTCCTTCCTAAGGGGGAGATGAAGCTTATTGTCGATGGTTATTTAATTTCTTTTTTTTTTTTTTTAGTATAGCTCTTCTACCCTTGCTTTAAGAGGCTTTTGAATCCTGTTCTACTTAGAGGTTCGTGGCACGCTCTTGGAAGCTCATCTGCAGCGAAGGCAGCGTTGCGGTAAATGTATCTTTGTAACCCTGATTAAATTGGGTCTCATCTTCACAGGGGAAAAGGCGAGGTTGAACTGAAATTCGATACAGACAAGGACGCTTCTCATCTCCCACACGGCGAGCTGCTTTCCGACACAGTGGAAACGACATGCGGGACTATTAGCAAGGTGGCACAGTAGGAAGGAACAAGACGTCGATAGACGAAAGTAGAGCATACAAATATTGAAGGGAAACCATGCATTTCGATCTATTATGAGTCCGTGATTCTCATCTGGCAGCCAACGCTTAGGACAGAACTCGCTCGGTCTGGCGAAGTACCGCTCATCCCGTTGGATCACGTGCTGCGGCATCAAAATGTCGATGTCTCCAAGTGCCCACGTCTTTGCTCACTGTTTTCTCCATCAGAGCCGTATCCCTCTCGTCACTGAATGCGTCACGTCGGATAAGTAGCACTTCTGGAGAAGTTTCGAGGATTTCCACTCGGCACCAGTGGCTTGAGCCACAGCGTCTCATTGGTGACCGCGTCCACGTAATCAAGAGACAACGCATTGCTAGTCAGGGCCGTGTAGCTAAAGTCTTCGGTCAGCCAGGAAAGATGGCATCGACTTGAGTCTGAAGACGCTTGTATGCGGCCTACTATCGATAGTGGTAATAGAACGTGTTGAAACAGCGGTACTGGAAGTATCCGACACCATCGTCACAACCGCCCTGCTCTCTGAATCCAGTGCCTTCTTTGTCGGCGCCCCATTCGGCCCATCCTCCTCTGTCGCCTCGAGGATCCAGCTGAACATGTCCTTCGGTCTTGTTTTCTTCACCTCGGGGGCCTTCTCGCTCCACGCCCTTTGCTTCTCATTTCAGACTTGCACAGTAGTCGAGGAACTTCTTGAACTCGCCCGTCCCGCTGGGTATGGACAGCCGGATATTATCCAACCACGGAACAGTCTTCGTGCGGCCGGTATACTTCATCGATACCTTCAGAGCCGTAATTGCCGTGTCCTCAGCGGCGGTCGTCAAGTTGCCGAAGTCGCGGCCGAAGCCGTTGATGCCCATAAGGTTGTACGCGAGCCATGACACAGCCTCGGTGGCATCGACGCCCTTGGCTTCGGCAAGCCGCACCAGCATGATGCCTATGGTGCGCTGGATGGCAGGGTCGTACTCGGTAAGCGACCGCTGGCCAAGGGCATACTCGTAGGGCCTGCGCCGCTGCTTGTGGTCTTCTGTATCGCGTGCCATGACGATTGTGAGGTCTACGTTCAACGCCGAAGCCGGCGTTGTGATGGAAGAGCTCTAATTATAGTTCGAGATGTGGGTGAGGGCGGATGCGCGAGTGATGGACAGCTCGCGGGAACCTTTGGAATTGCTAGTTCTCAGACACTATTGACTCAACGTATTGAATCGGGCGGTCAAGATATACCCGTTCGCACAATGTCTCCATATTTCTGGTGCACCTTCTGCAGTTCCGGGTGATACTCTAGCGATGTGCTTTGTTTAGAGGCGTAAAATTTTGTCGACCTGGCCACGAAGGGCCCGGCAAATTGATTCAATCTGTGGAAGAAAGCTCGGTAGGCTAGAATCGAAAACGATGGTGTTGTTTCAAAGCACGTCCCGTAGATTACAAGACAATGAACGAAGTCGACAAGGTTGGCCGAAAGTAACATCATATCTGTGGCCAGCAACATCGTGACCGTTGCAGCAAGACGTCCAAAGAAATTAGAGGATATAACATCCAGCTCATATCTTTGAGCGAAGAGATGATGAAGAAGCCAAAGTCGAAGACATGTGCCATGGGTAAAGTAATATGGCGTGATCCTTTTCACGTTTGACCTCCATGTTCTAACTTGGGTTTGTATTAGAGCAAAACCTCGTATGCATCTGTATTCGTTATTGTTGTCTGTCTCTAAGAAAGCGAAGGAGCTAAACTACCCAACTACCCAGCGGCGCTAGCGCCGCGCTAAGCGTACCTGCTATAACAGTTTGAGAGTTCTGCTGTTGAACAGGAATGCTATACATAATTTTTGGTAGCATGATTCTATAAATAAGCCTTAAATTTATATAAGCCTTAAATTCTACTTGTACTAGAGAGCGGCAGACAGCATAGCTAGACAGATGGCACCGGCAAAGGTCACATCCGAAGCCTTGGCGTAGCCCAATCGTAAGACAATGTTGATAGCAAATCGCGAAGTGTAGATGCAAGATGGTCGCATTTTCCGTCGGTGTTATTAGTTAAGAGAGAATGGTGACAGAATTAGCAGAACTCGGACTGAAGAAGGCAAAGCTCTCCGCTCCCCACCAGTTTCAAAATATTGGGGCGCCGAAGCGCATTCCAAATCAACGGGATCGGCTACCGGCTATCGGCCCTTGTTCATCCACTATGACAAGCACTGATAGACTCAGGTGAGCGAAGTTCTAAATGTCGCTTCGCTGTGAAGCTGCTGTCGGGCATTAGAGAGCAATCGGGTTTCAATGACGATTGCGGGCATAGATTCTCCATCCTGGTCGGCCACTTACTGCCACTGTATTAAGGCGCTCGAAGTGTCTAACACTTTCGCACGTATAGTACCACAAGAGCTATATATATAAAACTCCGTAGTTTCCGGAGCTCCAGTCCTTCTCCCGAATCGATTTGACTCGTCAACACGCTCGTTTACTGTGCCGATGCGACATGAGAGAGCAGTGTCAAAGCAATCTGCCCGAGAACGACGTAGCTAAACCCGTATAGCTGCTTCAACTATCCATTTTGCAACAGCATTCCCGATGGCCCCTCTTTTTTTTTTACCTCCTCTTCCTCCCAATATACAGCCACGGACCATTTCCCTAGTATACCAACGTGAAAAAATAGCCACCGATCTAACGTGTCGCCGCAGCGTTTCTAAAATCCGCAAGCTCGAACATTTGAATCATGTCATTAGCATTCATTAACATTACCCTACTCAACCCAAAACCTCCCCCGCCAGTCCCCATAGCTCTTCCTTCTTTCCCCAACCACACCCCCCAACCCCCCAAAAGTGTCACCCCTTCACAAACCTCACCACCCCCCTCTCATCCGCCCGCAACCTCCCCACCATGCCGCCCGCGACCGCATCCACCCTCCCCAAGCCCCTCCCCTTCCGCCACTCGTCCTCCTTCCACGCGCCCTTCGGCGGGCTCAGCAGCAGCAGCGGCAGGCTGGCGCCCTTCCACAGCACGCCCTCCGGGCCCTTGCGCGCGGACACGACGATGCAGGCGACCAGCAGCGCGACGCCGGTGCCGACGACGGCGGCGGGCAGCGCGAACCACGGCCAGTCGACGGAGACGAAGGTCTCGTAGGCGTGGGGGGTGCCGAGGATGCGGTTTTCGTTGGCGGAAGAGGAGGAGGAAGACGAGGCGGCGGTGGAGCGGATGTAGTTGGTCATGCTGGCGGCGATGTGGGCGAAGGAGGCGGAGATGTTGGTGTTCCACATCATGGTCGTGGCGAGGGTGTAGGCGTCCGGGATCTCGTCTTCCTCGTCGTCTTCGCCCGTCGATGTCGTGTTGTGCACGGTGATGTTGTAGTCGAAGTCCATGATGTGCCGGACCGAGACGCTGTTGGTGCCGTTGACGGCGATGTAGAAGGTCGAGTTGGAGTTGGAATTTTCGCTGTCGGTGTTCTGTGGCAACGCGGATGTGTTGGTCGGGACGAACTCCTGGCAGTCTTGTGTCGACCAGCAGGTGCTGTTGGTAGAGGCGGTGAGGTTTACGGAGCGCGGGGTGCTGTTAATGAGGGTGCCGCTTTTCTGTGCAGGGATTGGGTGTAAGCTGCTTAATCTCGAATGGGTTGTGGCAACTGAGCAAACAATGTGCCTCAAACTTACAACTTCCACGTTTTCGTACACCTTGGCGCACCAACTTACAGCGCACGCGGTGATGTTCCACGACGGACTCTGCAGGTCCTCGGAATCAGATGTCAACCCGGTCGTGGAGCCTGCTAGCAATTGCGCCACCGCGAACTCGAATAAACGGGGGTCCTTCAGTCCGCCTGGGTGCGCCGAGCCAGCGACGGACTTGAGCAGCGTATAGACCTTGCCATCGGTCGTGTTTCGGGTTGCCGTATTAACATTACTGGCGCTTTGCGGATCAATGGTTGATCCATTTTGCAGAACGAGCGTGAGATTGTAGTCAGAGAGCGTATAGGTCAGCTGCGAACACTCGCCATTTCCAAAGCTTTGGCCAGCAGTGGAAGCGGAGCAGTTCGGCGTAATGGCGTTCGACAGGTCCTGACAAGAGCTGCACAAGCCCAAAGAGCTGAAAGCGTCCCAGGTGCAGTTTCCCGTCAAGCAGCCGAATTCCACCGGCGTCTCGTAGTCCAGTAGGCCTCCGTATATGGACTTGCGCATCTTGCCTGCAAAAATACTTTGTTTAGCACAAATCCCCTCCGGTGCCTTTCGATGAGGCCAATCTTACTGTTCGTCAAGATGCTCGATTCCGTATCGTACCCCCTCGCCGCCGGCATCCACGTGGCATTCGAGCCCCCATCCCCGACCGGCACCAGCCTCGTATCAAACTTCAGCACCTCCTGTGCAAACGGATCCATCGCCAGCGCGAAAACCATGACCAGCGCACCCACGGTCGCCAGCAGCGCCCTCGCCCTCATCCTGCACACGAACACAAAGCTCCCCAGGGCGCCGCGGCTGGCGCTGTCGAAGATCTCCAGCTCGTCCAGCGGGCGCGGCCGCTTCCCGAGGTAGTGCAGCCAGCGCAGCTGGCCGATGCACTCGGCCATGACGAAGAGCATGAGGAAGCGCGAGGCGTTGATGAAGGTCGACACCATCGAGTTGGGGGAGATGGCCAGCGTCCAGTCGGCCAGGCGCTTCCCGCCGGAGCCGATGCTGACGAGGATCCAGATGACGACGGCCAGGCACCCGAGGCTCAGCAGCGCGGCGATGATCTCGCCCACCCACCACGCCTGCCACGCGTCCACGAAGTGCGTCCAGCCGGGGCTCGGGCCCTTCCTGCGCTTCTTACTGCCGCGCTTGTACTCGGGATCCTCGGCGATGGATTCGTACGGTGGGATGTTGGGGTTGCCGTCGAAGTGCTCGATGGCGCGCGAGGTGCGCGTGGTGCTCATGGACGTGCGGCCCGAGGGCGCGGCCAGCGGGTTGGCGACGCTGCTGCTGGCATCCTTGAGCGCGTTGGTGCCAAACAGCAGGCCGCTCTGGGTCGTCTCCGTCGAGCCGCGGCGCTCGCCTTGCAGCGTCGTGCGGTCGTCGACGGGGCTGACCGGGTCGTAGCCGCTGCGGAGTGAGGTGTGGTCCATGGTGGTGAGGGGCGGACAACAACGACGACGACGACGAGGACGACAGCGACGGTAACAGCAGCAACAGCAATTCTTCCCCTCCCCGGACGCAAAAACGAGTGGAGGTAGACGGGAGGGTTGAAGTGCTCAGCTTGGCGTATTTTTGGGAGCGGATAAGCTTCTTATGCATGGTTCCTGAGCGAGAGCTACAAACGGGATGCCGCCAGGCGGCGCAGTTAGCTCAATCTGGTAGAAAGGATCCATTACACCATGCTTCAATCAGAGCCAACGGTGCTGTGCCAAGCTGCATCCGGGCCAATTGTTTTCCTTCGCGGCGTCAGGGCTGTGTGTGATCTTCGCCGCGGACCCAGTCGAAATTGTGGGGGCTGATAGTTGTTCACCGTTGTCGTGGCGCATCCTTTTAAAAAAAGGTGAGCGCTTCGCACTGACTACATTTCGTGCCGTACGCTCGACAAAGTCGTACGAGGTCGATTCCCCTAGAATCGCGATAAGATGGTCCCGGAACGTGGATCAAAGCAGGCATTTCGGACGAGAATCTTCTAACTCTCGTCATTAGCTTCTACTTGCACGATTGCACTCTCCACGTGCTCTCAATCAGCGTATTCTTGTGACACCAGAGGTTGTGAGCACGTACCAGCAAGACAGGTCAGCCCTCTCCGATGCCTCATCCACAATCAGCCGGTACTTTCCATGCATGAATCGACATCCGGTCACCTTGCGTTTGGGCTTAGAAAATTTGTTTTGTTGCTCGATTCCTACAACGAATAGTTTTATCTTCGCAACTGCGGGTCCTTTGATCCAGTATTCCTTGAAGGGGAGAAGCAATCTTCCAATCAACCTAATTCATACTCCCCTGACCAGCAGCCCCAAATTCCCGGTATTCAGAAGAAAAGAAAATCCACCAACTCGCCATTTCGCCCCTCGCTTCGCTCGCTTGCCAAAGCCCCGGCATTCTTGATGGGTAACCTTTAGGAGAAATAGTACAGAAAGAGAAGCCAAACAGGAGGGATTAAAAAGCCAGCTGCCCATGAGCTTTCGATTTGATGGTATGCAACTAGCTTGTCACGCGCTCGCGTCGTCATTCGCCGGCATCCTGGTTGCAAGACGTGATCCGTGCTCTCTCGTGCCGCTGAGAAGCACTGAAAAACCGGCGGGACGTAGATGCAACCGACCGATGTCCAGGGGTGCAGCCTCTTGACAGTTTCCGTTAGCAAGGGTAGAAGAGACCGGCTGAAGCCAGTAGCCAATGCGCAGGCCATCCAACGCATGTGTGTGCTTAAGATATACAGTATCGTCGTCGCGATTCTCAAATTTGCTGCTTACGACGGTCTCCTCTCCGGCCTAGACGGCCTCTTACCACCCTTCAGGGATTTCATGCGCCCGAGGAAGCCGACGGGCTTCGGCTCCTCGGCAGAAGCATCGCCAGTCAGGGACCTGTCCAGATTCGGCCGTCCGGGGGAGCTGGGCGCCCGAGCGCGGCCGACACTCTGCTCAGTGGTCCTGATCGAAGCACCCTTCTTCTCGTATGCTTCATCATAGTCGTCGAAGAAAGGATTCTTCTCGTGCATCTTGGACTTGCCTCCTGCGCTCTGCGGGCCCATCGGCGAAGTCTGGCCGTTCGGCGGCGGCGGCGGCGGGCGGCGGAACTCATACTGCGCATCCGGAGAGACCACGCGTCCTCCGTAATCACGGCGAGGCTGCGAAATTCCGCGAATTCTCTGGGCCAGGGACTTCTTGCGCTGGAGGCCACCACCACCGAAAGCCATGGTATCGTTTTCAGAATCACGCCTCTCCATGTCCTTCCTGCTCGCAGGAGTGCCTTCGAGGAAAGTGCTGGTTCCCAAGCCATTGGACTCGTCGCCATGGATGGCCTCGATGTCAGCCTTGGGGTTGTACCAGCCACCAGAGCCGGCAGAGGGCTTGGGGACATGGTCGATCTCGTTGCGGGCGGCCGCCGAAAAGTCCGAGAATCCCTCGGCACCGCGACCGTGGAATTGATCGAGATTCATCTTAGCATTGACGGGACCAGAGCCACCCATGACATTGTTCGCGGAACCTTCCGGGAATGCCTGCATCGGGGCGCGGTTGTCCGCCTTCCGGTTCCGGTGCGGGTTACAAGCATCAAACGGGCCATCATGGTGGAACACTAGACGTATATGTCAACAGCCAGTCGGAGAGAAATGTCTATCAGATAACTTACTGCTCGGGCCATAGATTCCAGAGACGTCCAGCTTATCAATGAGGTCCAGACCCCTGGGCTTCCTGACCTTGCCATCCTTGCGACCGGCCTCCCTCTCCTTGCGCTCCCTGTGCCTCCTCTCACGGCGCCTGCGCTCCTCTTCCATTGAGTGTTTGTCCATGATGGATGACTCGGAGTTGCGACGGGGCCTCCGGTTCTCGCTGCGGTCGGGGCTCTTGAAGATGTCAAGCTCCTCACGCGGCGGACGACGCGGGGGTGCCCGGGAAGAACTACCGTTTCGACGATGCTCATCGTCAGGGCGGCGCGGCGGACGTCCCGGAGCGGTACCCGATCGCGACGGGCCAGGTGGGCGAGGGAAGGAAGCACCTGCTGGGGGGGTCAGCCATGTCAATTGATTGGATAGGAAGGACGGCACGCACCGTCAGGGCCAGCCTTTTTCTCCTCCTTATCTTTCAAACTCATCTCGGCCTGCGTTTTCGGATAGTTAGCGAAAAGTCGCGTAAAGGCAGTGAATCTGTCCATGTCGGTGGACTGCGAGCGAACGTGCGGCGGCAGCATTGCGACCGGGGAAGTGAGGGCAGACAAATGATTTGTGCAAAGTGAGCGACGCGCCGTGGGCGGGCGTGCAGTTACACAGGCGCGTTTAGAGCAGAGCTTATCTGCGGGAGAGGCAGGGGCGTGGGAGATAGGCTCGGGACGTACAAACAGCTCTTCTGCAGCCGTGGCGTAGGACGGCTTGGAGGGTGACGATGCCATGGTGCCTTGGGCCGGCGGGAACTGGGACTGGAACTGGGTTTGCGGCGGCTGCTGCTGCTCAAGGTCGCTCAAAAAGGGGTTCCGCGACTGCGGGCGCGGCGCGGTGGTGCGCGGGGTGGGCAGAGAGGGCGAGGGCGAAGGCAGGCTCTGAGGCGAGGCAGCGCGGTTGCGGAAGGGGTTGTTGGAAGATAAGTTCAGCGACAGGGCGGGCGAGGGCCGACGGTCTAGTAATGGGAGTCGTAATCAGCGGCGCTATGGGGCAAGGATGTTGCGCAAGGAGACGCATGAAACAGCGAAGGCATAGGTGGATGTCTGGAGTGGAGGGCAGCGCGTCGCGGACAGGGGAACGTACCTGGCACGGAGGGCTGGACGAGCGACATGATTGCCGCCCGACTCTGCAAGCTTGGCTGGCGATTAGGATCGACTGCTAATAGAAGCGCGCAGGACGAGGTGAGATGAGGTGTTGCGTGTGAGTGTGTGCGGAGCGCTGGCAGTACTACGGCGAGGCGGGCAGCGGGCAGCGGGCAGCGGGCAGCTCAGGCAGAGCTGTTGCGCGGACGACGCTTGGGCGTCAAGAATGTGCTGAAATGCTGCTCTCGGATATGATGGCTTGAGTCTGTTGAAACGTCTAGTGGGCGGACGGGTCCGCGAGGTGTTGAGGCGCTCTGGCAAGACCGGGCACGGCTATGGCAACTGGTAACTGATGGCAGGTAACAGGTAACAGGACAGGCACGAGGGGAAGTTGCGGAGCGGAAGCGCGTGTCCTTCTCTTTTACGCTCTGGAAGCAGCGACGCAGCCAGCGCCAAGTACTTTCTCCCGAATGCCGCCCCAGAGCTGCGAGAGGCGACCTAAATTACTAGCGACTCATCGATCGCCAGGGTCGAAATATGCGCGACGCCCAGCCCTCTGCCAGTGAAGAATGGCCTGTGGGCCGAGGCTGGCTGGTGGACTGTGCGGTGTGCCTGGCGCTGGCGCTGGCGCCGGCGCTGGCGCAGTGGCAGTGACCCACGGCTCCGCTGGACGGGGCCCTGAGCAGCCGGGCGTCCGCCAGCCCAGCCCAGCATCGCCCTACGCCAGAGCCTGCTGTCTTGTCTTTCCTGTGCCGCTGGTGACGCAGTAAGTCTGCGGGCCGGCAGCGCGCCGGCAGCCCGCAGCCCGCCTGCGCCCTGCGTCCAATGCCGTCGCCGTCGCCGTCGTTGTCGCCATCGCTGTCGCTGTCGCTGCCGCTGCCGCCGCCGCCGCCGCCGCCGCTGCTGCTGCACGAGCGCAGAGGTCCAGGCGGGCATCTGCCGTCATCCGCCCTCGCGGCTGCGATCTCGCCACTGCAGGCCGCTAGGCAAGAACGCGGGGAACTCAAACCAAGCCGGTTGCCCGTTTCGGCGCCAACTCTGCCGTCGGAAATTCGACGACCATCCCCGGAGACCCTCCTGATGAGGCTCCCTGCCACCTGCACGCTGCGCGCTGCACGCCTGCACCCCAAGCACAAGCTCCGCCCACACTACCCAGCCCGCCCCAGCCCAGTCAGCCAGTCAGCCAGCCCGCCGCTCTCTGCCCGGCTGCATTCCAGCGCTCCACCGCACGACGCTGTCCCTTCGGTCAGCTGACGCCAGCGAACGAAGAGCTCCGGCCGCTCATCAACAGTCGCCCGGGCCTGCTCGGCCGCTCTGCACGCACGCCTCCCGCTGCACAACCGTCCGCCCGCCCACCCGACCGCCAGCGTCAACAGACAAGCCATGGCCCTGGCCCAGGCACCCGAGAGCGCCGCCCCTGCCCCTGCTGCTGCTGAGGCCGCCGCAGAGCCGCTCTACGGAGGCTACTCGCGCTTCGAGCTGGAGCTGGAGGTGAGATTACAAATGCTCGCGACGCGCACGCCCGGAAGCTCAGGCTGACCCCGTCGCAGTTCGTCCAGTGCCTGGCCAACCCGTGGTACCTGAACCACCTGGCCGCGCACAAATACCTAGACAACCCGGACTTTGTCGCCTACCTGGACTACCTGCAATACTTTGCCCAGCCCCAGTACGCAAAGTACCTGACGTACGTCATCGCCGCTGCCGCCCTCTTCCGTAGCGCTGTGGACTGTGGAACTGACCCGCTGCTTCCCGCTCAACAGCCATCCTGGCCCGACGCTGCGCGCGTTACAGCTGCTGCAGCAAGAGCAATTCCGCAAGGAAATCATCATGCCGGACACCGTGGGCCGGATGATTGAGGAGGGTGTCCGAGCCAGCGCCGGAGATCGTCACGGCCGTCCGTGAGATTGGCAATCTCAGATTGAGTCCCGTGAGCACGCCATAATCCCGCTTAATGCCCGTGGAATGCTCTGCGAGAAGCGCGTCCTCTGCCACCGTCGCTGCAGCTGTTCACCAGCCATTGGCACCCCATGAGGAAGGTGTCGTGTGGAAGCAGCATTGCATATCGTGTTGTCTAGGGGCATGTTCAATGGGGTTTGGGAGTTTACCCTGATCTGCACAACCCCCAGCAGCTTAGGCGCGGAGAAACTCCAAAGTGAGGAAGCTTGAACGGAAGCCAAACAAAACGAGCATCCTTTCCGTCTTCGTTGACGCCAAGTTGCAGATATATCCGGCGCCGCTACATTCTTCGCAGCTGCGCCGGCAACCGACAAATCGTTTCTTCAAATTCCTTTCTCAAAGCGCCATGTGCAATCTAAGAGCTTCTTAATGATCAATTGTGCCACTTGTCGAAAGCCGACGTTGCGCAGATCACCTTTCACCGTCTTTTTTGCGTGCCTCGACTTTGATTCCTCGTGACTTGTCCCAGCGACTTGTTCGCGGCAAGTCGACTCGACCGGCGCATTCAAAGTCGCTTCTACCACATCAGATGCTTGGCGTTGAGTGGACCGACCGAGTGCCTGATCCGTTGGTCACCGTGGTCGACATCCCTACAGTCCATAAAGCTTCAGTCTAACCTACCAAAGAAACCCTAATTCTCAGCTTTGTTGGCTGGGAACGGATTGGACGTCTGTTGTGCAGCTGAACTGGGTTGACGTCAACGTGTTTCGGTACTGCTGTCAAATCCATGCGCGCTTCATCTATTTCCCTTCCCACAAGCCACTTGGGTCCACGACGCAGACTAGCTATTAATATCTCCTGCCGTCTTCAAGCTGCCCGTTTCCCCAAAGTGACCCTTGAAAATAAGCAGCACGCTAGGCACAACGCCACGGCAATTGGCAGCAGCAGCGATGGAAGGGCCCAAAAAGCTCGAGCACCGGTGGCGCTTCGTACCCCATTGCTACTCGAGACGAGACCATCCCTGACGGGGCATGCCGTAGGATTTCAGTAGTGCCGAAGCAACGCTACTTACAATAAAAGATGCCCAGGTGACCGCGTAAAACGAATAGGAGTCCGTTGGACGGCGAGGCCATGAGTCGTGGACAGCCGGCGGGATTCAGCTGATTCGGCGGCTGTTGAGGTGCACTTTGCGGGAGCAGAATATCCTTCGAACTTCTCTGCTCGCGTCTCGTTGCCCCCTGAGTTTTTGATGAGATGTAAGTGCTGAATGCAGCGCACGGTCATACATCGGGAGCACTATAACGACGGCTATATAGTCACTGTTATTCTCACTGTCCACCGTGCCTTTGCGTCGCCAGTCAAAACGTGTGGGATCCCCATTGGAAGATATCTATACGTGGGGTTTCACGGCTCAATGCCGAAACTATCACAGCCCTGGGCATTTATGGCACGAACGATTCGCTAGCAGGAAGCTAAAGCAGCCAACCGGATATGAACAGATGCGCGAGCATGCGCCGAACGTGCCCGGCTTCAGTTCATCCCCTGTCGCCCTACTTCCGCTAAAACCTGAGTGGGGCTATGGACATGGCAGCATCGCAGCCGGTACACGATGACCAAGCGAAAAACTTCCGATGACCAGATATAGTCCATGCTTGGTTAAAACGACGCTCTATTTTTGTTCTTATCTTCCTCTCGCGTTTGACAATACCATGGCTTCCCCACAGGGCGCAACGCGGGCAAGCCACCACGTCTTGGAATACGGGGCGGTTCGTCGCCAGCTGAGTGAGGTTCAGGCAAGGGAGTCGACGTCTTTAGCGACAGGCAATGTGTGACAAGAGTCAAGAGATACCTATCCGGACGATCACCCCAACTCCCTGCGGTTTGCCTTACGGGTGAAGCGACCTCGGACTCCCACGTCGTCACTCCCAGCGATCTTCAAATACGCATGAAGTGATCTTCGCGCCGCCGTCGACTCGCGTGGGGTGCTTTAAATTCGGATTGTCGTTCCGTCTTAGGAGTCGAAACTGTCCATCACACCTCCCCCACAAAAAAAAAAAAATTGTCAAACGCCACGCTTGGTATCAGAATCGAAGTGCTGATCGAAGAGAAACGGCTCCCCGAGAACGTTCGTACGCCTGATTCGCCATCGCCATGCAATAGAACTCCCAGAACTCCGTCGGCTTCTATGGAAACACCCCCCTTGCTCCACATCATGCCCTTACTCTCTCCATTGTTTCGCGCATTTGGTGCACTATGGCGCCACAAGTCAGCTCTCTCTGACCACCCTCATTTGCGTCCGAAACCTACCTTGTAGAACGACGTCATCGGCTCGTCGGCACTCCGGATCTGGATCTGGTAGAAGTAGGCGCGTTCGCCGCCGCACCCGGCGTTGGGGCACTGGACGTCGGTCTGGTCGACGTTTTCCCACGAGTCCTTACCGCCCAGCACGTCCTCAACTTCCTTGCGCTTCATGGACTTGCGCTCGTAGTAGCGGCGGTCCAGCACGTATTGATATGGGCAGCTGCGGCATTCGAAGCGATTCTTGCCTCGGAGGGCGGCGTCGGGTGAGTTGTCTGGTACATTGTCGGGAACGCGCGAAACGGTGAGCGTATTTGAGCAGGCGGGGCAGACTGCGTGAAGGCGAGGTCAGTGATTTTTCTCATCTCGCTGGCGACTCGACCTGCTTGCTTGGGAGGCGCCCAGAGGTTCAAGTGAAAATGAGAGGCGTACAGAGCAACATGGTGAAAGCCGCAGTTCCCGGGCACCTGCGCGGAGTTTTTCAGAGCTTAGAGCGCGGCGTGATTGTTGTTGTCGCACGAAAAAGTCGAGCTTCAAGAAAATGTCCAGCGGCAGGCGTCGATCATGGCGGGGATGGCAGCGGCGGGCGCGGAAAAGTTCCTGGGTCTGACCCTTTGGCTCTGGATGACCGCCGAAGGCCCGCCGCTCGCGCCAAGCGCAACCCTCCGCGTCAGAAGGGACTCCCTGATTCACTACTAGCTGCTCAGCTCTGCTTGCTGCGCCGCCATAAACTCGCTTCATACGCTATTCGACGCCTCTGTACCGCGTTCACGACCGAGGAACGAGAAAGCAATAGTTTCCTCGCCTCTGCCTTCCTGTGCGCCAACGACCAACCCCCTTCCACATCCGTAACCCCTCCTGAGACCCCGCCGAGAAGAGTGCCCTGCGCAAGAGACAGCGAACGAAACAACCGCGCGTCCGTCCTCCTCCTGCGAAACAAGCCACATCGCGAAGCGCCCGCCCATCCGCCTCCCCCTCAGGCGTCCCTCCTCTCCTATCTTCGCCCTCCCTTCGATTTCCACATCTCCCTCGATTCCCTTGCCGCCCGCAACCGAACATCCAAAACCGAACATGGCCGAAGATAACGGCGCCTCTCCGCGCGAGCTCCTGATGGAGGCCTGCCGCCGCAACAACACGTCACTGCTGGAGGAGGTGCTGTCCGACCTATCGGCAGCCGGCGGCGAGAAGGCGACGGAGCACATAGCCAAGACGCTGAACGAGGCACGGGACGGCATCGGCAACGGGGTGCTGCACCTGGCCGCGAGCAACGGAGCCTGTACGTAAACCACCCATCACAATTTCCACACGCCCCTCCGCTCCCGCCCGGAAACTCCACCACCCGCTCGTGTCCGCGCCATCGCATATCTCTTTTTTTTTTTTTTCCTATGTCTTGGACTCGCTGTCTCGATTTCTCGGCGCAGACATTGGCCTATCGTGGCTGTGCGACTTTTCTTGGTGCTAAACTAATACGCATTCTTCTCTTCCATATTTAGACGACGTCTTAGACATTCTGCTCGATCAGGAAGGCTTGGAGATCGACGAGCCGGATCGCATGGAGAAGGACACGCCGCTGCACAAGGCGGTGCGCTTCGTCAACAGCCTCGACAAGGCCGAGTGGGAGCAGGGCGCCCACGTTGTCGACATCCTCATCGACGCCGGCTGCGACCCCAGGATACGCAACAAGGCCAAGCTGCGGCCCTTCGACCTCGTCGACCCCCGCAACGTCGAGCTGCGCAAGATGCTGCAGAAGGCCGAGTTCGCCATGATGGCCGGCGGAGACGTGGTGCAGGAGGATGACGACGGTCCTACGGGCAGCGGGAGCGAGAGCGATTAGATGGGCAGCGACATTTGGGCAGGGAGGCATGGGAGGCACGGGAGGCACGGGAGGCATTAGATGCTTGTTTGGATGGCAGCACGGGCGTTGCGGTAGAGTCCATAGATCGCTCGAGGCTTGCAGTTTATGCATACGCTGGCTCCCGGAGCTTTTTTTTTTGGGTTCAGGTGTTCATAGGTCACAACGAAGGCACATAGCGTACGAGTTTTTAGCGAAAGCAAATCTTATTCATGAATTTGCTCATGAGATATGGAGAGCAAAGACTGGCTGCTGGGTATCATCGTGAAGTTGTGCTTGAGGCGGATCAGCAAAATATGCATGCTGTAGAACTTGAACGTCAACCAACATGAAGCTGCCGGACGATATTTCCAACAGACCCCAAGGACATTAGTCCCAGATCCCTTACAAGTGGGCGAGAACCAGCTCATCATCCTCGAGTGATATTGATCGTGACAAAACACGAAGTTCTAAACTCCCCATTGTATCATAGCCACCGCCATCCGAGTCGTATCAACCTATCGCACTGGTCCTCCTGGCCATTACTCCTGTACTTGCGGTGGTCTTCCAGCTGGTTGTAACATGGCTTCGATCTGGGCAAGGCGAACTTTCTCGCGTGGCACACCCAGACCGATGGCGGTGTATTGGAGGAGCTCAGGGTGGCCGACGATGGAGGAGCGGTAGTCGCGCATGTAGTTGGTCTTGAACTCGAAGGGGCTCGTATCGGCATGACCGGTACCGACGTAGCGAGCCTGGAGCTGCTCGAGCTGCTGCTGGGTACGAAGCTTGTCGGCCTACGCGAGTGAGTTAGTCTCGAAGGAGAGCTATGAGCTGTACTCCTTACCATCTTGAAACCTGTGCAAAGAGTTTGAAGTAGAGGAATGTATAGATCCGGTGTGAGCAGGATATTGTACACGGCTGACTGAAGATGTGAAGGCGGCAGAGGAAGTTGTGGCAGCGATCTCCAAGCGCAGCCCTATGAACGCGCGGGGCGGATCCTGTCCACTCGTTAAACACCGGCGCGTACCTGCCCCGTCCGACGCGCTGCATCTGCACGCTCTTCTCATTCATCACGCCTTCTCTGCTGCCGGTCCAAAATCAGCTTCCCCGATCATAGCCATTGACGGTGCGCCACTCCTCTATCCCTCAGGTGGACTGCCCGTTGACACATCGCACCGCTTCATGGCACGCCGCGCCATCTCACCAAAGTCGATAGTAACAATCACACTTTCATCGCATCGCGGAGTCGTTTAGAACGCGCAAACACCCTCACATTTGCCATGCCCGACGCTCCAATTACTCCGGGCTCACCCAGCCGCTCCGCAAACGAAGACACACCTATGGACGACGCGCCGCCCATCAACGCTCCAATGGACCCAGCCGGCGAAGTACCGTATAACAAGGAGTTCGAGGACAGCGTGATGCGCGTGATCCTGGATCCCCCAGCCATCAATGACGGCGTCGAATCTCGCGGTCCGTTGCCCGCATTCTTACTTGGCCGCGATACCGTTCCGCACGAGGAGCTCCCCCTCCCGCTCGACGACCCGCGCCGCCAGTACAAATCCGCCATCCCAGGCATCAAGCTCACGCACCCCACCGGCGCGTACGAAGGGGGCAACCCGGCAACGACAGACGAAGACCGCGCGTGGACACGCGACTTCATCAAGCGCCACAACATCAAAACGGCGGGGGACCTCGAGCGCGTCAAGGCGCAGTTGATCCGCGAGCAGTTGGAGGAGATGCGCCGGGCGGCGCAGGCCCGCAAGCAGGCTCTGGACGAGCGCGAGAAGATTGAGAAAGAACTCAAGGCGTTGAACGACCAGCGCGAGATCGAGCTCAAGGCGCAGCGCAACCTCATCGAAAAGGCCAAGGCGAAGAAGGAGGAGCGCAGGGCGAAGAAGACGAAGCTGGCGGCCGCTGTGGATGAGGTTGCTTGAGCTTTGCTTCTGAGTCCTGTGTTGCGCCTGTTGCCTGCTAATCGAGTTTTGCGCTGCGTAGGCTCGCCGGGATGTCTCTCCGCCGATGAAGCGGGACGATGCTATGGAGGTTGATACGGGGTCGGTTCTGAGATCTTCTCCACCCAAGGGACCGGCTTTATCTGCAACATCCTCTACGCCTGTCGAACCTCGTCCACCTACGGATCCTCGTGTGCCTACAGGTCCCCGTAGGCCCACAGGTCCCTCGTCATTCAGGAAACCTCCATTTTTTACGAGCTTCCTACCCAAGAGAACTCCGTCTGCCCGGCCTTTTTCTTCTGCAGGATCTCCTTCATCTATGGGCCATTCTCCGCCTTTTGGGCTTTTCTTTCCTGCTAGGCCTTCTACACCCACGGGGCCTTCTACACTCGAGCTGCCTCGAATTCCTGCGAAGAGCCCGCTCCCCAAAACCCCAATGCTTGCAAGATCTCTCTCTTCTACTGGGTCTTCTGCATATGCGGGACCGTCTTCACCGGTTATGACTGCCTCACCTTCTAGGGCGTCCCTATCTGCAAAGCCACACGTGCTTATGAAACCTTCGTTACCTACGAAGTCCTCAGAATCGTCTCCCTCTGAAGGGGTGCATGCTCAAGATTGGGGGCCTTCTTCGCCTTCGCTGCTTCCTTCGCGTGTCGACAAAGCCGGAACAACGGCGCCGCAAGACTCTTCCGAATATGAGGACAAAAAACGGGTTGACAAAGCAAAGACCGTGGTAACTCCATCTGCCGGCCCCAGGAAGGATTTTACAACTTCTCAGACGAATCCAAGTCGAAGAAACGGCACTCCACCTCCCGTTGGACTTTTTGAACCCAGTCAAGGTTCGCTCGAGGAACGCCAGAAGAGAAGGCAAAAGATTACGGCATCACGGCTCGGAGAAGAGGATGAATCTGAAGATGAAGTTCGCAAGAGCCTGTTTACAGTCAAGAAGAAGAAAAGGTCAGCTCTGCCGAATGACTTCTATAGCAATGATCGCCGTCGAAAGAATTGAGAAGCGGAATAAAGGAGGATTGTGTGACTGGCACCCAGAGTTTGGGCTTGAGATTATGACTCGGATATTAGAGGTTTGTGGACACTACTTCAGGTCTTTGGTATAGAGGTCTATTCTCAATGCTTTTAACTCAGAATGGTATAGCATCCTGCATGGGTTCCCAGTCGTGTGGTTCAGCCAGATTGTGCATGGGCATAGGGCATAATAGATTGGATAAGCATTTCTATAAGGTTCTATCTCGTCGTCACAGCCTTTCTAATTTATCACAATACGTACAAGAGATATCTCCCGTCTCATGTCTGAAGAGTTCATCAATCCGAAATTCGATCCGAGCTTATGGGGGAGACGGCAGGAATGATCCGGTGGGTGGATTCCTAGGCTTTCTTGCTTAGTCCGCGTCTCTTGTCCGGCGGACTATTTTCTTCGCGTGTCTTCAACTCACAAATGCCTAGTTAGCGCCACACCCCTGAATCAGTGCCTGCAAACAGGAACACAAAAACACGCCAGTCCGCTTGCCGAAAGCAACATAACAACGTGCGTAATCTTTAATTCGACAGCTTCGGCACCTTGGGCAGATTGGTAAGCGCGTTGGTCAAAGTCCTAGTCCCCACCTTATTGACCGGTAGTGGTGCATCCGAGAAGCCGACAGCAATGCTACCGAAATAAGTAATCAATGACCCACAATTGCCCGCAATGATGTTTCATAAAGAGGATAGGCAACATAGCACGCAAGATACTGGATCAGCTCAAGGCTGTACTGGGTGGCATTTCGTCCGGCGCTGTGCGAATTCGGCCGGCTGTGATTCATAATCGATTCAAGCGCCGGCCTCAGACCATCCTATGACAGTAGCCAGGATAATACTGCATTCTCTTTTTCTGGACTAGGTGCGATACTCTCGAGTACCGAGGTGCCTACTTAAGCCTCACCGCTGACCTGTCTTAAAGCGCATCTCAACTCGACCTCACGCTTGACCTACTTAACCTCAAGCCCACTGAGCTTTTGCCCATCAACCACAACACCCAGTCCAACCCAAGCCATGGCTCACCCTGAATACGTCTTCGGAACCGGCTCAATCGGCCAAGAATCCATCGAGAATGGCCAATCCTACCTAGACATCCTCCGCAAGCACAACATCACCCACATCGACACAGCGCGCATCTACCCAGACAGCGAGAAGCGCCTGGGCGAGCTCTCCGCCGCGCAGACCTTCACCATCGACACCAAAGCACCAGCCCTCGGCCGCAAGACGCTGACGCGCGAGTCCATCACCGCGGGGCTGGCCGAATCGCTCGCGCAGCTGAGGACGCAGAAGGTGCACACCTACTACCTGCACATGCCGGACCCGGACACGCCGATCGAGGAGACGGTCGACGCCATCCAGGCGCTGCACCGCCAGGGCAAGTTCGAGCGCTTCGGCCTGTCCAACTTCGCGCCCGAGGACGTGCGCCGCATCCACGCGTACGCGGCGTCCCGCGGCGGCGTCGTGCCCACCGTCTACCAGGGCAACTACAACGCCTTCGCCCGCCACGTCGAGTCCGGCCTGTTCCCCGTCCTGCGCGAGCTGGGCATCGCCTTCTACGCCTACTCCCCGCTCGCCGGCGGCTTCTTCGCCAAGGACCCGGAGAAGCTGGCGGCGAACGCGGAGGCCGGCAGGTTCGCCGCCGGCGCCATGGCCGGCGACATGTACAACGCCATGTACAACAAGCCGGTCGTGGTGGACGCGTTGAGGCAGTGGAGGAAGGTCGCGGAGGAGGCGGGGGAGAGCCCCGCGATGCTGGCGTATCGCTGGGCGGTGTGGAATGCGAAGTTGGATGCGGCGAAGGGGGACGCGGTGATTATCGGGGCGAGCAGGCCGAGCCAGCTGGAGCAGACGTTGGAGGGGTTGGCGAGGGGTCCCTTGGGAGAGGAGATTGTGAAGAAGATTGAGGGGTTGTGGAACGTGGTGAAAGCGGAGGCACCGGTGGATAATTATCTTTCTTATATGAAGGACAAGATCTAAATGCTGGGCGTGGCTATTGGGGAGAGTTTGTAGCATATTCTGGTGGTTAGTGCTGGACTGTCAGTGAGATAACAGGAACTGGTATTTCTCGATCAATACACTTCAATAAAGGACTATCAGAAAACTTGTTGATGTTATATAAGGTTCATGGTTTCCCTAGATCTTCGCGCCTCTTTCGTTATGTCAGTACGGAGTAGCCGGTGATCATTGCTACATGGCTTTCACGAATACGTGGAAATTTTTTAAATGTCAGTATGCAATAAGAACAATCACCGATAGTCCTACAATAACCACTCTCCTTACATCCAGCACTCCAAACAGGGCAATCGAGGTCAAGCACTGAATCTGTTGACTTTATTGTTTTTGGTCTTTTCTCCACGTCTTCTGGTTCTTTTCCGAGAAAGCATACAGTGCATTCATTTTTCCATATTCAATAACATCTCTCTAATCGAAACTTCATGCAGCGGGTTAGTATCATATAGCTTCATACATTAACTACCGCTGCTCATAAGGTGAACTTAAAGCTACATGTGTCTCTAGGCGCCGTATCATCCTGCGTAACTGCCTACTTGGGTAGAACCTACTCCAGAGAAGAACTCCGAGACTTTAAGCATATCCATCATACGCCCTTTTTTTTGGACTTTTTATTATTATTGACCCTCCAAGGCCATGCGTCAATATTTCTTTCCCATAAAATTTCCATGGTTCACTTTCCACATAATGCTTTAGATCACCACTCAGACCATCATGATGCATATCCTGACATCATCCCGTCTCACCTATCCCCTCACTGCCACCCCACCACGCTCTTCGCACTCTCCAGGATCCCCGACCCCTTCCCGCCTCTCTCTTCCTCCTCCAGCCTCTGCACCTCCCTCCTCAGCACGTCCGCGCGATACCGCCTGAACGCGCTCTCCACCCTCGCCTTCCTCTCCGGATCGCCCAGGACGGTCCGGCGCGCGCTCCACGACCCGGTCACCATGCCCAACTCGCCGCCCAGGAACAGGCCTCCGGACGCGAAGAGCATCCCCGCCGCGGCGTCGGTCCAGGGGGACGGCTGCAGGACCTCGCTCAGATCCGGCAGGGGTTCTACAACGAAAAAGAAAGAAAGAAAGAAAAAATCAGCATCGTATCCCGCAACAGAGAACTCCAAAACAAAAAGTGGGGGGTGGGGGGGAGGAGGAAAGAAAGGGAGAAAAAAAAAACGTACCGACCCTCCCCCCCGCAAACCTCACCTCCACAGGCCTATCCGCGCTCTTCGCGCCGCTGCTGAGCGCCGCCAACCAGCGCTGCCGCGCGCTGCGCGTGCGCATGAACAGCCACGTGCCCAGCGCGACGCCGGCGACGCTGCCGACGACGGCGTGCGTGCTGAACTGGCGCGCCGCGCGCGTCAGCGCGTCGCGGTCGTCCGGCGTCAGGTCGCGCTGGACGTGGTCGCGGGCCAGGTCGGCGAGGTCGTCGCCCGCGTGCCGGCGGAGGAGCGCGAGGGAGTCGGTGGACATGGTATTTTTTTTTGGAGGGTTTTTGGTTTCGTTCTTTGTTATTTATAGTGATTTTTTTTGGGGAGTGTTCCTTTGTGTTTCCTCGCTTCGGAGAGATGCGCTCGGAGTTGCGACTGTTCGGGCTCGTTCCACTGTTTTGGGTTGAATTCGATGTTTGGTATAGTAAAGGGCGGTGGTGTTGCTGGTGTTCAAACTGTATGTATTTGCGGGGTTGCCGGCACCACCAGACGCGGCAATGGACAACGCTAATCTTCCACAAAGGTGATCAGTAGTTGAAGAGACGAAGAGCAAGTGAAATCGAAGTAACAGCAAGTCCCCCGGATCCGCGCGGGACATGCGACGGTTTTTGGGGAAGAGTGCGCAAAGGAGCTTGGGCCAACCGGTCGATGTGACGTAGTTGAAGGCAAGCTTTCCTTCCGTTTCGAGCTATCGGCTTCCCGCAGCTTCTCCGCTTAAGCGTTTCTAGTCGGTTCTGGCGTCAATATGACCTTACCCGTACATCAATCACATTATTCCCCCATCTCCCATCCAGGTTTTCCTGCAGATCCAGCGCCGCCTGCGTTTTCTCACGCGATGACAGCAATGCACGGTTGCTCCCCAACGCCGATGAGGCGGAACATGGCGGCGGGGCGGCGTGTTTTCCCCGCCTGCCGCCCGGCCCCGCTTCTTGCTCTCACTGCTCCAAAGAACGCGTCTCGATCGATACATTGACATTTCATCGTGAGAGGAAACAGTCAGCTAAGTGCCGCATCCAATACGGCTCGATAAATACACCAAACTCAAGTGACAGACTCAAGCAGGGTTCATCACGAAGAAGAATAAACAAACTCCATCGACATCACTCCTCTCCACACGCGTTCCTTAACCCTCTTACCACCACCACCATCTCCGCCCTCATATCGGCGACCCCGCGACCTTGAACGGATGCGCCTCGGTATTATACACCCAGCCATTCGCGCCGCCCTCCTCGCCGAAGATCTGGTACTCAGCCTCGTCCGCATGGATCAAAAACGCGTACTTCATGACCTCGGCGAACAAGAAACTCTCCTGGTTATCGTCGGGCGAGCCGCCGCGGGCGGCGTTCACGTCCGTCACGGCGGTGAAGCCGGACCCCTGGCGCGTGGTCGCGTTGATGTTGACGAAGGCCTCCCACGCCCACTCCTGGTACTTGGGGTCGCGCGTCTGGCGGTACGCGTAGTAGTAGCTCTCCAGCACCTCGGGCCGCAGGTCGTAGAACGAGTCCTGGATCCAGAAGCCGTTCTCCTGGTAGAACGCCGTTTGGTTGGCCGGCAGCGTGGTCAGGTTCCAGGAGAAGGTCTCGGGCCCGATGCCGGTCAGGGTGGACTTGTAGGTGTTGCGGCAGCCGGCGACCAGCTCGAGGCCGAAGTCGATGTAGTCCTGTCGGTCCAGCACGTTGCCGCCCAGGATGAAGTTGCCGCCGTCGAAGCAGGCGAGGTGCTGGGAGAAGTTGCGGGTGGTTTGGTTGACGTAGTAGGCGAGGTAGGTGATGTCCGGGCGGGAGGACGGGTGCGAGGCCAGATGCTCGATGGACGAGTCAACTGCCAGGATCCAGCTATGCGGAACTGTCAGCCACCGTGTCCGTGCATGACGGATATGCTGTCCGGATACTTACCGATCCTTGTACTCGCTGAAGCGATCAGTGTCGTAGATCCACATCTTGATCAGGTACTCGTAGAAGGAATCTGTGCCGCCAACCCAGCCGCCGGAAGCGTCAACGAAGGAGCCATTCTGGATTGAGATGTCAGAGCCGACAAGACCGGGCCAGGGCTCGTTGTACGCGGGCTGCGGGTTCAACAGGTACGACTCAGCCTTCTGTGACAGCTGCGCGTACTCGTCGTCGCCCAAGAGGTCGGACAGGCGCGTCCATTCAAGCACTAGCGTACCAACCGTCGCAAGGCCGTTTGTTGGCGAGCCGTCGTTGCTGTTGTTGGTGAACCAGAGGTTGTTTGCCGGTACACCAGATGGCGTGTCGAACGCGTACTTTAGCGCGTCCGCCAGCACCTTTGACTGGGACAGCAATGCATCCACTTGGGTGGACTGGGAAGTCTCAGCTATTACTCGGGAATGCACAGGAGTCGACATGACACTCACGTTGTCTGCCAGGTCTGACAGCGGGCCGTTGAGCAGGTCATAGGCAGAAATCATTCCGCCCAGGTAGCGGATGGTTGTCTCGAACAGGCTGACCTCAGTCGAGGTGGTTGTGTAGTCAATGGTCGGGATATACTCGAGGATCTGGTTCACGACCTCGCGGTTCTGCATGATCAGAGCGGTGCTCAACGCGTCGACGGCGCTCGCGCCCCACGCATTCCTAAGCAGCGGTCAGAGCATGAAAGGCATTGGATTCCCAGAGGATGAGCTTACCTGGTGTTTCCAAAGCCATTGGAGACGGGGTGAAGTTCGTCATTGGGGAACGCGTAAGTGTAGTAGCCGTTCCAGGCAAAGTCGAAGGCTTCCTTGACCGCATCCGCCCTCTGCTTGTTGGGCCCGCCGGTGTTATTGTACTGGCGGGGATGGTGGGGAAAGGCTACGGCTCCGAGCAGCTGAGGGGCCAGCACGAGCAGCGACGAAGCGAAAGACGGCGCCATGTCGGCGTCGTGGGGGAAGGGTCAATTAATGGGGGAAGAATTAGGGGGGATGCAGTCTATTGACCGTGCTCGCGCACTCTATGGTGTAGCTCTATGTTTCGAAACGAACGGGCTGAGAGCAGAGCAGCGAGGGAAACGAGAGCAGAGCTCGGAAGCGGGAAGGAAGCAGGCACATGTCGGGGTTAAGAAGGGGAAACAAAAAATATTGGGGATGACGGCGTGTGCAGGACAGGACCCCCGCTACTAGGAGCAGGGTAGCTGAGATTAAGCAAAATGCCTCTTCTGGGTAACATGGGCCACCCATGACCTGGGCGGCTGACATCCTATCGGGCGCCGCAGACCGGGGCAAGGAGCTGGACGCGCCTGGGACGCGGCGCGCAGATCCACGCGGTGCTGATCAGCACGCGCAGGTCGAGTTGCTCGTTGGAGCACGCGATGATGTTGATCAACAGGCTCTGGAGGTGGCGTGCCAGCCTGACGCCTTTGTGGCGCGCTTGAGTGCTGATGGCTTGACACCCGCGCGCTGGGGCGAGCTCCTGGCTCTGGGGAAGCGCCGGGATGGCGCCTGTGGGCCGGTGGAGCTGCGGCTTGGAGCTTGGAGCTTGCAGCCGGGGGGGCTGTCCGGCACGCCTCTCAGGTCTCTGAGGTCTGAGGGCCTGAGGCGGGGCGGCTGCTAGCACCGCTGCATGAAGTGAGCATTAGTGTGAGGGGCTGCATTATTGATTCCTGCTTGGGCGACGGCAACAGTGGTGCGCTGGCGGGGCCCGGCCTTAGCTGGCGGCGGTGAGGGCGATTTCAAGGCAAGACAGAGCGGTGCTTGAGCACAAACAAGAGAGACGAGAGACAGAGGAGCGGCGGCGGCAGCGATGGCAGCATTGGCGCGGCGGGCGGCTCTCGGCTGGCGGCATAATTAGGCCTAAACAAGCAGGTGGCCTTCGCCCGGTCCACGCGCCCCAGAACGCCATCATGCCAAACCTTATCCCCGCCCCCGACGCCCACTCACCTCCCGCCCTCACCGCGCCCATCGAGCCTCCCATCTGCGATCGTCAGGAACAGTACCACGGTCGAGCAAGTCGCTCCAGGACTCCGCTGCGAACGCTGCATGTGTATCTGGCATTCCACAATCGCATCACCTCAAATGCTATAAATAAGCCTAATCCGCCAACTCGACTTAGGCTCCGCCGGCGATGCTTATCCCGCTCTGACTTTGAGTGCAATCTCCTTTAAACACTGCGCCCGCGAATGACGCCTGCCAGTCCCGTCCCGTGCACTCCATCGACTCTCTGCCGCCTCATGCTGCCTTTTCTTCCCAACTCGGAATCTAATGCCGTAATGTCGCGATTCCGCCTGCACTTTCAATAAAAGCGCCCCTTCCCTTGCTGCAGCTGCGACTCGCGTCTCTTTCCGACCTGCTGCGATGCCGTGCTTCCGAAGTCTGCTCCGCCGAGTCCGCAGGATCTTCTTCGTCTGATCACGTGCGTGTCTGCATGTCTAGAACACCACGAGAACCAGACTGTAAGTTTCGGGTGACATCACGGTTTCCATGTTACACGGCATCGGGGAAAATCAACGGGCACAGCAGCATTTGGCCAAGTATCGTCATGCACATAGTGCTCTCATCGGCCCATGTCGGCGTCGCCTCCGAAGCCTCCATAATGAAAGGGTGCCTGAAGCTTGGAGAAATAGGGAGATGCAAAATATGGTTTGCTACCAAATCAAAATTGGCTTTATAGCCGATATATGCAAGGTCAAGATCCGCGCTGTGGTCACCCCGCAAAGCTTCGCCTCGCATCGGAACCGATCCCCGGCGCATTACCGCACCGAGATGCAAGCCGTGAGGGAACCGCCTTCCTCTCCAAATTTCTCCGTTTGATCAAAGACACCATCTTGAGCTGTTCCGTGGTCTCCGGTCCGGATGAGCAGCTTCGAAAGGGAACGCCGATGACCTTGAACCCAAAGCGAAGCACCCGGCCGCGCATGGCTACGAACAAATTGCTACTAGTCCACAAGTCAGCTCACTGCTGACATTACAAAGCCATCAATATTGATCATACTCGCTGCATCTCTCATTGCTTGCGGCACACGAATGCCGCTCACTCAGTCCGAGTCTTCGAAGGCAGCCGCAACCACTCACACAGAGCATGATGTCCGGTGCGACCACGTGAGCTGTGATCACAAAGCCTAAGGCGAGATAGGAAGTAGGATCAGCTTGTCCAAATACCCCATGACCCGTGGTGGCATCTATTCGGCCGTGATTCCGAGTTGAATATACCGCGCAGGGATATCAACCTTCCGTTCCTGGAGCTGAACTGGCTCGCCGGCGCTACCATGTGCAAGTTCTGCCGAGCAAGTACAGTCATTCATCTTACCCTTGCTCGTGTTTTCTGGTCGGCCAATATTAGCGTTTGAGATCACGCAGTGAGCCAACCTGCAAGTAGGGTTGTATTGAAATTCACCAGAGACTGCCGCTTGTATATTACTACGACCTCAGCATCTACTACAACATAATGAACACATCACTGTGACGGATTGTCTACTGCACCCGTACGTACAGACATGTCACGATAAGGCCTGGAAACTAATTTATCATTTGACATTTCATGTTGGCTCCTTCCAACTCCATGGCTCTCATGATGTCAAACACTGGTATTGCAGTCGTCGTTTCATTACTATAGCACATTCCTTTCTCACTTAATTCCGCCACCAATTTCGCTTACTCATTAGCGTATACTGAATGTATATAATCACCCTCATTCGGTGTTTTTCACCAGCATGCCAATTCATTCATTCTACTCATCATTACTGCTCAATACAGCACCCCATCAACTACCCAGTTCAATACATGAGGCTGGTCACGAGCAACAAGACGCTCGCGCTATTGGTGCTTGGGTGCGAAGACGTGAGAGTGGCGGTGTCGCCCAATGAACAAGGCTAACCACATGACAAGCAGTGCTTTTAAAGTCACAACAAGAAGCTCTCATTATGAACACCGCGACATCATGCCAAGGAATGATTTAGCTCTTTGACAGAGGAAAGCTGTACACATCCTCACTGAGCCAAGTCTGTGATGAACGTACAAGAGGTCTAGAATATTTTCAAAAGACACGTGGAGCCCAACCATGAGGCAGGGCTGTGCGTTGGCGGACTGCTATTGGCAAGAATCCCGATTACCGCTTGGCGCTTACGCTCTTCATTTCCCATATATCTCGCACCTCGCGCTAAGTAGCTCTCGCCTCACACCCTCCATCCTCTGCACCTGACTTTGAAGCTTCGTTTCATCCCTCAAATTCTTTTCACTTGGCAAGTGACAGCGGTCCCCGGGAATGACGAGCTATTGTTTGGAGAATGTCGCTGCCAACGTCGCAAGCAGAGCCCGCGCTATTCCGCGGCGAGGCTAAGCAGCGAAGGCAACAGGACTTCCCCACCGTCGGCCTAACTCGCCCAGATACGGTGTACAGGCTGAGGAGAATCCCAGCAGCATATGACCGTGAAGATGTTCCTCGGCTTCTTCGGACTTTACTCAACTGGAACGATGAATTCGGGATTGAGGTTGGCTCGTTGGCGAAAACACCATACCGGCCTAACGAAAAGATTGCAACCGTAACCATTCCACAAGCAAGCCAGGCATTACCAAGACCGACCAAGTCTGAGGCTCACGGGTCTGAGTGGGAGCTCCGTGGGACCCTCGACAACGCGCAACTCACGCTCTATCTGGACACACACTTTTTCGGATGGACACCCCTTCATGATGCCGATGACGAGAAATGCACGATAGAGTATGAGCCAGACACCTTATATGCATCTTGAAAAATCGGCTAATGTTTTGAGCGTAGCTTAGTCGCTATTTCAGGCTTGAATGGTCATGCCTTCGGCTCCTTCAAGCAACGAGGAGGATCATTCATGTGGCTTAGAGACGCGCTGCCGAAGGATCTACGAGATACAAGAATCTTTATTTACGGCTACGACACGCACTTGGAGAACAGCGAATCCATTCAGAGCCTTACTGATCTCGGCCTAAGTTTTAAAATGATTCTAAGAGGTCTCAATCCTGTATGTCTCCCAGTCCGTTCCTACTAGCTTTCAGCTACTGATTTCCATAAGAACCAGAGACTCGGTGCCTTCCGACGACCACTTGTATTTATTGGGCATAGTCTCGGGGGATTAGTCATCAAAGAGGTTTCTGTTCCAAAATTGATCGTGCTTACCAGTATTGCTTACGCTTAACGTAGGCTTTCATCTCAATGAGAGAACCCCCCGAAAAGCAAATCCTGGACAAGACGAGAGGACTTCTGTTCTTCGGCGTGCCAAACTTCGGCATGGACATCAAGTCCTTGATTCCAATGGTTGGCGACGAGCCTAATCGAGCTTTGCTTGAAACACTAGGGAAGAACTCCGCATTGCTTCGGCAGCGTGCCGAAGAATTCCAGAAGGTCTCCAAGAATAGGAAGCTTCAGCTTATATCCTTTTTTGAGGCCCGGCAGTCTAGTACCGCAATTAAAGTTGGTCTTGATACTCGGCAGATTGAAGCACTGATTAACGCTGTGTGCAGGTTGAGGGCAAATGGAAAATGGAGGGGCCCCAAGAACTCCTGGTAGACTTTGCGTCAGCGACAAATGGGCACAGTCACTACCATCCAATCAATCGCAACCATTCTGAAATGGTAAAGTTTGATAGCCCGGATGATAAAAGCTACCTAGAGACTCTCGAGTATTTGAGGCAGCTCATGACTGATACAAGTCTGCAACAACAGAGTAAGTCTCGCAAGAAGGAGACTGACCACCTTGACTGATCAACCGCTACCCAGCAGCCATCACACCCATGCTATCAAGCGATGATTCTGGTAAGTTTTCACATTTAGCTTCCGCAGAATACGCTCATGTACTTATCGGCTTCCAGCATGCCTGGAATCTTTGGCATTCATCGACCAGGACTGGCAAAGGAACGGTGTCAAGAGCGTGGAAGAGACCTGTAACTGGATATTCTCACACGAAACTTTCAAAGCGTGGTGCAGTGCTCCTCAGGAGCTTCTCTGGATCCGCGGAAAACCTGGCTCGGGAAAATCTACAATGATGAAGCACATCCACCAATATTTGGAACAGCAAAATCCTGACGGACACATATTGGCATCCTTCTTTTTCAATGGCAGAAGTGATAGCTTCCTCACCACCCTGCTTGCAGCTTATCGAGCATTGCTCAGACAAATCCTGCCGCACTTTCTGGAACATCTCTCTCAACTGACCAATATCCGCAAAGCTGGTTTGGTAAACAAGGGGCACTCCTGGACTTGGACTACAGATGATCTCCAACGCTTCTTCTCCAGAGTAATACCGGAGATCTCGAGGAAACGTCATGTATCCATTCTGGTTGATGCTCTGGACGAGTCTGGAGCATACAACGCACGTGAACTTGTGGATGTGTTTGCAAAGGTCATAAATACTGCGAGAGAAGCCGGAGGGGTGCTGAGGATTTGTTTCTCATGCAGGCACTATCCCATCATTACTTATGACACTGGACTTGCCGTCAACATGGAGGATCAAAACGACGACGATATTACGAAGACGGTAAAGGCAGGCCTAGGAAAGGTAGAAGAAGAAGGAGGGCCTATCGAGCGCCATATCATCACGAATGCTCGTGGTATATTCCAATGGGCAAATCTCGTCGTCAATCTAACCGTCAAGTTGAAGCTCAGAAGAAAGAGCTCTCAATGCATCCTTGAGAAGCTGAAGCAGGTTCCGAATGATTTGAAGGACCTCTACAGCCACCTGCTCTTAGCTTCAGATCCAGACGAAGATCCAGATGACCGAAAACAAACTCTCAAGCTTTTTCAATGGATGTGTTTCTCGGCCCGCCCCTTGGGTCCTGTGGACATTCAACACGCGTTAGCAATTGATGCGCAGATGGCCTTCACATCTATCAAAGAATACATGAGAGGAGAAAATTTCTGTGAGAATGTGGAGGATATGAATGAGGTTGTCAAAACCCTCTCGAAAGGATTGGCCGAATTTCGACTGCAGCGAAACGGCTATAAAAAGCGAAAACATGTGCTACAGCCGATCCACCAGACCGTCCTGGATTACCTCTTGCAGAACGGCCTGAAAGAGCTCTATCAGCCTCTGTCAGGGGATTCTACCACATACGGGCATTACCAGCTGTTCTTGTCTTGTGTCCAGTATCTCAAGCTGCAGGAAAGCATGGCTCTTGTGACCAAAAAGCTTGATTACTCCAATTGTGGTACGGCTTACGACTCGCCGTTGCTGGAATACTCGTTAGCATCTTGTCTTTACCATCTACACACAGCAGGAAAATATGAAGTCGATTGCAAGCAGATCATCGAGATATTCAACTGGCCTTCCGAGCTCTTGATCATTGATAAATGGGCTACACTTTTCGACGCAATAAAGGGACGCGAATGGTCGAGTGACAAGGGTTTTCGATCCAAGGCACCCGGGACAATCTATCGCTTGGAAACTTTCTGGCCCAAGTATGGGTTAAGCCTTCTCCATCTAGCCGCCCTCATGGGGAAACTCCGAGCTCTTGAATACCATGATCAAACGGAAGGGAGATATCGTCCTACACGCTGAAGACGAGCAATCCTTTACACCTTTAGCCCTGGCCCTGAGTTTTGGAAAGGAAGATTTTGCGAAGGACCTCATTGCAACGTCCATTGCACAACATCAGACCTCATCTATCGCATCTTCCCCGTATCTCGTTTTTTACGCTGCGAAAGGTGTATACCGTGAAATTCTATCCTGGCTGCTCGAGCGTGGAGCAGATCCTAACGAAGCAGGCCCTCCTGGATCAGACTCGGTAGCAAATGTCCTATGTTATGCGGTCTCGCACGAACATAAAGAAGTCTGTAATATTCTTCTTGATTGGGGTGCTAACCCTGAAATAGAAGATGAACTTGGCGTGAATCCTCTCGCATATGCAATCAAGCAGAAAAATGAGGAAATCTGCCGCCTGTTGGTTTCGCACAATGCAAAAGTTCTCCCAGCGCTGTCGCGCCTCTTTGAGGTCCCCCCTTGGGGCTCTAAATTATCTTGGAAATCCTTCGAGATTATCAAGACCCTCATGGATGCTACCGGAGTCCGACTTATCGATGCCTTCGAAGAAGGATATATGAATGTCTTCGTAGAACTGTACAAGGTTTTCGGTCCCGAAGAGAACGTCGACTATAAATTTGTTAAAAGAGCGCTTTTTGTGGCTGTGCAGAAGGACGATATCTCCTTCATGTACAGATTTCTTCATGACAGAGATCTAGAGTTTCTTTTTGAGAAAGACTGGTTACAGTTGCCGAACGACAAGAAGGCAAGGAAAAAGTACAGGGAAACTATTCGGAAATTTTGCTCAGATGGCGGATTTGACCTTGAAGTAGCCGAAGTCTGGGATTCCGTTGGGGTGGAATGGCTTGGGCAACGAAGATTGGAGATACTGAAGTCACTGGAGGACTCCAAGAAGTTTTGGTTAGGATGTGACCGAGCTCAGGAGGGCGAGAGCTCGATGTCGTCAACCGAGGCAGGAACAGAGCTGAGCAGAAGCAGGAAGCGGAAAAGGACAGAGAGCGACGGCGGGGACGACACTGATGACAGTGATGGTGATCAGGAGCTCTGAGCGTGAAGTTGCACGATAGAATTTCTCCACCCCCCTTTCAAAGTGACCTTGCAGGTATATGACGTGGCCAGAAGCAGGCCGCGAGAATGTTAATGGATGCGCTGAACGAGTCGTTACAAAAGTTCATAAGTCAATACTTCTGATAAACTAACGCTGTGATAAGAGAAATCAGCCAGATACCTCCATAGCATACACGGGCATAATTCCGTTTAACAAGGCCGAATAAGGCAGAATCAAAGCAAACAGAAAAGATAGGCTCGCCGTCATAAAGATAAAGCCTAAATCCGTAGAACAAGCTCTCACGAGCAGCCCGATCTCCATACAAACCTTATACAGATCGAGGAGCGCCCAAAAGCGCATAAAGCCGCGCTGCGAAACCGGCAGGCCGGAACAGCGCGGCCGAACAACAGCCTATTTCTATTCCATGCACACCGCACGCACCGACGGCTATCGAAGATCCTGCCTTATGCAAAGTATGTATAAGCTGCTGTACCGGGTAACCTTACTTTTTAAGTTCACGCCCAGCGCGGAGGGGAAACAAAAAAATCAATGCGCCGAAACCGGAAGGACAGGCGAGAGCACCAAGAAGCCGCGAGTTCCGCGTATACAAGCACGAGATGAGAAAAGGACGGCGCCACGGCAGGAGCGGCTTTCGCACTGATGACGAAGCATTCGGTGCAAGAATTTCCGGGGATGCGGATTTGGCCCTTAATTAATGTGTAGGGTGGGCAAACCTTGCGAATAAGGCGGGACGACGGTGATTGAACAGGAGTCTTGGGAGGAATGGGGGTTGGGGTGGGGGGATTGACGCGGTGACAACGTACGTCACGGCGATTGGACGCGGGGATACGGGCAGCGAGGGAGCAGGGGAAAGGTTCTAGAAGGAGGGGGAGCGAAACGAAACACCGTCTTGGTTGCTCGATGGTCGTGAAATGCCGTTCGGCATGCAGGGAGCGGCGAGTCAGAGCGGAGGGTTGTTGCAGCGAGGCGGCGTCCTCATTTCGGCAGGACCTGACGGAGCAAGGAAAGTGCGGGAGTCGCCGCGGGGAAACATGCGGGAGAGGTCAACACCAGGGCGACGCTATGCCGGGTGGGCGGCAATGCTGCGGGCGTGGCGGCCGGATGACGGACGGGGCGGAGAAAAGTTGGGCGAGGCGGGCTGATGGCATGACGGGCGCCAAGCCAGCGACGGTGGTAAGAGATTGTTGTTGCTGACCCGCAGTGGGAACGCCTGCTCGTGTCGGGGCTCCGCAGCTGCAATGGAGGTGGATGCCGTCAGGCGGGTGGTTTAATGTGTAGGCTCTGGGTTCGGGTGAGATAGTGTGAGGGCATTCGATGATGCCGTCACTGGGCAGCAGCAGCGGGAAGCGTTTTGGCGCAAGAGCCGCTCGCGGACATGGGGCCTGGGGTGGAGCGTGTCCGTGCCCGCCGAATCCGGGGCCGATGGCCAGGGGGGGATGCTATGGGACAGTGGGAGAGGAGAGGAGAGAGCAGAGGAGCACGGGCGGACAAACAAAAGCCGGTGAGGGCGGAGACACCAATCACCAACTGCACTCGCCGTCACCTCATCTCACCCGGGCGGCCGTCGGTTACCTCGCTCGAGCGCTGAGGACTCTCTCTAGATGCGACGTGTGAGTGCAACGCCGACCCCGCAACCAGAGGATTTTCTGGCGCTGCGAAGCGTCAGCCGCGCTGCACGGCAGGCGTCGCGCGCAGGCTTGGAGCGAGGCTTGAGGCTTGAGGCTTGAGCGAAGAAAGAGGCGTCCGTCCCCACAGCGCGCGCAGGCCCCCAGAATTTCATCGGCGTCGGCGCCGAGGTTTAGCCAGCGATCTCTGGGGCTCGTGGAGGCGGAGTGCGGCGTTATTGCTGCTTCGAGTCAGTGCACCACCAGCCTGCAGCCCGCGCGAGAGACGCGGCTGCTTGGCCGGCCGTGGCGCCCCAGTATCTCTCCATCGACGCTGCCAACCGACCGCCGACATGCTTTGGGAGGGAGAGCGGCCACGGGCTCGCCGGTAAGGCTGGGGAGCGGCATCAATCTGTTTCAAGAGGCTGGGCTCACTGGCGCGCCAAGCCCAAAGGAGAGCGGTGCTGGTGCTGGTGCTGGCTTGACTGTTGCCGGTGCCGGTACCTGTACCTTGCTGGCGGAAAGTCGGCTGCCCAGTCCGGGCGCGGTGGCGACCAGACGCGAGAGAAGAGAACGGGCGGGCCTTTCGCCGGAGGCACCCAGGCAGCTGACCGTGTCTGACCGTGTCGGTCGTTGCGCGCGCTCCGGATGGCCCCATGTGGAAGACAGCTGGAGGCAGCCGAAGAAGATGCGTGGAAATACCGCAGCGCCCCGGCGGAGCCAGGACGAGCACGGAAAGGGTGGAGTCGCCTCGTCAACGGCGCCGGTGGCTTGTCGTTGCCGCTGTCGCTGTCGCTGTCGCTTGGCCGTCCGGCAGGATCAGCAGGAACATTTGCCTGATGCCTGCACCCTGCCCACCCTGGCGCCACGCTTTTCCCCGCTGTCGAAGCCAGAGCTCCCTCCCCCCCAAAGCTACCAAGCTACCCTGGTCGCTGCTGAAGTCATTGACCAGCCCCGAGCCCGTCCCCGACTAAATATAAAGCCGCCCTTGTCCGCCATCGCAATTTCGCCAGCCAGGAGTCCAGCTTTTTCAACCCAGGCCGCTGCCTCTCTGCTCCTGTGTCGACTGCTGCAATTGCTGCCGAAGAAGCCCTGTAGCGCTGTAGCCCAGTAGCCCGTCAACATGCGCCTCACCACGGCTGCCGCTGCTCTCGCGGCCACGCCGTTCGTAGCCTCACAGGTATGTGCCGCCTCTGCCTTTCTCGCTCTACCTCACCACGCCCGCCACGTCCACCACCTGCACTCCAGCACCTCCGTCTCTTTGTACCGCGCCACTCTTCCCATCTCGCCATTGCAACAATGGACCCATTCGACGGCATCGAGGAGCCGCCACCCTACGAGCATCCGCCTCCGTACACCCATCCTGATGAACACCCACCGCCCTATCATGCCACCCGTCTTTTCAGCTCGACGGCCGCCAAGGCCGCCCTTTATGCCTGCATCATCTGCACCCTCGGCTTCGTAATTTTCGCCGTCATTGACATTGCAATGCCCCCATGTAAACACCTGATGTTTCCAAAGCCGGCAACTTGCAAGAGCAATCTATTGATTGGAGTCCAGGCACTCAACGACTCGAGCCCCGACGACGCTCTCTGGGGCGCTACCTCTCCGCCTTTCTATCCTTCGCCATGGGCCGACGGATCTGGCGACTGGGCGGAAGCCTATTCAAAAGCCCAGGAATTCGTCAAGCAATTGACTTTGCTGGAGAAGGTCAACCTCACCACCGGTGTCGGGTAAGATTCCTCGCGGAATATCTATATCTCGCACCAGCCGCTGACCATACTGCAGTTGGGAGGGTGGCCCTTGCGTTGGCAATGTTGGTTCAATTCCTCGTCTTGGCCTGCACTCGCTTTGCATGCAAGACTCGCCTACCGGTATCCGCTTCAGTATGCGCTTCCTTCTGAGTCTATCACTTGCCGCTGTCTAACTTCTCTGCAGCTGACTACAACTCTGCTTTTACTTCCGGCGGAACAATCGCGGCTTCTTTCGACCGCCGCCTTTGGTACCAGCGTGGATACGATATGGGCTCCGAGTTTGCGGGCAAGGGTATCGACGTGCTGTTGGGTCCAGTTGTTGGCCCTCTGGGTCGCACCCCCACCGGTGGCCGTAACTGGGAAGGCTTCAGCCCTGATCCCGCTCTCTCCGGTATTGCTGTTGCAGAGACCATCAAGGGTATCCAGGATGCCGGTGTCATTGCTTGCACCAAGCACTACATTGTCAATGAGCAGGAGCACTTCCGTCAGGCTCCTGAGGCCAAGGGCTTCGGCGTCAACATCACCGAGTCTTTGAGCTCCAACCTCGACGACGTCACTCTGCACGAGTTGTACCTGTGGCCTTTCGCCGATGCCGTCAGGGCCGGTACTGGAGCTATCATGTGCTCCTACAACCAGATCAACAACAGCTACGGCTGCCAGAACTCCCACCTCCTGAACTACATCCTCAAGGGCGAGCTCGGCTTCCAGGGCTTCGTGATGAGCGACTGGCAAGCTCAACACAGCGGTGTTGGCTCATCTCTGGCCGGTATGGATATGGTTATGCCCGGTGATACTCTCTTCAGCACCGGTGACGCCTTCTGGGGGGCCAACCTGACTCTTGCTGTCATCAACGGCACCGTTCCCGAGTGGCGTCTCGATGACTCCGCCACCCGTATCATGGCCGCGTACTTCTACACCAACCGTGACAAGAAGACCATTCCTACCAACTTCAACTCTTGGACCCTGGACACCTTCGGCTATGCTAATGCCGGCGGCGAGGCTAACTTCGGTCTTGTCAACCAGCACGTCAACGTCCGTGCTGACCACGCAAAGAACATTCGCGAGGCTGCCGCCAAGTCTACCGTCCTTCTCAAGAATGTCGATGGCACTCTTCCCCTGACCGGCAGCGAGAAGTTCATCGGCGTCTTCGGTTCCGATGCTGGTGACTCGCAGTCTGGCCCCAACGGCTGCGACGACCGTGGCTGCACCAACGGCACTCTCGCCATGGGCTGGGGTTCGGGAACTGCCAACTTCCCCTACCTCGTCTCTCCTCTTACTGCCATCCAAAACGAGGTCTACTCCAACGGCGGCGTCATCGACTGGGTCACCGACGACTGGAACTACGACAGGGCCTTCGCTCTCGCCGCTCAGGTCAGCCACGCTATTGTCTTCGTCAACTCGGACAGCGGTGAGGGCTACATCAGCTTCGATGGCAACATCGGTGACCGCAACAACCTCACCCTCTGGCACGACGGCGAGGCTTTGATCCGCAACGTCACTTCGGTCAACAACAACACCATTGTCGTCATCCACAGCGTTGGCCCCGTCGAGCTCGGCGCCTTCAACGACAACCCCAACGTCACCGCCCTCATCTGGGCCGGTCTCCCCGGCGAGCAGTCCGGCAACGCTCTTGCCGACGTCCTGTACGGCCGCGTCAACCCCGGTGCCAAGCTCCCCTTCACCTTCGGCGCCAAGCGCGAGGACTACGGCACGGAGCTGCTCTACGAGCCCAACAACGGCGAGAACGCGCCTCAAGACAACTTCAAGGAGGGCGTCTTCATCGACTACCGCGGCTTCGACAAGCGCAACGTCACTCCCGTTTACGAGTTCGGCTTCGGTCTCTCCTACACCACCTTCTCCTACTCGGACATCCAGGTCACCAAGCACGTCGTGTCCGAGTACACGCCCACCACCGGCAACACCACCGCCGCCCCCGTCCTCGGCAACTACAGCACCGACCTCGCCGACTACCAGTTCCCGCCCGAGATCTCCCCCATCCCGGGCTACATCTACCCGTACCTCAACTCCACCGACGCGGCCACGGCCAACGGCGACAGCCAGGTCGAGTACGGCCTGCCCAACGACTCGTACATCCCGGCCGGCGCGCTCGACGGCTCCCCTCAACCGAAGATCGCCGCGGGTGGCGCCCCCGGCGGCAACCCGGCCCTCTACGATGTGCTGTTCACCGTGACGGCGCTCGTGACCAACACCGGCGACATCGAGGGCGACGAGGTGCCCCAGCTGTACGTCTCGCTCGGCGGGCCCAACGACCCGCCCGTCCAGCTGCGCGGCTTCGAGCGCTACACAATCGCCCCCGGCCAGAGCGCTCGCTTCGGCGTCGACGTCACCCGCAGGGACCTGAGCAACTGGGACACCGTCAGCCAGAACTGGGTCATCTCCGAGTACCCGAAGACGGTGTACGTGGGCAGCTCGAGCAGGAAGTTGGAGTTGAGCGCCCAGTTGGATATTTGAGCGCGTAAACGCCGTTTTTGGGTAGGCCAAGGGTTGTTAACCTTGGCCTCTTTTCTCTAGTTGGTACGGTGGATAGATCGTATCGTAATAAAGGTTGTGGGGATGGTAATGATATGATATAATGAAATGGTTTACGATGCTGAAACACATTTTCCGCTTTCGTGTGACTGTGTGACGGAAATTAGATGATTTGATGCAATTGTGATCCTTCTGAGTAAGTCATCTGCCTGCAGTGATCTTCGTGTAGCCGCTGAGTTGTAGGGCCTGGCCACTACTAAGGCATATATACATTGCTCAGATCCATTCGATTTCCCGTGTCCTTCGTGTTGTCTCCGCATTCCCTTCTCAAGCAGTAGTACTGACGAAGATCTTTCTTGACTGCTTCTGCATCCAGTCGCCTACTGAAATACCGCAGGCCCGCTTTTCTTCCTCGACTCCTGAGAGGCCATCACGCCTTAACAACGAAGCGGCATCCGCTCGCTCTCTCGCTCGGCTTCAGCATTACCCGTTGTTGCTGGGGCGGGAAACCCGTTCGAAACCATTCCTCTGCAGCACCATCAAGCGGCGGTGAAGATCCTGGGCCAAGCGCATCCGCGGACGAAACTTGCCTAACGACGCGAGGATCGCAAAAAAGAAAGAGACGGAGACGCGACAATACGTCCGGGTAGCCCGTGAATTCGCCGCGAAGAGTCACGACAGAGTCGACGAACGGGGGTCTTCGGCGCTGAACTCCTGCGGTCCGTCATCGCTAAGGGAGGCGCTGGGCGGGCTACCGTGGGAAGTTCTTTCGTATGAGGGGAGCGGAGAGGCGGCGCCGGCGTGTACGGTCGGTTGATTGAAGCGGGTGGTACGCCGTCACGAGCGGGCTCGTTGAGGTAGAGGAAAGGCTCGGCATGTGCGCTTTCGAATTACGTACTCGCGCGCGGGTTCTCTAACGGAGTTGAAGCCGCAGTTCATACTGCACCCGTCTTCGAGGGATGCTTCCGTTTTCATTTCTACAATGCAGCCTCCTCTCAAGCCCTCGTGTCGATCGATTTCAAGCTGAGAATATTCCAGTCGTAGCGACTCTTCGGTGTACATGCTACCGTGCCGAAGGCGTAATTTCCAACCTTCTTGCAGTCTCTAGGGATCTGCTCGAGAATGACCGCGATCACCAGATTTTGTTGGTGGGTTGCGCCATGCAGGCCTTTCGCTGCTGCACATCATGGAAATCTATGTTGGACATGGTCACGGCTCAGATCATTCCCGCGGCAAGAACATGCCGACAGGAGGAACATGGAGAGAGGCAAGCAGGCCCACAAAAGACAGTATTGGTGCTGTGTCAACAGTCACGATAAGCCATTCACGTAGGGGAGGGACAGCGATGGTTGATTTGAGGAAGAAGGACGTACCACGGCCGATAATTTATCTTTTGAAGCGATGAATGCAGCTCAACCTACACGGTCATGCGAGCTCTGTGCGCTTCAGCCTGTGACATGAAATAGCTTCTCCAACCAGGCACGTGCAGATTCACCCTGCGTAAAGCAAGGCTTTAATCAATGTGCTAAAGCAAACTGATAACCATAGCTGGATGAAATCCACAAAGCCGATCACTTGCAGATGTATGTGATGACACGACTGCCCTACTGCCGGGAGCGTGGTCCAAGACACGAGTAGCAGAATCTCGATCGTTGAAACTCTGGTTGGTGCTAATGTGTTCAACGATCTTCACATGCTGCAACCCTGCATGATAACCCAAACATGATGAGGAATTGAATTCGTCCAATATACTGAGCTGGGATGAGAAGATAACGAAACGAACTTGTTCGGCAAAGGCACCACAAACCAACAGTAGTACCTCATTCCTTTTGAAAGTATAGCAAACAGTCCTCTAAATCGCTGACCAGAGAAACAATCGTGCAAAGGGCGAAATCCCATTCTTATAGGTCTCAGAACCATGCCGGCCGCCCACATCAAGCCCCAATGGTACCAGCACGCGCACACAGCACCAACACACATGTCGACCCGCCGACGTTCAAACAAGCTCACCGCCCCCCGCCTCCCCCGGCTTCCCCACAAACTGCGAGAAGCAGAAAAGACTCAGTACGGCCCGCACCGCAGCTGATAGACTCTCAACTAACCTCGATAACGTTTGCTCGGCCGTGATTTTAGTTTTTGGGCCACTTTCACTCTTGTGCAACGGAAACGGTGGTGGTTCTCCGGGGCCGGGGTGACGTGCCAAGATATTTCCGAATGCGGGGTGGGTTGTCCGAACGGTGTCGCTGGGGGCGGTGTCAGGGTCTTGGCTGGTAAGGGCGATGGTAAGCTCCCGAAGAAAGTATAAGGGGCTCGGATCGAGCGTCGGGTGCCGGGTTCGTACTTTGCGGTGGTTTGTGGCTGCTTGCTCGACTGGTCGGTTGCGTGTGCGAACGGGAGGTAGACGTCACTTCGAAGGTGCTCGAGCGCCGGGCCGCAGGGGAGCGACCACATTGGGGGTTTAAGAACTACTCCGGATGTACGTAGCTCTGGTTTTGCTTGTGTTTGTGCTTGTATGACGGTTTCGACTCCCTCTCTACGCCTCGAGAGTCCGCTTGTTGTGATTCGTGAGAGACCGATATCTACACACGGAGAGGTTTGGGCAACCATGATGCTTTCTGATCGTCTACGCTAGTAACTGATCGATGGATTGCGGGGTTGGCCATGTGAAGTAAGGGCCCAATATTCGCTGAGATAGTGATGAGCTCCGACCGTGACAACCGTGAAGCTGTGTGAGGCAACATTTTGATGCCTGAGGCAAAAGTGACAGCCCCTGTCTCGTTCAACACTTCATCATTCTACATCAACAGAAAGAATTTCAGCAAACGTACTAAACTCCACGTTGTTAAACATCTCACGTTTTGGGTTAACGCAGGTGTTACGGGCGTCGAGCATGAAAGAATTTGAGAAAAGAAAGTACGAAGTAACCCGACGTCCCCCGGCCTCATCCCACTTATCACATCAATATCCCTCCCCTCCCTCCCCCATCATATCCCCTACCACACCGCCCAAATCGACATCCAGCCAATCTAGACTCGGTTGCACGTCAAATAGCTCCCAGAAAGGCACGGCCCCCGGAGTGTCTTCACCGCCGCTACCAGTATTCAGCGCCTGCGGAGGAAGCGAGAAGTGCATTGCGTATGATCCCGCCGACGTTGTTGGCGCGTTGGACGGTACTGGAGAGGGGGAAAATGTGGGGTTGGTGGTGGTGGTGGTGGTGGAAGGAGGTGGCGGTAGGGCTAAGTGGGCGGGTGCAGATGCGGGCACTGGCGTAGTGGAAGCGGCGAGGTCGGAGAGGTGGAATGTATTTGTATAGGGGCTGGTGTCCCAGGGCGGCGGTGGTGGTGCTGCTGCTTCCGCTTCTGCTGCTGGGGATGATGCGCGTTGATGGTGATGATAATTGCGGGTGCGGCGGTGACTGGAACCTGGGTCTGAAGTTGGGAGGTCATTGCGTGAGGAATTGGCTTTGCCGCCGGATTCTTTGAGTTTGAAATACATGTCGAGAGCTTGGCCGTGACTGCTGCGGTGGCGCCTATGACGGCGGCGACGGTTCGACACGGTGCGACCGTTCTGCTCCTCGCCCCCGTCGACTTCGCCGTCTTCGTCGAGAAGTGGTTCGGCAAGGCTGAGAAAGACAGTGAAGAGGCGGTGGAGGCGCTCGATGGAGGTGTTGTGGTCAGCAAGTTCAGAGAGCTCGTCCGTCATTTCTTGCATCAGCAAGAAGTCAGAGCGGTTGGAGGTCGCGACGACGTTGCAGAAGAGGACAAAGAAAGGCGTGAGAGGGTAGAAGAGGAGAGTCCTGAATGAGATGTCATGGTCAGGATAGAGCTTATGCACTGAATCGGAAGATTGAAGTCTTACCAGTTGACGAAACTCATCTTTGTTCCCCCGTTGCAGACTGGTTGAGATTTTTGCAGCGCTCGCAACGAGGATATGGCTGATCGCGCTGCTTCAAGACAGTTCTCTCCGACAGTTGTTTTGCTGGCTCTTCTAGCACGCTCGCAACGTCGTATTGCAGTCATGACTGACCAATACGAGAAGTCGAACGCAAGAATTTCGCTGTCCATATAGAGGCCCCGAAACTTCTCAGGTTCGTTTCTCATCTATAATGCACCATTAGTTTCTCGCTATGACATATCTGTAAGAGTAAAACATACTTCCTCGACGTTTCTCTTCATGGTATGCATCTCTTGGATAAGTCTTAAAATGAGCGCCGATTTATGGCACTCTTCAACGTTATTCGCAGCGAAACTCCTGTGGTGGAGTTCAGATACCACCACAGACGTTATTCGAGCAAGTTCGAGATAAATAGTGAGCAGATTCACAGGTGCCTGCGTCCAGACCGACTGCGTTCCTCTGATTAGGTCAGTGTCCAAGAGGCAGGTGCGTCGACCAAGATTTATGGAGAAGTTCTTGTCAAGGATGTAGCACCATATGAAGCAGTAGTAAATCTCATTGTCTTCAGCCTGGGGATCATAGAAGTCACCTCTGCCTGCATGTAGACCTAAGTCCATACACGTCTTACATGCAGCAGACGTAAATGTCCAGCAAGCTGCTGTGTCACCACGACCTTGGCAGATGAACGCCTATTACAGTTAGTGTCAGATGCTACAGTGCGGAGAGAAGGTACATACACTGCAGAGAAGTGCTTGAAGAAGAGTAAGAGAGGGAGAAGCCAGAAGAGGAATCCGACTCATGCCAAGCTCTGCACTGGCCCGGTACTTGCCGATAGCCTCGCGGAGCTCTTGCACCATCTCGTCGTTGGTCTCCTCTAAAATGATCGTATTGAGGAATTTGGCAGCAATTGAGTTGACGCATATGGAATAGAGCAGAAGGGTTTCCTGGTCTTCTTGTTGGTGGATCAATGCAATACCCATCTTCTCCAGTGATCTGGGAGAGACATGTTTCACAAAGTACGACACATGAAAGCCCAGGCTGTTGCGTTTTATCTCTAGTGTGCTGTCAGTAAATTTGAAACGCTTAAACTCAATCCGACAGTCTTACCCCTCAACATCCAGTAGAGGAACTCTATGGATGGGTAATCAATGTCTTGGAGGATTGTCTCATTGGCACTGAAATCAGAACGCGCTCCTACAGTTACCTTTACTTTTCCATCAAGTTGATTGATCAGTTCAGCAACAGACCGAAGGACTGTACGTCTCGTACTGCTCAGATCCTTTGCGGCTTCCAGTTCCTGTTGAATATAGGACTGTGCCTCAACCGTAGACGGCGACTGGGGTGTACTCATGGGCCGAGTGCTTTCCAAAGGGCTGAATCCTAATTCAGCCTTCCGCTTTTTGCAGGACGGCTCATCCTTGGAGCCTACTGAATGACTTCTTTTCCGCAGAGCACTGATGTTGAAAGCATTGTGCTTGCTGTTGTAAGGTGGCGTCTCTTTCTTTTTCTGTAAAGAGGGCTCCGTATGGTTGTCCAGCGATCCAGCACTGTGTGATGCGGTGGCCGGACGTGGTTCGTCATCAGGTTGAACCAAGTTTTCCAAATACATGACTCGATCCGTCAGCCGTTTGACTTGTTCTAGCCTTCAGCCATTGAAATAAGTTAGAGTAATGGATCTGTCCAAGATTGATCAAAAACCTACGTTGGTTTTGGTTGTGACCTGTGACGATTTTGCGACTGTTTAGGTCGGGCTCGTGTGCAAGAAACATTGGCGTCCAAACAATTGCCACAGGGATTGTTCCGGTCGCACTTGACCTGGTAGATGAAAGGCGTGTAAGTCCAACCATCGGGGTTCCGGGCATGGAGATGGTGGTGTTTGCGAGTCCGATCGAGTCCGGCTGCAAGGGGAACGACGAAGAGACAGAGCCTCACCTTTCGCGAATGGCAAAGATCGCACTGCGACGCGAGTTAGCTGCCGCCGGCAATCACGAAGATCCTGTGAATCATGTTCTTCATGCTCCGACAAGGTTTCTAAGGGCAAAATACTATACTCACCGCCGGGTTTATGGCTTCGGACTGCTGTGGAGTCGCGGACAACATTGGTTCAACTGCCTGTTCCTGTCAGAATGTGGCGCCGTCCAATTTGTACGCCCGGATACGAGTATTTTTAGATTGCTATGGGAATGAAGCTGTGGCGGTGCTGTTGCGAGTTGTAAAAGGTGGGAAGAGGTCGTTTCATGTACTTCGCCGCGTCGGGTCGGCCAGAGAAGAATTTCCGACCAAAAACTGTCGGCCCTTCTGAAAGCAGCTAGCCCTGCACAGCTTGACACACCAAGACACGCTAAGGCACAAGTTTCACGGTCTGCTCGGACCCAGTTGCTTAGCGAGCGCCCTATGAGTGCGCAGAGGTGGTGTCTTCAGGGCTGTGTTTCGCGGAAAGAATGCATTTGCCGAAATATGGACCATTCAGGTTGTCCCATCAATATCCGGCGGGTGGGATGACCGAGACTCTAGCCTTCCACTGTGGATGACTTAAGTCTTGGTATGCAGACAGTCCGTATTCGCCGTCCGAGCCGCACGAGAATGGACAATGGAGGAACTGCTGAGGCGCAACTATCTGCTGTCAACTGTGGCACCGAATCCGCGCGAAGCAACAATGATGCCGAACAGAGAGGAATTATAAAGTGGAGGCTTGTCCAACCCTGTCGAAGCCGCGCAAATTTGTCTGTAGATACTCTTCCATCAGCAATAATGGACATCCATATTTTTGTTGACCCGCACAGCCAGGTTTTGTCCACCGGAGACATCATTAGTGGTAGAGTGGTGCTGGATGTGAGGAAGAAGTCAAGTGTGGCAAGCGTAGACGTCAAGCTCCGAGGGTATATCAGGACATCATTCCTGTCTGAAAATGGTATGGATACAGATACCTGGAGACCATACCATGATAAGCATGAGGTACGTCTGACTCCGCGAGGTTTTATCAATTAGTTAGCCGCTGACATTTTTTTTGGGGGGGATTTCAAGTTCCTCCGGCTCTCTCAAACCCTCCTACCACCGGCGCAGGCACGCAAGGGTTTTTGGGGCAGTAGCCTTACTCTGAGCCCCGGGCGGCATGATTTTCCATTTCAGATGAAGGTGAGTCCTGCTAACTATTGTGCGGTGATAACTCCGTTAACCGTTATTCAATAAGCTCCCAATGTCGACAACGTGCGAGAAGAAGACGCCTTCGGAGAAAGGTGCCGAGACACGAAACCAGTCAAACCGAGCGCCGACGACCCATAGAGAAAGGGGGCTACCGCCGTCGTTTATGCAAACATCAGACGAGGTCGAAATTGCATATTGTATTAAGGCTACTGCAACACGCTCAGACCTCTTCAAGGAAAATCTGCACACAGTGAGCCACGCCGACGACAACTGACCTTTCCTAACTCGTTAACATATTTGACCAAGACTTACCACTTCAACTTCCGCCCGATCGAGCAAGCATGGGACCCGGTCCCGCGCTTAACCAGCATCAAACACCAGCACCAATTCGACATGCAACGAGTCTTGACACCCTCAGACACGTCCACAGACGATGGATATTTCCCCGACATGATCCGAACGGCCGCGCCGGACCGTGAACTGGCCTCGATCCTCGTCGACGCACGCCTCCCCAAGCCCGCCATCCTCTTCTGCAACCACGACGTCCCGCTCGACATCAGCATCCGCAAAGTCAACGCCTTCCCGGGGCAGCTCTACCTGCAGACGCTGCAGATAACCCTCATCGGCTACACGCGCATCCAGACGCAGGCGGCCACGCGCGGCAAGGTCGACACCTGGATCGTCACGAGCCACAGCAACCTCGACATCCCGATCGGATACCCGGAAGACCCGGCCGGGGCGCACATGCCGATCCCGGCCGCGCTCTGGCGCTGCAAGCCCGTCCCCGCGTCCGTGACGCCGAGCTTCGACGTGTGCGGCGTGGCGCGCACGTACGAGGTCGAGATCACGCTGGGCCTGACGTACGAGTCGCCGCACACGTCGCGGCCGGGCACGGTCTGGCTGCCGCTGCGCCAGCCCGTCGAGATGTATCCGGACTTTCCCGCTCTGCCGGAGAGCCCCCAGGCTGGCTTGTCGGTACGTTCAGACTCCTCGTCCTCCTCGCCTCTCGTCCTCCTCGCCTCTCGTCCTCACACCTGCTTCGTCGCGGAGTCTGTGTTAGAGGAGGGCATTGCGGGGGTTAGAACTCGTTTCCTGACAGCGTGTGGTGTGCAGCTCGAGAAAGCCATTGCCGAAGGGTTTGAAAAGGCTGAACCTGATGACGATGTCCCGGCACCTCCGAGTTATGATGTGGCCACAGCCTCATCGTCCTGAAGCTTATATTAAGCGTGAAGTGGGTTGATGGAGAGTAGGGAGCAGGGTCTCTCCGGTGGTTCTTTCATTCTGGATGTATTCATAGGGACAAATTGTATAGGTTATTCGGCTTTGGGTAGGGACATGGTAGCTTCTTTCTTCGAGAATCATATTCATTTCTGCAAATGTTAAGCTCGACGATGGAATTAGTGACAGACAAGTTGTGGTCGCATGATACGTATCAAGCCATAGACAACAAGAAGACCTCTCATTGAGGTGGGCGGCAAAAGGTTGAGATGAAATGCAAACGGACCAGCGCGTGGAAGACAGGACGCGTCGCACTAACCCCAATTGAGAACCCTAGCGTGTCGCGCCAAACTCCACTCCGGGCAACTGGCTTGCGTCATCATCCTGCACCACAAGCGTGCAGTCACTCGTCTGCAATATCCTGCTTCAACCTTGACAGAGCAGCCGAATGACCCAGCAAAGGCCTTCACATGCCTTTCAATAGTATCCAGCCGATATTGGCTGCCTCGCTCCTTCCACAAGTATTGAAAGAACACGAGACGAAATCAAGACGAAATGGCTGCGGGATAAAAGAAATCGACGATGCTCTCAAAGGAGGCCTTGACCCTGGGGGCGGGGGGCTGACATGCATCAGCGGAGAAAAAGGTGTGGGGAAGACTGCGGTAAGCATCATATTCTTCTATGTAATTTCAAGACCTGTACTTTCTTCTGCTGTCTTCTTGCTTGGGCCTTCAAATATGCTGTCGATCCTCCTTTGAAATTGTGATTGCGAAATCGTCTGACGAATAGACCAATAACAGCTTGCTTTTGCCTTCTTGGTCACTTATCTCCTCAGCTCAAAAACAAATCAAGCCGTCCTCGTTGACACGACCGGGACCTTCGATGTGCTGAGACTGTACAACACAATACTTTCTCGTTTGCAACGCCATTCAGGTCCCTCAAAGACCGCCAGCCTAGGAGATGATCAGGAAACAGCAGCAGCCGAGATTCTTGATCGCGTGAAGATCATGCGCATCTTCGACTTCGTTGGCTTGGTAGAAGCAGTAACAGAGGTACGCGAGAAACTGGAAAGTCAACAGCGCGGCCAAGAGCGACGGGAAGAAGCATCCCCAAAGCCAGCAGCTGTGACTACAGGACCGCAGCCACAGCGCGAACGAAGCGTACGGAAGTTGCAGAGAGCAAGGAGTACCATTCCGGACAGTGACGATGAGGAAGAAGACGATGTCATGCTTTTTGATATTGCTGGGCCGGTCGAAGAGTTGTGCCAGGACGAACCGATGGAAGATGTGCAGGAGGTCCCAAGCGCCAAGGAGGACGCCGGAGAGAAAGTTCACGTCGGCATGATTATAGTGGACAACATCACGCATGTCGTAGGCCCGATGATGAAGAACAACTATGTTCAAGGTATGCTGCGGTCATCTTCTCATCCAGAATTGATCGCTGACTGCTCTAAGCCTCCGCGTTGTTGACATCTTTTCTCCGCTCACTTTCCCAACTCGCCAAGTCGCATGACCTCAGCACTATCCTCATTAATGCAGCCATGAATGTTCCGAGCGCCCCACCCTCAAAGAACCACCCACAATCTGGCAGAGGTCAAACAAAAAATCCATACAAGTCCATCTTCGCATCTGCTGGGCATCTCATGCCAGCTCTCTCCCCACTTCTCCCATCACACGCTGATCTCCACCTTTTTATTACCTCGCAGCCGCTCACGCGGCAGGACGCAGTCACGCAGCAATCCTTCTCAAACCTCTCTTCCACCCAAATAAGCGGCAACAAATCAAATCTGGTGAGCGTGGCGGAGTTAATGAGCGACCGGTATGCTGATCGTGTCGGAAGATGGGCTGCATTCTGGGTGAATGATTCGGGCTTCATAGAAGGTGTCGATCCTCAACGTGGTGTGCCGCGAAAGGAATATCGTCTGCCAGGATTCGCAAGTAAGGTAGTGATTTAACGGAAGACGCCGGACCAATCGGCTTTTTCGAACACGGAGTATCCCCTTCGTAGCTATGTAATTAGAGGCGGTGATGAACATATGCAGCGTATTGACCATTCCGGCCGTTTTTCGTAATCGATTCCGGCATATGAGTCTTTTCTAGAATCGAAAGAAAAAAAGACTTTCCATATGGCATGGGTTCGTCGGATATCATGTACACGAGGGTTCTACCAGACCCGGCATCCGAATCTTTGACTTCTGTCTTTAACCGTCTTCTCATCCCCTCACCCCATCCATCCCCGCCTTCACAACCGGTGAAAACCTACATGCCGTATGCCAGACTCAAAACAGGGACGGGCCCTTCGCCGGGATGATTCCAGGCTTCATGTTCTTCTCCTCCGGGCCGCCCGGCAGCAAACCGAGAGTCCTGACCTCCTCGGGCTTGGGGCCACTCGAGCGACCGCCCTCAGCCTCAGCTTTGCGGACCGCGGCCTGGATAGCGAACGTCTTGGCGTGCTGTATTGTTCGTAGAATGCGCGCATCAGCCCAGAAATCCTTATTCAACTACCTCGCACGCAACCCCTGCATCGGATGCGTCGCAGCTTCGAGTTCGTTGCCCGCACAATAGAGTTTTGTGGTATGTCGGAAAGCGTACCTCCTTCTTGTGGTGCAGGCACTCGTAGTAGTCGTCGAGCGGGGCGAGGCACTTGGCCTTGCCGGTGGTGTTGTCGGCGCTGCTGTTGGTGACGTAGCAGGCGAGGACTTCCTGCCAAAAAGGAAAGCAGCGGGAGGGGCCTATAGCGCATTACCCAGCATATCAGCATCAAGACCCTACACAGCAAATAGTGCACTAGCAGGTTTGAAGGTGTTGGTGCGCAATTGGGAGAATGGGCTTGCGGGACGGGTCGATCGGAGGTGGGCGCGTGAGAGGTGCGGGCTGCGTCAGGGCGATAGGGAGCCGAGAGGTGTGGGAGCAGAGTCATTGGAGGGGCGAGGAAGCGTACCGCCGTTGAGGCCAAAACCGGAAGCCATTGCGTCGAGATATGGGAGGGTCGAGCTTCTCACGATGAGCTGGATGCATCGGCGGGCAGTTGGAGTGAGGTCGCGGCGGAAGGTCTTGGCGGGTTACTAAGCGTCATTGCAGCGCCGCCCATTGGGGCTCTCGGGGCCCCTGCATCGTGAGCTCCACGAACCTGCCGCGACCAGCTATTATTTTTTTTCTACCCGCTGATGCACATTGCCCCTTTCCAGCAGCGTAGATCTTACGGCACTGCATCCACTGCGGAACCGTTCCTCAGATCTCTAGTCGCAGGGCCGGAGCACATCCGCGCGCGCCAGCAGTCCCGTCTACCAGACCCGGAGCTCAAATATCAGACGACACGCTCCCGACCTGCCTTCACCGTGCCCCGGTTACGCTCCTCCGTGCGCCTCCCCCCGGGTCCTCCGTGCTGCCGCCTCGGCCGACCTAGCTTCGCACCAGCGCAGACTTGAATCTGGGCACTACGCGTGCGCTATCCGATAAGCTACACCCTTATCCGACGGGCTCCCGACAACAGACAACAGCCCCGCGGCGCGTCCCCGCGATGGCGCTGACCGTAGATCATCCGTCTATTCATGGGGCAGTATTAACAATCGGCCACATGCGACCACGGATATAATAACCTGTCCACTCGCAATACGTTCGATTCTCGTCTCCAGAAGTCATCGACCCCTCACCACGCTCACTCGGTCTCATACCTCATCCAGTCTCACACCCAGCCAAGCATCATGGTCGCCAACGGCACGAACGGCGCTGCGGCAGCGAACCACCGTTTCGATCCAAACTTTACCCAGAATGTCATCAACGCTACCGGTCCCAAGGCGTCGCCGCGGATAAGGCAGGTCATTGGCAGCGCCATCCAGCATCTGCACGACTGGGCTCGTGAGAACGAGATCACTGTCGACGAGTGGATGCAGGGTCTCGAGCTGGTACGTGAGCTATTTGACGCAGATGGGCGCAGATCTTAACAACATTTCCTAGATCAACGAAGCCGGCCGCATGTCCAACGACCGCCGCAACGAAGGCCAGCTTGTCTGCGACGTCCTCGGTCTCGAATCCCTCGTCGACGAAATCACGTTCAAGCTCGCATCCGAGGCGGCGGATGCGCCCACCGCCACCGCTATATTGGGACCCTTCTACAGGAAAGATGCCCCTCAGTACCCCATGGGCGGCAATATCGTGCAGGGCAAGGAGGGAGAGCAGGGCGACCGCACCTGGATGCACGGCAGGGTAGTGGACTTTGGAACTGGCAAGCCAATCGCAAATGCGGTGCTGGACGTTTGGCACACTGCGCCCAACGGACTGTATGAGCAGCAGGATCCTGACCAGCCTGACTTTAACTTGCGGGGCCGCTTTACCACCGGTCCCGATGGCGAATACAACTTCTACTGCCTACGACCCGTCAGCTACCCGATCCCGTACGATGGCCCCGCCGGCACGCTGCTGCAGCTGCTCGACAGGCACCCTATGAGACCGGCGCACATCCACTTCATTGTGAGTACTCGGTTTCCGGATAACCGGGTGAGCAAGTTGTTGACTATTTCCAGGTGTCAGCGCCGGGCTACAAGCCGATTGTCACGCAGGTGTTCGACAGGACTGACAAGCACATTACCGATGACTCCGTGTTCGCCGTGAAGGAGTCTTTGATTATCGACTTCAAGCCAAGGACTGGTGATCCTCAGGCAGACTTTGAGGTTTCCTACGACTTCAGATTGGCCAGCTTTGAGGAGGCAAAGACGCAATCGCTCGAGGGAGCCACGCAACCTTCCACTGCTACTTGACTGGGGACAAAGCTGTAGCACGATTGGTTTTTACGGTCCTTTCTTTTACGCGCGCCTGAGCGATTTCAGGGACGTTGAGGGGTGGCGTGCGAAATTGCCGTTCCCATATTCTCAGCTTCTTATTCCACATGTTCGTGGTGTGTGAACTCTAGTAGGAGATACCATAGCAATTAAATGATGACTGTTTAGCGCACAGAAAAGGAAGCCTCGGTGATGTCGGAGACCCTGAGTGTTGAAGTGTTGGATCCCCGCAGTCTCTGACGCAAGGCCGCGGATAGCCGGGGGCGGGCTGCGCTGGTTGCAGGTCCACAGCTGCATTCCTCACTGGAGCACGCGCTGCTGCGCGCCCATTACGAGAGATACCCCTCACTAAAAACGCCCGCTATCTAAGCGCTGAATATTCAATTGGCTCGCCTGGCAATCAGCAACTAATCCTCGGCCTTTGCTACCATCCCCGCGAGTCAATCGCTCTTGTACAAAGCGCGCCCTGTCGGCAACTTACACCTGCCGCCTTCTTGGCTCTGCATCCCTTTTCTTGTTTACACATCCCTCCATTCGCCTTCTCTCTTACATCCTCCGCATTTGGGCGATCTTCCCTTCTGTCCACTCACACAGCCCCCACGTGCATCCCCAACTACTCCCATCTCGTATCTATTTACCCCGCATTTCCCCAACATGTCGACCATTACCCTTGGCCGCTACCTCTGGGAACGGTATGCACTCCCTCCCCCACGCGAGCAAATGAGAAACAAGATGCACTGACAACACTCCAGGATCCATCAAGTTGGTGTGGATACAATCCTTGTACGCTGTTCCCCCAAGGAAATCGAGTAAAAGGACACGTACTCACCTGTTGCCATTAGGGCGTACCAGGAGATTTCAATCTCGATTTTCTTGACTACATTTACGAAGTCCAAGGCTTGCGATGGGGTTAGTAGTATTTCAAGAGCTCGGAGAATTGCCCTCTTCCTTCTCAGGGTGCTGACATGGAGCTTTAAAGTCGGAAACGCAAACGAACTTAATGCTGCGTATGCTGCTGATGGATACGGCCGTGTCAAGGGTGTCCCGGGGGTTGTTGTCACTACTCACGGAGTCGGTAAGCGGTCAGCCCGGGCGAGATGGAAGAGACGTTCCTAACTCAAGGCAGGGGAGCTGAGCGCGCTCAATGGCATTGCTGGTGCCCACAGTGAGCAGGTCAAGGTGATCCATGTGGTCGGCCAAACGACGAGACAAATGCAAAAGAACCACATGTTGATACACCATGCCATCAGCAATGACCCCGACCACAAGGTTGATTTCCAATAGAAGCGTTACGTACCATCCTGCTGACCGAAAGCAGGTCTACAGCAAGATGTCCAAATTGGCACGCGTGGCCGAGGCCGAGCTTGAAGATATCAATACGGCACCCGCAGAAATCGATGTGAGCGCCGTTTCCCTCTACCCCTAAAATGCTCATCGATCTCACGTCTCACAGCGTGTCATCCGAGAATGCTTCATCCAATCCCGCCCCGTCTACATCTTCCTCCCCCTTGACCTCTCCAAAGAACATGTTCCCGCTTCCCTCCTTTCAACGCCACTAGACCTGTCCCCGCCAATCGACACTTCCGCCCAAGACGCCGCCATCTCCGCCATCCTCTCCGCCCTCTCCTCCGCCAGCAACCCAGCCGTCTACATCGACGCCCTGACCCAGCGCCACAACGCCGTCTCCGAAGCGCGCAGCCTGGTTGAAAAACTGCGCCTCCCGGTCTACTCCTCCAACATGGGCAAAGGAATCATCGACGAGTCCAACCCGCTCCACGTCGGCACCATGAACGGCAAGTTCTCCGCGCCGGGCGTGTACGACAGCCTGCGGCAGTCGGACCTCGTGCTGCTCCTCGGCGATCTGCCCTGCGACACCAACACGGGCGGCTTCACGCGGCCCATCGACGCCGCCGGCCCCGGCAGCATCGTCGTCAACCCCTTCGACGTCGTCGTCCGCGGCAAGACCTACCCCAACACCTTCCTCAAGCCGCTCCTCGCCAAGCTCGTCGAGGCCGTCCCCGGCGACTGGGCGCCCAGGGCGAAGGTGCCGGCGCTGCCGCGCCTGGAGGACTCGCCCGACCACCCGGCGCACCCGAGCAGGGCGTACAGGACGTGGCCGGAGCAGACGATCACGCAGGAGTGGGTGTGGAAGCGCGTGGCGGCTTTCCTGCGGCCCGGTGACGTCGTGATCCCGGACACGGGGACGAGCACGTTTGGGCTGAGCGATGCGCCGTTTCCCGTGGGGAATGTGCGGTGAGTAGTGTTATATGCGGAGCTTCAAGTCCCCTCATCTCCTGGAGCATTCCCCTTGCCATGCCTACTTCCCCCCGTCTTAGTTCGGGAGCACTAACGCCCTCCCAGTTTCGTCGCCCAAACATACTACGGCTCCATCGGCTGGTCCCTCCCCGCGGCCCTGGGATCCGAGCTCGCGCTCGAGGAGATGGCCGCCGCGAAGAAGCGCATCGGCGCGCCAGACGCCCACATCGCGCGGGGGCGCACGCTGCTCTTCATCGGCGACGGGAGTCTTGGCCTGACTGTCCAGGAGATCGGGACGATGATCCAGAGCCGCACGAAGCCCATCATCTTCATCATCAACAACAAGGGATACACGATCGAGCGGATCATCCACGGCGCGCATTACTGTGAGTAACTTTCCCTTTCCCATCCCTTCTCCCCGCAAAATCGAATCAAGAATGGAATCCGCATGGGCGGTCCAAGCAGTCGTCCGGACGCGAACGTCAAGCTGGTCTGGCGGCATCCATGTCCGGACGACCGCTTCAACTAACCCCATGCACCGGACATCCGCCAACCACGCTGCGCGCAGCCACCCCCCGCTCGATCCGCTCTCCAGAAACACACGCTAAAAAAAAAAAAAACCGCGCAACAGCGTACAACGACATCAACCCGCTCTCCTACCAGCACCTCCTCCCGCTGTTCCAGCACCCCAGCCCGTCCACCTGCTACCGCCGCGTCGCCTCCAAGACCGAGCTCGACGCCGCCCTGGCCGACCCGGAGCTGGCCGACCCGTCCCTGCTGCAGGTCGTCGAGATCGTCATGGACAAGCTGGATGTGCCGTGGCGGCTGATGGAGATCATCCGCGCGCGGGAGGGCAAGGAGGAGGGGTTGCGGGCGGAGGGGTTTTTGGCGTGAGGGGCTAAGTGCTGGGGACGAAGGAGTCTGTATGGTGGAGATGGGGGTGATTTTTTTTTTTTTGGTTGGTATGTTGCGTTGTGGAGAAGGTCGAGGTCATGTTGACCGCCCGGCTTGTGTTGGCTCAGGGGTATAGACGAAGAGTTGGAGGTGATAATTCCACGTCCGAAATGCGTTATGTTACGGTCTTGGAGATTGGCTTTGCAGATCTGATTAGACTCCCAGGACACAATAGAAAATATAGCTTTTGTTACTACGAGCTCATAGCTACGAGGCTGCAGAACCAGTACACTTGATATTCTCCACGTTTTAGCACAAATCGCCCGCAGGGCTTGTTGGAGCAAAAACTCGTATGCATCTGTATTCGTTGTCTGGCTCTTCGTTTGGAAGAGAGCGAAGGAGCTAAACTACCCAGCGGCGCTAGCGCCGCGCCAAGCGTACCTGCCATAACAGGGCTCGTCTCAATTCGTGGATGCACAGTCATGTGACTCATATTAGCATCCCTGCCGCTGGTGTGACTATTCGCACGAGGACCGACCATTCGGGCAAAGTATCCAAGCTTGAGGCATGCCACCTAGAGGCTTCAAAACCATCTCATCCACCTAGAATAACCTTGACACCCACACGGGGGGACAAGCCGGCAGGCTTCAAAAGCGTAAAGGTGGAGATACTCTCTCAAGGCTCAAAAGGTCTTCTCCGACTCTGTTGTTCTTTCTCCGCCTTTCCAGCGGCTAGTCCTGCTCGAATCAGTGTCCGGTAGCTTGTGCAACATTCCAAATCGATGGAGAAGCTCCGCGCTAGAGCTGAACGATGTAGCTCATCCCCTTAGAGACCTAACGATGGAGCTCATGCCGCTTGAACAAATTCGGAAGTAGATGCGTTCGTCACAGGGGTTCACCATTGTGTTCGAGTGCTAGGTAAGAACGGCCCAGTGGTAGAATTGATAGACTGATCTATAATACATCTGCATGCTTCGTTACTCACGGAGCAGGGCGTGCCGACGTGCAGGCTCGATACACCCGCATGGAGGAGTTTAAAGTCTACATACGTCAATTTGTGTGCCCGCATGCCTACTTCGACACCCTCTCCTTTGTAATCCTCGGCTGAGCTTGGTCCGCAGAAAACATGACTGACACTGGAGTTGGGCCAGACTCATATCAGTGAAAGGCGCACATGGTTCCACGATCTTGACCTGTGAGTGCCTGCAACAAATGTGTACCTGGTCAGGTTGTCAGGTGAAGAGCACCGTGGCGGCATGCTTTATGTATATACAGCGGGTCGCCTCCGTCAGACCAGACACATCATTCTCCGACTTCCTTGCGCGATAAACGTTGCAATTTTCGAACACATGACCCGTACTTCATACAACAGATACGTACCTATCTCCCATGCCCAGAGTGATATAAAGTTTCAATGTATTGTAGATGTTCTAGTACAGAGCTGGGTGCACCACGATGAGAGCTTCTGACTGCAGCTTACAGGAAGTCCAAAACTCGGCTGCGGATTGTCGTTAACGTACATGTCACACCTGCGCCAGAGGTACTTGCCTCGCTAGACTTATTTTTCATCAATTATGATGATGACACTCACTGTAAGAAACAGTTGGGCCACATCTTTGAAATCGATTGCTACTCGTCAACATATAGGACTGGTTACGCTATCCCAGGTTCCTCGGAGCCTAGTGTGACTCAGAATAAAGTAAATTAACAAATTCACAGAAGTAAAGACGACGCGCAAGAGACAGTTGTACATTATGATGAGAATCTTCCACGACCTCCTGAGTGAGTCACGTCAGAGGAGTAAGGTTCGAGAAAGTACCGTCGGTCCTTTCTAATACCCGCGCTTATGAAATCCGGTGCTCAACTCACCTGCTCACATCCGGGATGCGGCAGTCATCAAAGCTTCACATGATGTAAACCATCCAACCGCGTCGTTTCCACGTGAGAAGCTCGAGCATATGGTACCACAGTCCAATTGTTCTCACGAGGCGTCGAAGCAGCGGTCATCCGGATGCGAAAGTCCGAGGGCGAACTTGGAACAAACCCATCCGGACGACTGCTCCAACTCCCCGCGCGACCTGCACTATTGTCTTCCCAAAAAAGAGAGAAAAAAAAAAAAAAAAAAGCCCTGCCGCCGCGGCTCTTCAGCACATTCGAAGACAGCTCACAGATACAGCACGTTGACGAATCTCACGTGCGCAAGACACAAACACCTGATGTACACAAAAGGACATATCTTCCATTTCCCCCGAACCGGATCTATTCTGTCTCCCTCTCTCAGATAACAACACAGCTATATCTCTCACACTACTTACAGAAAAGAGAGGGGGGAAGCCCCTCCCTCCGCGCATGTGATTCCCTTCCCCGTTCAAGTATGTATGTATATATGTGTGACCCCATCATTAATCTTATTTCCCCCTCTTCCTATGGTGAGAGTGTTACCTACCCGCAGGACAGGTTGAATGACCTGATGATATGTCCAACGAGAACCAATTCCAGAACCAAGTGCGACAGTAACGAAATGCAATGAGCAGAGACAGGCAGACAGACAGACAGACAAACGATGGACCAAATAAAATGACGAAAACAAGAAGCCAGACGCTATGCAAACGCTACGCTTTACGCGGGTGATGTGAGCAGTATATACGGTCCCCATGTGCAAGTGGGGGAAGAGGAGAGAGTATAGAGGATGATAAATCCCGGACTATAATGCGGATGTATATACGTAGCCCGGGGGAGGAGGGAGAGGGTGAGGGTGAGGGACGTTGCATCAACAGGATTTGACACCATGAGGAAGAAAACGCAGCGGATGCGGACAGACAACACAGCGGAAACAAGCATATACAAAAAGACAATCAGAGGGCAGACGCGAACGGAAAGAAGAAAAAGCATCAGCGAGAAGACAGTGATCGATCAAACAACAACGAAAAAACAAGGGGGAACAGAGACATCGAAGAGCTGCAAAATAAGGGGGATAAAAAGGCCCAGTCAGTCAGCCAGTATCAACCGGGGAATATTTCCGCACAGCAACATCCGCATGCTCCGCTTGCTCTTTATCGACTGGAAAAACTAAGCAGTATAAACTGAAACGCAGACGCTTTTCTTCAAAAGCACAAAAGGCAAAAAATAGGAGCAGAACGAACAAGAACAAGTCAAAGAACAACAGTGGTATCCCATCAACCCGACAGTTCCCCCGAATGCAAGCAATCGCCTTCTCTCACAACCCTCCCTAGACCGTCTAGACAAACCCTACAAATTTCCCTATTGTCTTCTTCCAGAAGCAGAATCCCCTCATTGATCCCCCTCCTCCTTGTAGGAGTGGCCCAAAAGCCGTTCATAGCAGCGAGGAACCTCTTTTCTCGCTGACTCGGTCTCCCACTAGCACCTCCCATCAAGCATGCGACGAGATCAGTATGGCGCACTCACTCCGACAATGCCCCTCCCACCGAGCAGACCCCCGCCGCCCGCGACCCCATCGTCATCATCGTCGTCATCACCGACATCAATCCCGGCCAACAAGCCGCCCACGTCCATCCGGCCTGTCTCCGCCCTCTTGCCCCCACCGCTCGTCATGATGCTCCTGCTCCTGCTCCTGCCGCGCCCGCTCTTCGTGCTCTGTCCCGCGCGACTCTTCACGCTGCGGCTCGCGCGCAGGTTGCCGTTCGCGCCGAGACTGTTCGTCCGCGACGTCGGGGTGATGGGCGGCTGCTGCGTGGTGTCCTTGTTCGTCGCCGTCCGCGGCCTGCCGGCACCGGCACCATCTGCAGTCGCGGCGTCCGACCCGCTACCGCCATTGACGACCGGCGCTGCGGGCGTGCCCTCGCCCGCAAACGCGGCCGGGATCTGCGGGACGGGCGGCGCGGCGGGGTCGGCCTCGACGTCGTCCAGAACCATCGTCGACGACGGGATGGTCGACAGCGGCGGACGCCCTTGGCCACCGTCCTCGCCGGCCGACGTGGTGCCGTGGCTGTACGAGGAGCCGGGCGCGGCATAGCTGTATTCGCTAGCGGAGAAGTCGGCGGACACCATGCTGGCGCTGTCGCCGCCCTCGTCGTCGTCGGCGTCGTCACTACCGCCGCTGCGGCTGCGGCCACGGCGGGTCATCGGGAGCGGGTTTTCACCCTTCTCGCTGAGGACCTTCTTCAGGTCGTCGAGGCGGACGGCGGAGCGCATGGATGAGCTCGAGCTGGGGCCGCGGTGGGTAGGGCCGTCGTTCAGGCCGGCCAGGGCGGCGCGGTGGTTGCCCATGACCGAAGGCGACGGCATGGGACTGACGTGGCCTGTCGGAATGTGGACGCCCAGGTAGCCGTTCGATGCCCTCGCGTCGGCACCCACAGCGGTGGCGGCGGAAGAGTGGGTGTGCGCGCGTCGTGTACGGTGCGAGTTGCTCAGGCTGCCGGATTGTGAGCTGGCGTCATGGTTGGCGGCCATGGTTGCGAGGATCTGCTCCTTGTTCCAGGACTCCATCATCTGGTCCCTGACCTTCTGGGGTAGGACATTTGACTTTGGCAGCTGGGAGTCCCTTGGATCATCCATCAGTCCTCCAGAAAGGCTGGGGATGCTAAGTGAGACGGAGAAGGAACGGCTTGGGCTGCCGGGAGCACTTGTAGGTGGCGAGTAGACGGTGTCGGTGTAGCCCTCAGCAATCCGATCAATCAGCTCTTGGCGGTTGTCGAATGGCTTCAACGCTTCGCTGTCCGCAGTGTCTGCTGATAAACTCTTCAAGCCCGTCGCCGTCTCAATATCCTTTAGCTCGATTGGCGGTACCGAGATACCCTCCAACCACATGCCTGTCTCCTTCCGCCTGTTAATTTCCGTGCCAATCTGCATTCCCGGCGGGCTGGCAACGAAGTTGAAGCTGCTAGCAAGCGCCCAGAAGTATCCGTGGACCAAGCTGCCAATGCGAATCTTCGCAGCCGCACCCTCCACAGCAGGAATGTCCTCCTGTAGCCGGTAAATCATTGGCAGACCGGTGCAAGTGGCATTGACACCAAGCTTAGCAACGAGGCGAGCCAGAAGAAGGTGCAGAATCAGGAACTCCTGATCAGCCTCGGCTCCACTCCCCGGTGCGAACTGATGTGCGTTGTCGTACACAGCGAGATGAAGCAGCTGCAGGAAGCTTGTCCTGAACCTCCGTGGACTCTTGTCCCTCGCTCCGGAGACGGGGCTCGCGTTGCTAACAGCTCTCCGCACAAGGCTATCCCCCTCTTTCTTGTCCTTCTTGTCGCTCTTGCTCAGGTGTCCTTCAGGAACGGCGCGCAAATCCGCCCTCTTAAGTTCTAGCTCCAACCAGGTAAGCAGCGCATCTGCGTATGCCCTCCTTACTCTCGCCGCGGGATCCCGAAGCAACCACTGCGTTCCCTCCCATACATCAACTCCTGCGCGGCCACGGCCCACGGAGGCCTTCCCACTGTCCACGTCCTTGCCCTGTGAGTTCGCCACGTGCAGAATCTCCTTGATGGCTTCCAGGGCGATCACTCTTGCTGTCTCGAACGAGAAGAAATTGTCTGAGCCAGGGTTCTCGTGAAGGTTTGCCGAGCTGGCTACCGATTCCACAGTACCGCTTGGGTCCTCGATGGCTGCTGCCGTGTTGGAGACGACAGAGCCGTTAGGGCCAGCTGGCTTCATGCGTGCAAGCACGGCGGAGAGCATGTCCGGGATTTGATCGGTATAGTAGATGTGGGTAGCGAGGTTCGAAACGCACTTCTTCAGCTGTTGAACAAGCTTTTTTCGTGCATCAGATGGCGTCGTCGCGCGTTCGCCGACGTCGGCAGTGGACGCATCCGGAGTGCCAACGCTTTCTTTACTTCCCTTCGCCTCCGCGCCGTTAGTGAGAGAGGCAGAGCTGCCGACTTGGAGAAGCTGCAGGATATGCCCCATCAAGCCGACCAGCACATCCATAACGCTTAAGCCGATGAAGTTGATTCGCGAGTCACCAAGAAGCCAGCCAACGATAGTAGCCAGAACGTATTGCCGTTCGAGATCCGCCTCGACAGCCTTGCTCTTGACTAACGAGCTGGAAGTAGTGACGAGTATGACGTAGCGGTCCTGCACAGGAGCCCACCTGCAAACCATACCGCACAGCTCCGCAGGCCAGGAGCCATCAACAAGACCGTTCGGGAAGTGTTCGTTGGACTTGATCCGAGCCGTAATGAACTTGATAGCCGCGAGGGTACCCTGCCGTAGCTGATCCCTGCTAACAGCCGTGAAAATATTCCGTAATGCCTGGAGCGCAATGATCCCGGCCTCCTCCTCAGCGATCTTGTCTGCGTCCTCCGTGGTCCCCGACGCAGCGAGCGCATCTCCTTCGTTCTCGCCCGGCACCGTGGATGTGCTCTTCCTCCGTGCATACGCAGCCTCCTTGTCCTGCTCCTCCTTCTCTTTTTCCCGCACTTCTAACCGCGTGAGGTACGCTCCGTTCTCCGCGTACAAGTTCACCAAAATAACCGGAACGATAACGGATAGTTGTTTTCCAGCACCCAAGCTCTCCGACGCAGCAACCGCCTTGATTGCGCGCAGACCGGCCTTGCGGAAACGGATGGCGACGGGCCAACTCAGGGGCGCGCCGGTCTGTGCAGGCTGTTGTTCCTCCTTATTCGCAAACGCCGCGTACAGCTGTACGATCTCCTCGTACTGCGTGAGGTATTCGTTGTCCGCCGCGAGGGCGGCCGGGTCCTGGTGTTCGCAGAAAGCCTCGAACATGGGCACGGATGCCTCAACCATGGTGACATCATTGGAGCGCAAGACGGTACGCAGGACGCTGAGGACGCTGTTCGCGTAGAGCGGGATATCTTTCGGGCATTTTTCGATGAGCGCCTGGAGGATCTGAAGGGTGATGAGGACATTTCTGCGCAAGGAAGAAAACAGTCAGCGATGCTGGACTCCAGACGGCGGTAGACCAGCTCCTGCAACAGCTCGCTGTCGAGCAAAAAGTCGCCCAAGACACGGCGCGCAAACGCGCAATACCCAGGCCGTCCGCGCATCATGAGGGAACCAAAAAGGGCACCTACGCAATTCTGTTCCTCCAAACATCACCCGCTGTCCGCTTGTCCAAGAAGTCGCCGACCTTGACCAGCTTCGTCCTCCTCGAGCTGGCGTAGAAGAGCAGGTAGCTCAGCTCGGAGCTGTTGGGCTTTACCTCCTCCTCGCGGTAGCCCTTCTGCAAGCGCGGGTAGCACTTCAGGATCAGTACCTGATGCTTCGGACGGCACGACTGCCGCAGCGAATTCATGGTGACGGCGGTGGCGATTTAGCCTTGCGCGTTGTTTCTGTCCCCCGGACCTGTCAACACAACTTCCGTACAGCTTGGGTTCGCCGACGGCACCCGCAGAAGGGAAAAGCGCGCGCGAGCTGAGTTTTTTTTTGGCGGTGGTTGCCTGGATTTGCGCAGCCCCCACGGCGTGCGCCTCGTCGCGGGTTTTCTCGCGGCGAGCAGGGAAGGGGAAGAGGTCGTGGTGGGAGAGGGACGGATGGAGGGGCGGAGGCCGGAAGCAGCTCGAGAGAAGGGACCCTTCGGCGGACGGAGATTTGGGAGCTATGGGAGAACGGGGAGTGGAGCGTCAGGGGAGAATTACGCGGGCGTTGGGGGACGTCGGGCTGGCACGAGCGTCCTCGGACTGCGGCTCCCTTTCAATTCGTCGGTGGCATGTGTCTCGCCGGTGTTTCGTGGTTGGGAGGATGATGGCTGATGTGAGCAGCTGTGTCCTTCGTTGCTTGCGGCAGGTTTGCGGCGGCGCCGCTGGAAAACGTGTCGTCGGAGGAAGCGGAGTAGTGGGACGAGCACCAAGAACGGGCGCGGCTTGCGTATCTGGGGCTGATTGGATAGGCTCAGCTCGGATCCGGACTACCAGGCATTGCACGCCACAGCGCGCCCGCAGCGGCAAGTCGCGGGAGCGCGGAGAGCGCGTTGAGATGCGAGGCTGCGGGAGCGAGAGTGGAAGCGCACGCGACTCCGAGGTCATGCAGGCGCGCTGTCCAGAGGCACGAGGCCGCGGTGTTGGTGATGGTAGCTAATTGTGATGTGCCTGCATGGATGTCTGAGTCGGGCTGCCGCTGCCGACCGCAGAACCTGGCCAGCAGCGCCTCCAGGCCTACTCTCCGGCCAGAGCTCCTCACTAAGTCCAGCACGCCTGCACGACATCGGGCTCCGGCCAGCACGTTTGCAGCCCCAGCTTAGCCCAGCCCAGGGTCCACTCCCAGCTGCCAAAACTCTGTGCAACCCCAAGCATGTCTCACTCACCGCGTCTGCCACGCCCAACAAAACTAGTCGTCGACAATTGTTCATGGCACGTTACCTCAAGCTACGCAGAAGAAACAAAAAAAAAAAAAGATACAACACAACCAATAGCATCGCAATCCAGAAAGACCACTTGTCGTCAGTCATCGTCGTCGCTGCCCACACAACACACGAGCCTCGCCCTAGTCAAACAACAACCGCGTAAAGTCGTCATCTCGGGGGAGCAGAGAATATCAAGAAACCAGCAGCGATGCCAACTCGCTCGCAGAGTGCTGCACATGGCCGCCCTGTTGAATCAGATGCCCAACATCAACATTGCCTCGCAGTGTAGCCCGGCCAAGGGCGGAACCGCCTAATTCAATGCACTGCGTGACAACAGTAATCATGTTACAAGAAGTGAAGACAAGTCCAAACGTGCGCATCTGCACACCTCAACTCCATCTAATCAGGATTGTAGGCCGTAACATGCATCTTTGTCGTAACTGGGTTAGCTCGTCGTAGCATTCAGTATCAAATGACTTAGCCGCGGCGGATGAAGCCAGCGCTCTGGTTCAGTCCACGGTGGAAGCTTCCGATGCCTTGGAATCCCCTGCTATCCGTTAGTGACTTGGCTCTCTGACAGGCACTGCATCACTCACTTCATGAGGTCGATACCCTCCTCTTCTTTGTCATCCCCTTCTAGCTGTGTGGGCAGCTGCTTCTTCACTGCCGCCTCCTCGGCTGTGTTGAAGCGACGGCTGCTTGGCCTGGTGGGCGTCGCGGGCGAGAGCTCCTGCGAGTCTCCCTCTCCCGAACCAGATCCCTCTCTGCTACGGCCGGCTTCGTCACCCATCACAACCGGTGGCGAGCTTGGCTGGACCGGGCCAGGCTCTCCCTCATCGTCATCGCGCTCGTCCTTCTCGTTGTCTTCGTCATTGCCGAAGTTGAACGGCTTGGACTCCTTGCTGGGACTGAAGTCTGCGTAAGGGCGTGCAGGAGTAGATCCCAGGTCGGCGAACTTCCAGAAAGGCGCAGGAGAACTCAGGTAGCAGTACTGACTGGGCATCTTCGCTGTGCTGGGAGGTGCGAGATGCGGCTTGTTCTTCGCGACAAGAGGCGTAACAAGTCCATTGAAAGTCTCCGGGAGATCCAGGCCGGTAGTCTTGTAGCCGTTGGTCCCGGGAGGCGAATATGTCATGTCGAGCGACGACCGAGGGCGCGGCGTGGGGCCAGGCTCGTTCTTGCCGTCAATGATCGGTCCAGAGTTGCGAATGTTGCTCTCTTGGTCCAACGCGCGCCCGAAGTTCGTGATTGGCATAGAACTGAAAGCAGCTTTGCGGTCGTTGATAGGCGTGAACACCTGATCGCTGTTCAGCTGTGGCTTGCGTTGTGGCTGTGGGCCACGGTCGGGTGTGTAGGATTCGTTTGCAGTCGGATAGCTGGCCAGCGGCGGGGTAACGGAACGAGGGGATTCCTTCACGCGGAACTTGGATGGCTGCGACGGTGTCTGAACTTCGGGGTTGACCGCAACGGCTCCATGCAAGCGTTCGCTGGCCTGGGCAATTGCGGGAGAATTGGGCCCGGAAGAGCCCATGCGAGTCTTGCGAGTGTGGATGCCCTTCTTCAAGAAATTCTCCCGCTCTTCAGGAACCAGGCGCCACTTCATGCCTTTTCCGGGTTCATCCGTACGACGCGCAACCTTCTCGAAGTGCTTGCTAAGTGAGAGGTTGTGTCGGATCGAATTCTGCCATCCACCACCACTGTACCGGTAGAATGCGTAGTGCTTCTTGATATATTCGTAAATGTTTGCCAATGTCAGCTGCTCCTCAGGCGAAGACATGATCGCTTGTCCAATCAGCTGGGCGTAGCTGTGTGGGGGCTTCAAGTCCTTCGCGCTGTCGGCACTGTAATCAATATGCTCCGTGCTCTCAAGCATAACCCCACGTGCGTAAGCGCCAGAGGGAGATGTCTTGATTTTGGGAGACTGTTTGGTGCGGGATGGAATGGGCGTGTTTGGTGCCAACGGTCCCGACGAAGGCGGGTGGGCCTGGTAAGAGTGATTCTGGTTGTATTGGCCATGCTGGCGAGCATTCGAACCGTTGTGCGGTGCGCTAGTTGGAGCAAGACCTCCCTGAGATCCAGCAGTCTTCCCATGACCGTTGTTCATCTGATGGAACGAGTTTTCCTCATGACCATCCTCACCCTCGCCAGATTCTCCATGCCTAGCCCGCGCCATGATCGACGGGTGGACATCGATCGCTTCGCCAGGGCACACGAAGATCATCTCGGTGCCGCAAATGCCAATGACGGAACCAGAGTGCAGCCTAACCTTCTCGCCGCGCGACAGCGTGCGATCGTCCAGCTTCAAGCCATTGCGACCGTTGACGAGAACGAACCAAGATCCAGCATCGGCTTCGTAGTCGATCCAAGCATGGATTCGGGAAACTTGCTTGTCGGGGCCCAAGTCGATATTGACGACCTCGGAAGCGCTGAGCTTGTGCTGGCCGTAGAAGCCTCCCGGCTGTCCGACTTGCTGGCCTGGCGGGCCGCCATTCTCATTCACGCGGGCCGAGTACCCATGTTCGCCCCTGCCGATGACGATGTGGGTTGACTTTGCGAAGAACACCCATGAGTGGCCTTCGATCTTGGCGTAAGCTTGTGTGCTACCTCTTTCGGCGATGACCGGATCGCGCTTCTGCAGTTCGTTTGACAGTTCGACCTGGGCATTCGTGACATAGTTGGCGACACGGAGGAGCGGAACAACCTGAGTCAAAAGCTCTTCCGGAGTAGGCTTCTCCTTGTTTTCCTCCTCGTCCTCGCTTCCTATTGTTCGATCGCTCTGGGCGGAAGGCGGGCGAGTGGGGACTCGCGACTCGGCGGCGTCGGCGTTGTTAAGCTGCTGCGCTGTTAAATCTTGGGGGCGTGGGTGGGTCGCATGGGGATTGGAGACGCTCACTCTTCTCTTCTTGCGGGTGGGCGTCTCGATGGAGGCGGGCGTGTCGGATTGCTCCTGGACGACTTCGCGCTTTGCGCCGCGACCGCCGCGGCTGCCTCTTGGAGGCATGGCGTCTTCGAGCTGTTCGCAGGCGGGCATTGTCAGTGTCGCAGGTCGTGATAGGATCGCGGGTGGGAGTTTGGGAGGGGCGCAGGCGCGGTGCAGGGCGCGGATGCAGGATCGGACTCGAGACGCGGGCGGCGCTGCAAGACAGGCTATCTGCGTCTGTCTCGCCCCGCTGCAGGATGGCATGGGAACGGGCACGGGAACGGGCGGCGACTTACTGTTCAAGAGCGCAGCAACGGAGGAGGTGCGGAGGTCAATGGTGGCAGCGACGAGGGCGAGAGGGAGCAGGGCGGGCGTGGAGGCGTGTCCGAGGCTGGGTGGTGGCTGGCTGTCCAGGCAGTTGATGTCGTTTACGATGCTGAGGCTCGGGCCGGCTGCGAAGTCGCGTTATTTGGGTTTTCCCGTGCTCACCTACGCGAAGCAGCCAAGGGTGGCGAGCGAAGGGCGCGGAAGGACAGCGATCGCGCAGGGAGAGTTTACATACCTCATGCGCAGCCAGAAGGAAAATATTGACCGCCTGGCGACAATATCGCAAGCGCACGCAGGGCGATTGCGCGCGTGGGTCCGTCCGCCTGCTTGCCCTGCCCCTTTGCTCTGGGTCGTTGGCTCATGCTTGCTGACGCATCCACGGACGGACCAGAGCAACCGAATGCCTGCGGCGAAAGATTACGAAGTGCCAGCCTGGCCCGCACCTCAAACCCCCCAAACCCCCAAACCCCCCCCAATCCGCCCAAATCCCAGGCCGCGAGCAGGGCAGACACACTGTCGCCCGCCCTCCCGGCGAGCCAAGGGACGCTTGGATTGTTGGCCAACAGACGCGTCGCACACGCCTTGCAGCACGCGTCGCGCTGCTCCTTGCTCGCGCTCACGAACTTAAAAGGCTCCACCAGTCCACTCAGCGCATCGCAATTCCATTCTTCGTCTCAGGCCTTATATTGCTGCTGCCCGTATAGGCTGCGCCTGGATGCGCTGCACACACCGCGCGTTCGCCCTTGCCAACCGAGGTACTGCACACAGCCCTCCCGCATTTCTCATCCTCCACACTTTTGCCGGCGTGGACTATTTTTGCCTGTGGCCTATCGATCGGCTCACATTTTCGTCACCTTTCCGATCTTCGCTGCGTCACCTCGCACTTCGCCCCGCCCGCTCCATCACGTGCACTCGCACACTCCAGGTGGAGTTTCTCCATCATGATCACTACGTCTATGATCGCGGCATGAAGCCGACAGGAACAGGAAATCAACACGAAGAGCCGAAGCAGCTAACTCAACATGGTGCTGATCGAACCAGTGTACACCTGCATGCAAAAAACTGCTTCAGGTCTCCGATATCAGATTGATCTTACATTGTGGTCTTGAACGGATAGATAACGTAGAAATTCGCTGCGATTCCACTGGGATCTCAAAGTTACAGGAGAATAAGCATCTCCAAACCCCGGGGCGGCTCTTCTCGGCAGATGTCATCCTGCATATGCACACGCTCGAAAATTGAAATTCACAGAAGGCCATTGCGCACTTTGCCATAGAGTGCTGAAGCTGCAGTACTGATTCTTTTTTTATAAGAAAAATTATACGCACGGTATGCAAAGATACTTTCCCGTATCACTGCTTCAAATCCGAGCAAGTCCCATCACGGTTCTGAAATGTACCGAAAGTAGCGGTGTACATTTAAATCGTCAAGGCCGTTGATATGTACGAGAAAGTCTGCGGCTCAACCTTCCCTCCGTCTACAGGCTGGAAAGCCTCGAATACACATCTCCCATCTCCATTCTCAGCCCTCATCTTACCTCACCAGCCTGCCCAGCTCTCATCAGCTCCTCCGCACGTCCGCCAACTCAATGTCTCCCGTCCCATCCTCCTGATTCCGGAAGCTCGCCCTCCTCATACTCCTCCCCTCCTGCTGCTGCTGCTGCGCCCCGCCCGGCTTCAAATAGCCCGGAGCCTCGCCCCTCTCCGCCTCATCGCTCTCCTCAATCGGGCTGTTGCTCCGCGCACCCGCATCCCCCTGACCATCCCTCACCACAACGCCTCCCTCAGTCCCGCTACTCCCTTCCGAATCCTCGCCATGGATCCCGCCCACGCTCTCCATCGTGAACGGGCTCGCGGTCGGCGCGTCCAGGATGCTCAACTCCAGCGGACTGAAGTACCGCGGCAGCACCCAGGTGCGCACGGGGATCAGCAGCAGGATGAAGACGGGGAAGCCGACCGCGGCGATGGTCTGGGTGATGGCGAAGGTGGCGCCGAAGCCGAGCAGCTCGAGGGCGACGAAGGCCCAGACGGCGGCGCGGCGGCGGATGCGCTTGAGCGGGTCGGAGCCGGGCGTGAGCGAGCGGTCCTTGGCGAGGAAGAGCATCTTCTGCGTGATGCCGTTGCCCTCGAGCGCCTGGACGCCCATGACGAAGAAGAGGCCCGCCAGCACCGCCTGCGGGATCAGGTGCAGCACGACGAGGAGCGGCCCCGTCATCGTGCCCAGCGTCAGCAGGCCCTGCGCCAGGTTCGAGACCCGCTGCTCGACGACGTGGTCGACGATGCGCCGCGTGTGGCCCTTGTTGGCCTCGTCGTCGTCGTCGGAGACGGTGCGCGTCACGCAGAGGGCGTTGGTGTGGAACGGGGCCTGCGGGATGAGCCCGTTCGGGAAGGGGATGCCGAGCAGGCCCGAGACGCCGGTGGTGAGCCCGAGGAGGAAGAGGTCCCAGTGAAACCCGGCAGGCTTACGGAGCGGAAATTCGGTTCCCTGAGCGATAAGCGAAGACACTTGGTCTGTTAGCAGATTGTAACACTAAAGATTTTTGAGGCAAATAGCTTTGGAGAGATATATGTGAACACGCTTACCATTATGATCGAAGTAAAAAAGAATAGTCAACAATATCGCGAAGGGGATAGCAAGAAAAACATCCCCAACATCGATATCCCAGAAATGAATCAACCATCCTCTATCCGTCGTGGGGAAGAAGGCTTTGCTTGTCGGGAGTTTGAGAAGCTCAATACCGCGCATTTTGCCGATGTGTACAAATCCTGTGGCATTTAGTATTCCGTAAAACCGTAGCACGCAAATCATTGCTGTACTCACCAGTGAAGAAAATGACCGTGAGCGGAGTGGCGTAATCCTCAATGAACTTCCTTACGTATCTGTGGAAGAGATTGCTGTTTCCAATGACACCGCCAATATACGCTACCATGAGAACTAGCAGCGAAATCATGATTGATAAGTAAGCAGACGTATCTCCGGCCTCCCATTGCCTTGTCAACACTTGGATGCCTTTCTGCAGGTAGATAAAGGCAACGTAAAAGCCGAAGATGTCACAAGAAAAACGGGTGACGTATTTCAACCAATTACATGCATTGGAGATAGCGAGAAACCAATGCATGACGAGTGACCATCTGCGGGAATGTTAGCAAACAAACTGTAGAATCTCCAATGTGATTAGGAGGCCGGATCAGGAACATACAGGCCAATCCAGCACATGAATGAGAAGTAGTTGATGCCATGAGGTACAACGATATCGTATACCTACAGAATCAGCAACAGCTGCGCACCGAGCGAACGGGGCACTCACCGTGTAATTGAAAACAGTAATCGGCCCTTGGAAGGTCAGCACGAGATCCTCGGTCAGCCAGCTAGGCGAGGGCTGAAGCTCACCAGTAACGCCGACAATGACCAATGGCTGAGCAGCGAAAATCGAAAAGACGACTGCTGCAAGAACAGATGCCAGGAGAACCTCGTTCACCCCGAAACTTGAGTTCGTCTTTGCGAACATGTCCAGTGAAAAGGCCAAAGCAGGAAGAATACTAAGAGAGAGTTAGACGGGCTCACTGCAGCTTGCCAACCCTGCGATCGGAAAGGATCGGAACCATCATCTTAGGACTGCGAGGTAGCTGGGAAGGGCAACACAGATGATGGGCTTCACACGCATGGGAACGGGGCGTATGGGCGTAACGTGTTGCTTCGGATAGCCTTACTTCGCGAAATACATGTAAACGGTAGCAGGAACGACTCTGTAGTCCCAAGCATCCGTCCAGTCGGAAAGGTAGTATGGTGTTCTCCTACGAATGTCATGAACCATGCCTCTGAACCAGCGAATTTGCCACCACTTTGTGTGTCTGTGAGTGGAGGTAGTACGTGCCGACGAACGCGTATTGTTGCGGCTGAGGCCGCTCTCTGGACGCGTTTTCCACGACATGAGTGGCACGCGTCTCTGCCATGGTCTCCGGGACATATGCTCTGCAGAAGTGTGTGAAGGGCGCCGCTGACCGGGGAGGCTGTAGACGTCGGCAGTGGCCATGGTGGACGGGCGTCAGCAGAAGTGACGGGCACTCTCCAGAGGGGCGAATCAGAGACGGGGCAAAGCTAGAAGTCTACGGGTCCTCAAAGACCGCAGAGAGTTTGAGGACGTGGCGGCCACATCCCTGAGGGCGGTGAGGGAGATTTTCTACGGCGGGCTGGGGGGTGCGGAGAAGTTGGATTAAGGTGATGCGCAGATCTTCGGAGCAGCGGGGCAGTCTTCCTCAAAGCGTCCCCACTTGCGTCATGGCCTGACTCAGGCCGCCATCTCGAATTTGCCGTCGTCCTGAGAGGTCTGCCCCTACGAACATGATCAACGCGACAGATACTAGCATCATGACTAACTAACCGTCGCCAACCGGCCGCTTCTCCTTCCCGGCTGCGGGCCCATGCCAATGCGACTCTTAGCACCAGCGGCCACTCCGCGCCAATACCCGCCCTTCCTCACCGCGTTTTCCCTGTCCCGTCAGAAGATTCAGTGTCTACATCTCCACATCCACCTTCCGCCAACATATCCGGTCATCGAACGCAAGATGATGTCGCAGCCTCCTTGGATAGTCCTATTCAGAGTGGGTTCCACAATCAGGTGCAAAGTTCTCGCATCGTCTTCAGCCTCTGTGTGCCGTCTCAGGGCTGCGCGCACACCTGGGCGCACCTACTCCATTGGGCAGCATCCGTGATGGGACACTCACCAAACAGCGAGAGACATTTCGAGTAAGTAGCTGCTCGCGAAGGTGCCGAGCCAATCTTTCCGTTCTTCGAGAGATGGCAGCAACCACCATTATGGGTTCCACCAGGGTTTCCACTTCAGCGTTCTCCATTCTCCGTTGTTTGCCTCTGCTTCTCAGTTCGACAATACCTTATTGTTCGTCGCATATCCCAGCGTTTATCAACTACGTGCATCCGATTACCTTTGCAGATCTGCTCACCGCGAAGTGGCATGGCGAATGTGCTAGGGCAAATTTGGCCTATGAGCCAGCAAACTGTCCATACTCTGCTAAGCAACTTGTGGCGTTCCACAGATACAGCGCTTTCAGCCATCGACACCTACAAGACGAACTTGGACTCGGCTTCACTCGCACATCTGATCTCTCAGGTGAGAATATTCGAATTCCTGTCCCGAGTTGTCCCTCCAACCGGCGTTATTCTGTGGGAGCGTCCCGAGACGCGCGAGTACGACAGCTGGTCCGACCCCCGAGAAGCAAACAGAAACAATTCGCGTGATCCGCCTGAGCCGACAAGGCCTATTGAAAGTTACCAACTCAGGCCTTTCAACTTCGAGCAAAACTTGTGGCGATCACCTCCCGAGGTTGGCGGCGAATATAGGACAATGATTCGCAGGGAGTCCATGTCATATCTTCAACTCGCAGCGCTGAACGATCTCCGACTGAACCACAGATTCTTTGTACGGCTACAATTCACGACTTACGAATGGCTCCATTTTACCACCCCCTTTCTCGCAACCATGACTCCAATCATCCTCGAATCAATTGTAAGACGGAGCCTCCATGCAGACCGCCTTTTCTCTATCCTCGTCTCCTCTATTGTCAGGGCCTACGTAGAGGCAAGTCCAGGACGGCCCTGTGTCTACAGCGCCAGCCTGGTGTCGCGGGTGGATGGTGGTGCTTTGAGTGCGAAACAGCTGAAAAATGTGGCAATTCACATTCAAGAATATCTCAACCCCAAACCATGGCGCGTAGCCGTATACCAATTCGACACGGCTATCCGCTCCCCTCAGTCCTCTTCTCACCCAGTTCTTAAAGAATTTGCGGAGGGCCATCACAAGTTTCCGACGCTTTCCAGAGATTCTCCCCAATTGAGCGCGCTCAAATTATTCTGCAGTGCTCTGCTACAACGTATTGACGGGATAGAGAACGACGCACTAGACTCTCCACTAACGCCCCCACCGTGTTACTTTGGATTCACTAGGGATATTAGAGGAGTCTCACTCGATGGCCACCGGGCTGACTTCGCCATGCACCTCGTGCTGGAATTCTCCAATTTTCTCTACCCAAATCGGTATGGCCAGAGTAGCGTCATTCTGGATATCATACCGGTCTGCTTCCCTTTTTCAGAACAGCAGGCACAGGCTGCTCAACTTTTCTTCAACTGGATATCAGGATCTACACTTCACACCGGTGGAGGCTTTGCATACAACAGTAATGATGTGGCGCTGTTAGCCCCAACGATGGCCAACGATTCCATATGGGAAAGAAACTTCCGATGGGCGCTTGCCAATACTCCGTTGGCCAAGAATATGATTATGGAGACCGCTTTCTGGCAAGATGTATTTGCACGAGCGAAGAATATCCAGACGCACTGGACCAGAGAAAGGGATATATTCAGGAGTAATCCAGACGGAACCCTTTCAACTGGATCTTCTGGGACCTCAGCTGTTCGCTTTGATCCAAGACAGGCTGAAATCCCTGGAGATGACTCTTCAAAGGTCGAGTTCTCTGAAATTGGGCTTCCTCATGTCGACGATAACGCTGAGCACGGAGCTTCTCAAATCCACAATCCTAGGAACGGGAATCCTCAAACTGAAAGGACCATTATGGAACCTTCTCATTTTGAGGATGCGTTTTCTGAACATTCCAAGACACCTTCCCGCTCCGAAGGTCTTCAAAGTCAGACTTTCTTGGGTTCCACTGCATTCACCACCCCGTCCATTGCCACACCCTCTTCTGCAACACCTCAACCCATTGCAGGCCCACCTGAAGCTTTGGCTGAGGAAGATAGCCGAAGAAAAATAGCTATTGAAGGAGCGGTCCTGGGTGACTCTTCTTCTCCGCGGGAGACAAGCCAAGGAACTTTTCTTGATGGTCTCAATGATTTTTTCACTGCTACTCTCAGAGCCTGTCATGAAGAGCTCAGGCACAATGAAGACGTCCCTTTGAGGCAAGGGCCTGCGGATTGGCTCTCCGCTGCTAATGGACGCCATTCAACAGAGAGGTCTCCATCAGAAGCAATCGGGTTGGGAGAGACTTATATAGCAGCGACCCAATCACGAGGCATTCAGACAGAAGATGCTCTACTACAGGAAGTCTCGGCAAGAGGCACCTTGCCTCGAGAGACACCTCCACGGCAAAGCCGGTCACAAGGGACTCAAGTAGAAAACATCCATGCCGGGGCGATCGCACCAGAAAAAGCCCTGGTAGACGCAACTAAATCACAGGGAACACAGACAGATGAATTTCAGGCCAAAGGTAGCCAGCCCTCACATCCTGAAGCAAAGCGCAAGAGATCCAATTCTGGCGGTTCCGATGGTACTAACGATAAGCGGGAGAAGAAGAAACAGAAGGGTGAGAACCAGGGTAGTTTGTCCGAGTGATTCTTGATCACTTCTACTCAATCACTTCATATCCTTACGGTAAAATCCATCACCCTTAATAAACACAGATAACTCAGATGGGTTTCAACGTTACATGATCTGCTCTTCGTATCCTGTTCGCACGTGTGAGAAGTGTCCAATCGAATCTGGTGGATTCCGCCGCGGAGACATGACGGACTGGACCCATTAACCATGCATTCGGACACGGGCACCTATTTTCTGCCGGTATGCACCATTTTAGATATCTCTTTTGGGAATAGGCGCATCCCAATCGCATGATACGGGCTCTTGGCAGATTGGCCGCGCGCGGTGACTAATACCATGGCAAAGTGACCCAGCAATCCATGAATCAATAAATGTATTCACAAATCAGACGTTCAGCCTGGATTCTCTAAGATAGCGCGCGGGCTCACCTCAAAAGGAAAGTGATTACCCGCATCCGAGATCATCCGCTAATGGTAGCTTTTGAGGCGTTTTCACCGGGAACAAGCAGCAGCTCTGTGGCGTACTGAGTTACGAGAATACAACGGTGGATATCAGAAACACTCCCAAAGTTTCGCGGTCATAAGCAACACCCTCAATATGTATGGACTTGAAGCAGCCATATGGACATGAACGTTCGACAAGGCGGATGACATCCACATCCAGTTGAAAGATTCAACTGCTATGGATACCATTGGCTCTTCACTTGCCATCCTCGCATAATTGCATTCCGGCTTTAGTCGGAGAGGCATTTCTGTTGATGTTCTCGGCATAAGTCCGCGTACATGGACATCCTGCATGTATGACTCGCTCGACATGCCCAAACTATTTTCCCCACAGTCACTGGGCAGTGCGCTGACCGTCCCTCACCGACTGGAGCAGAAGCTCGCAAGAACCCTGTCTAGTATTACCCAATACCCATAGCCAACAAGTCCTTGGCATACTGCGTAGTTTCGGAAGATCCCTTGCCCAGCATGATCAAATAGGGAAGGGAGCTTAAGGCCTCCCACGGAACCTCGCAAGATCCCTATCGTATTCAGTCGATCTACTTGGTTACTACCTGTTTGCCACAAGTGGAAGGATGAGTATAAAAAAGATTTTTGCAATCGATGATAGAATGCTCATCAGACAAGGATTTCCGAGTCACTTCTTCTCTTTCAATAGCTCTCCATTCCCAAGATGCGGCTGACACTCAATTCCGTATTTGGACTCGTAATGAGTGCTGCTGTTGCATATCAAGACACGCCGGCAGATGTGGTCCTGATTCTTACGGACGATCAAGACGTACACATGCAATATATTAATCACAGTTGCCGTCCAGCCGCATGGCGTTAGCTGGGTTGCCCGACTTCCTCGACTCAACCAAGCCAGTCTCGACTACAACGACGAGTTCTTCCGCCAACGGCTCCGTGCTATGCAATCCGTGAACGAGATGGCCCGGGATATTGTCTTGAAGCTCAATACACTCGGGATACTGAACAACAGCTACATCATCTATACGACTGACAATGGTTATCACATTGGCCAACGTCGCCTGCAGCCAGGTGAACAGTGTGGGTATGAGACAGATATTGATATTCCTTTTATCATCAGGGGCCCTGGTGTCCCTGCGGGTAGAGCTACAGAGGTGTTCACCAGCCATACAAACGTTGTGCCCACCATGTTCGAGATGATGAACGTACCCCTGAAGCCTGAGTTTGACGGGAGTCTGATTCCTCTTACTACGGAAAGCATAGAGCGAGCACTTTCAGATAACCGTGACTACACTGGTATCGAGTCTTGGGGTTCGTCGGTCGATGAGAGCCTTGCCAGTAAGTCTTTCCGTTCGTGACTGTTCTCCTCACCGCAGCGCAACGGTTTGTAGAATAAACAGCCTTTCTAACCGTAATACATTCATGAGCAGTTGAAGCAGTCATCCGGATACAAATGTGACGAAAGCTTTGGACATTCCTGTCCGGACGAACGCTTCGACTGCCCACGGGTCGCAAAAAAGCACCGAGATTTGATTTCAAGAGATATTCTTCGGGCTGTTGCTTCAGTTCTTCAAATAGACTCATATGTTGATCCGGCTGTGAGGGTGAAGTCTTTTGCCACCCATTATGACTTCAACGTAAGATGCTCATTTCCCTACAAAACTACCTTAAGAATACTACACTATATGATAGGCCCAAGCCCTTATACTCATCACAGAGAGGTGTCGAGGGTGGTTTCGAAACATCTGTGTCAGAGGCGGCGGCACCGCATCACGCTCTCCAAGCTCAAGAAATCGGGCCATTTGGATGGATCAGAACCTTCGTGTAGCCGTCGATGCGCTTGTCGAACTTCTCATAGGCATCGGAAGCGTCGTCGATGGTGATCTCATGCGAGACGACAAACGACGGCTTGGCCTTGCCGGCAATGATCAGATCCCGCAGGTATCTGTTGTACGCCTTGACGTTGCATTGACCAGTTCCGAGAGACAATCCCTGACAAGTATGTTAGTTTTTTTTTTTCCCCCCCCCACGAAACCGACACTCCCGATACTCACCTTCTCGAACAGCTTCCCGAACGAAATCAGAATCTGGCCCTTCCCGCTCTGGGCATCCGGCGCGCCCGGATCGGCCGGGACGTACAGGCCGGGGATGCCCAGGCCGCCGGTCGGGCGCGTCACCATGATGAGCTGGTCGAGCACGACGTTGGGCCTCTCGGCGCTCCCGGACGCGTCGACGGCCTGGTAGCCGACGGCGTCGACGGCGCGGTCGACCAGCTCGCCGCCGTTGCGCTCGACGATCTGGCGCACGGGGTCGCCGTGGCGGAAGTTGACGGGGACGGCGCCGATGCGGCGCGCGGCCTCGAGGCGCTCGGGGACCTGGTCGACGACGTAGACGGCGCTGGCGCCGCGCAGGAGGCCGCTGTACGCGGCCATGAGGCCGACCGGCCCGGCGCCGAAGACGGCGACGCTCTCGCCCGGCTTGAAGCCCGACAGCACCAGGCCGTGCCAGCCGGTCGGGAAGATGTCGGCCAGCAGGGCGAAGTCGGCCTCGTGCGCGGTGCCGGCCGGCAGCTTGAGCGCGTTGAAGTCGGCGTAGGGGACGCGCAGGAACTGCGCCTGGCCGCCCTGGTAGGGGCCCATGGCGACGTAGCCGTAGCTTCGAGGTGCGTATATATTCAGTTTTGTTTTATTGTCCCCCTTCTTTCCTTTCACCCCCCTTCTTCCTTTTGTGACGTTTCGAGATTGAAGGGAAGGATGGGGCATTGGGGGGGTTTGGACTTACGCTCCACCTGCGAATCCCGGGTTCACGCCTGTGCAAAAGGCGGTGCGGCCTTCCTCGCAGTTGCGGCATCGCCCGTCGGCGACGTTGAAGGGGAGCACGACGCGGTCGCCGGGTTTGAGGAGGGTGACGCCCTGGCCGATTTCCTGGTGGTGGGAGGTTAGTTGGCATCCGCCGCAGGGGAATGACGTGCATACGGTGACGATGCCCATGTTCTCGTGCCCGAAGACCAATCCGGCCTCGGCGGCCGTGCGGCCCTGATACATGTGGAGATCAGAGCCGCAGATGGCTGGACAATCAAGTCAGCTCATTGGATGGAACGTACGTTGGAGGGGGAGTTGGGACACCATGATGGTTGTGCATATGCAGGACGTACCGGCGGTGGTAACCTTGATGATCACGTCGTCCGGGTGCTGGATCTTCGGGACCGGGACCTCCTTGACCGAGACCTTGAAGGGTCCGTCGTAGTGGACTGCTTTCATGGTCTGCGCCATTATTTCCGAATGCGGTAATGGTGTTATTTTCGCAACGCAATTTCAGCTTCAATGAGTTCGCTTTCCGCTAAACTTGAGGAAAATGAAAAGCAGAGCGCGGGAAGAAGTGCGCGGATGTGTCCGGGTTTTGTAAAATGTTCCGTTGGGCGAAGGGCTAGAAAGGAAGAGGGGTGCTGCCGACGAGAGACGGGGCTGCGGCGAGCCCCTCACCACTCAAGACGATGATGGTGCGGGGGAGCTCCGCTTGGTCACATGTCGTCATTGGTTGTTGGACGAGACTACCGCTCCTCTTTTCCAGGATACATTCGCGAAGCCGGCCGTTTGTCCAGAAATGGTTATTGGGTGTATCTCCTATGTTGTGATGCACAGGGTACCTCCGCGCGGTGTTGGAAATCCCCGATGCCTTCGATGATGCACGATGTGTGTATATATTGCCGCTATCTATGCGAAAGGCCGAGCAAAAGTGGCAACTCTGGACGAAAGGGCCCGCAGTCGGCGACTGGAAGCTCCGTGGAACACCCTGTAAATAGTAACCTTCCCCGCATCCGCAGACTTGCCGTGTGGCGCCGGGGGTCGAGAACCCACGCAATGCAGTTTGTGGAGCCGAGAAATTCGTAAACGCAGGTCAGATAAGAAAATACCCTTGCATCAAGAAACACGTCATTGGCTGTTTAGAAATATGAATGGCGAATGGAATGACGGGATGTGAGGCTGGATTTAAGTGTTGCATCCCCATGTGTAAATACGCAAGGGTAGTTGAAACAGTCGTCACGTAAGCACGTAAATATCCTCGTGTCGGTGACATTAAATCCGGACAACTACTTCAGCTACCCATCAATCATGTGTGCGAGTGTCTATCCTTGCATCTTAAAAAAGTTCATGAGTTGAGACTGAGAAATGTTTACAGGGAGGAAAAAAGAAAAGCATCAAGCCATCGATTGACTTCGTTTCTCCCGATGGTCGAATCCAATTATCCATGCAGTTCAAAAGCTATATCCAGAAATCCGCCGCCGTTCTCCCACAAATCATGCCCAGCATGATCAAAGCCTGCAGAATGCCACCAAATGCAAGATGAGAGCAGGGTAAAAAAAAAAAAAAAAAGAAGAAGAAGAAGAAGAAGAAGAAGAAGAAGAAGAAGAAGAACCCTTTCACCACACGCAAGAAAGCGAACCCATTGCCTCACCCACTCCCCACCAACCGCAACCGCAGCCAATCCCGCACCTCGCGATACATGCCCAGCTCCTGAAACCGAAACCCGACCATCGTGTCGATCCACGCGCTCGCGTGCGCCTCCTCCTCCACGACCACGCACGCCACCTCCCCTCCGCCTCCCCCCCTCCCCCACTCGTTCCTCACGCTCTCGCTGCAGTTCAAGATCCCGTCCAGCAGCACCTCGTACTCGCCGGCGACGAACAGCACGTCGCCGACGACGCGCTCGCCCAGGCCGCGCCACCAGCCGGCCGGCACGTCGACGGGCTCGTTGTACGGGTCGGTGGCGCGGCCACCGAGGAAGAGGGTCGACCAGCGGGCCAGGGCCGCGGCCGGGAGCATGTCGCGGGAGGCGTTGCGCGCGAAGGACGCGGTGTGCGTGTCGAAGGAGACCCAGGGGGAGATGAGGGCCGCGGCTTTGAATTTCGTCTGGGGAGGGGATGCATTGGTGGTGGTGGTGTCGGTGGGGTCGGGCAGGGCGATGCGCGGGACGACGGCGGGGGATTCCGGGTGCGGGTGCAGGATGTGGCTGAGGAGGGCGAGCGTGAGGTTGCCGCCGGCGGAGTCGCCGCCCAGGAGGATGCGGGGCGGTGGGATGTGTAGGTTTTGGAGGACATGGTTGAGGAGGGAGGAGGCCTGGGCGAGCTGGCGCGGGTAAGCAGCCCAGGGGGCGACGTCGTAGTGGAGGACGAGGGCGGCGATGCCCCCGGGTGGGTTGAGGTCTTTGATGAGGGAGTGGAGCATGTTGAAGTGCTCTATGCTGGCGGGCATGGAGTAGCCGCCGCCTGATTTGGGAAGAGTATAAGCGTGAGCTTCTCGTGAATACAGAGAAGGATTTTACCGTGGAAGTAGATCCAGACGTATTCGGCACCTTTCGAGCCAACCCAGTATGCGTTTGTTCCATCCTTGAGGGTTTCAGTCACGGGTTGGACGTTGACCTGCTTGCACCAGGTAAGGTATTGCTCGCCTGTTCCAGGCGCTGAAGCTCTATATCGCAATGGATGATATCAGCTTGATTGACCAAGCAAGTGTTCTCGGAGTGATTGTTATGCTACGTACTGTTCCGTTCTTGAAGAGTTGTTGCTGAGCAATGTTCGAATAGCGGTATAGCCTATGAATCGTGCGAACGAAGAAGGACGCTTGCGATTGGATATGAATCTTGCAGTCACGACGGCCCAGAAAGTCTTGCCCACTGGTATTCAACAGATAGTCAGCATCAATCATCCGAAGGCATTGTTGATCCGGAAGGGGTCAGGGCCGAGACATACACACGGCGGCGAATATGGGTACAAGACCCAGCTTCTCAAAGAACCCGAGCCTCAGATCCGCAGATCTGGGTCGCGGCGCCATCCTCCTCTCACAAAAATTGGAAGGGGAACGAGACTTGCAAAGGGATGTTGCGCGATTTTCTCCTGTGCGCGAGCAGCTGGCGGCGAGAAGATTTATCTCTCAGGGCAACGGCGGTTCACGGTGTCAGCAGTCACCATTCTTCTCGCGCCATCTGTGGGATCTTTGGCGCGTGGGATCTACGGAGGAGCCCCCGCACTTCGCGATCCCTGCGGAGCAGCTGCACTCGCTTCTGGTTGCGGCAAGGCGCGTCGGTGTGGCGGCATTTTGTGCGACAGCTGCCAGGACTCGGAGGGCGGTAGCGCAGGCCAGTGAGGGTGCTAAGGTCGGGATGGGCATCCACAGGGTCCGGAGGCTGTTGGAGGCTGTGTTGGAGGCGTGGAGGGCGGCGGGAAGGCGGAAGTCGGATAGTCGAGAGGCGGCGCGCGATAGGCCCCGCGACGGTCAGACAGCGGTGCTAGCGGCAGGCCATTGACGTCTTGAGTGCTGGTGCGCGATTTGACGCTCACATCTCACATCATCTGCGGGCGGCTGGTCGACTCTCGCGGGACTCCTAGCGTGCGTGGTGTGGCGACGGCTCATGCTGGCAGCCCTGCATCCGCACCACGCGCCCCGTCAGACGGACCACCACGCCCTGGTCCCTGCCTTGTGCTACATTGAGCCGTCTGCCTGCAGCGGTCCTGCCGACCACGCGCGACCACAGAGTGCGAAGGTACTCACACTGTCGATACGACACCGTACGCGGCCCAGGGCGCGTGCGCCACGTTCAGCGCCAGATCGCTTATCTCTCTCTGATCGAGTGGAGTCGCTTGGTTAGCGTTCGTCATGCGCGGCTGATCCGGCAAGTAAGCAGCTGCAATGCCAATACCAATACCGAGCTTCCTGTAGAGTTTCTGTTCAAGTGGCATGACTTCTCCCTGTGCGGCGCGAATCCACGCCCGCTGTTCTCGTCGCGCTCGGAGATGGAGGCACAGCCTGGGCGCGATTGTTCAATGGAGTTGATGAAATCCAACGTCCAAACCACTGCTTCAAGTACCGTTGGTTGTTGCTGTGATGCTTTGAAGGGCCAAAGATAATGACGACATTGGGTGGAGCAGGCTTCGGGAGAGTTGCCCCCGAACACCCCACGACTCGCACGAACCATGCGGGGGAGGGGTAGCTGGCCTTTAACCTTTTCTCACCCGCAGCTCTTGAGCTACCGCATATCACCGTTTCTGCGGCACTTTACCCTATCCATCGGCCCGCTCCGCCAATGCCGACTCCAAGGTTAGCCGCTTGACAACATTGCATCGTAACTCCACCCACTGCTCACCACAACGCGCTCCGCAGCTACATCCTCGTCACCGGGGCTACAGGCTTCATCGGCGCTCATGTCGTCGACACCCTACTTCAGCGCGGCTACAAAGTCCGTGGATCCGCACGATCGAAAGCTAAGGCCGATGAGATGCTCAATGCCCGTCCGCAATGGAAAGACCGCCTGGATTTCGTCCTGGTAGCCGACTTTGAGGGCACCACGAATCTTGACGACGCTGTCAAAGGCGTCGACGCCGTGATACATGTAGCCAGTGTACGCCACCCGACCACCTCATGGCAGGCGTGAAAACGCAAACGTCAGCTTTCTCGCCCAACATCACATCCGGATGGCTGCTTCAGCTCCCTACGCACACCTTTCTTTGCCATTACATCCTCAACCAATCCCCACAGCACCCGCACAGCAAGGGCTAACCCCTCCTCCCCGCCCCCAGCCGTTCAACTACAACACGACCAACAACGAAAAGGAGCTCGTCCTCCCCGCCATCAACGGCGTCAAGGCCCTCCTCAGCGCCGCGGCCAAGAACCCGGCCATCCAGCGCATCGTGCTGACCTCCTCCTTCGCCGCCGTCGTCGACATCGCGCGCGCCGCCGGGCCCGACTTCACCTACACGGCCGCGGACTGGAACCCGCTGACGTACGAGGAGTCGGTCGCGCCCACCACCCCCGCCGTCGTCGCGTACCGCGGCTCCAAGAAGTTCGCCGAGCTGGAAGCCTGGTCGTTCGTGGAGCGGACGAAGCCGGCCTTCGACCTCGTCGCGCTGTGCCCGCCCATGGTCTTCGGCCCCGTCGTGCACCCGGGCGTGCCCGGCCCCGCCGCCCTCAACGAGTCCAACGCCCAGCTGTGGGCCGTCGCGGACGCGGCCAAGCCCGTCCCCCCCGCCCGCGTCCCGCTGTGGATCGACGTGCGCGACCTGGCCGTCGCCCACGTCGAGGCGCTGCTGCGCCCCCGCGCCGGCGGGAAGCGGTACACGCCCGTCGCGCCCGAGCCCTTCTCGTTCGGCCTGGCCGCGCGGATCCTGCGCGCGCGCTTCCCGGCGAGGGCGCGGAGCCCCGGCGCCGAGCCGGCCCCCGACGAGGCCCTGCCGGCGGAGAGCTACGGGTTGGACGGGGAGACGACGGCGCGGGAGCTGGGCGTGACGTACAGGCGGTTCGAGGAGACGGTGGTGGACTTGGTGGCGCAGATGGATGGGCTGGAGAAGGGGGCGGCGCGGTGAGCGGGGAGGTGCAATGTAATCGAGGGTGTCGATGCAGGCTGTGGTAGGTGTCAGATGGCCAAGAATAGGCATGCGGCCTCAATTCGGCAAGTGCAAGAGTTCGTTATGCAACTGTAGAAAACCCCCTTCTTGTTTACCGAGACTTCACAATATCAGTCACTTCAGGGGGCGTCTGTTCGATATGCCGCATGAGACCAAATTTTTGTAGCCACTCTGTGCATAAAAAACACCGCTTTGGCCATATCGTGAAATAAATATTTGGGCTAATCATGCACATGTACGTCTAGATGACTAGTGCAACTCCGTACGTGAATTTCTTATCGATGCTTTTTGAATAGTGAAGCCCCCCGCCACAAGCCATGGAATATCTGTGCGTCAATTACTATTACGCAGAAGTCAATAGTCATCATAAACCATTTCTGTTCAACGCTGTCAGAAATACTTTACTTGAACGCTCAGCCCGAACGCAAGTGTGCAGCTTTGCATCGCGTAGCCGAAAAAGGCAATAATAACGATGATGTTGGATAGTAGGGTTTAGGATGATAATTGGTTGACGTAGGGGGGCACTAGTGGACAGTGTTATGTTCATTGTCAGGTGAGAGTTGATGCCAGTAAAGCTGCCTGTCGAAGTCGCATGAACCGTGTTTGCGAACCTCACAATGATTCAAGGTCACCTTAACGATGAAGACCTTTCTTGCCGCCACCATGCGTCGGGATCTTACGGAATCAGCTCGTAACCTTCCAGGGGATGCTTGCCACCATATTTCCGAACTGATTCGTGGGCTCCGTCCAAATATGTCTCTAGAAGCCAGACGTAATGGGCGAGATTTCAGCCGTCCCATTTCACCAGGTACCACTCAGTGGAATGCCTCGCTCTTCCTGTTACGAGCACATGTGACGATCGCCTTGGGAAGAATGAAATGTGTCAAAGAGGGTCATTTTGATGACCTATCGGATGGGTTCCGTTTGCCGTAAAACGTATTGTTTATACTACACAAACCATAGGCCGTTGAAGTAGTCGTCCGAATGTAGATATTCGTTTCTATCTAGATGACTGCTTCAACTGCCCATGAGTTACGATGGAAATTGTGAAGAGTGGGTCGGTAGGCTTGCTGCAATCTGTCCTTGTTCGAAGGGGTTTGTCGTGAGCATTGGATTTACCTCCGCACTGAGTCCAACCTTCCCATCGAAACCTTAATTTACCCTTTTTCAAGCCCATTTACAGGAATCCCCCTTGAAACGTCTGCCCTCGGCTACAAAGCACCGTTACGGCCAAAAATAGCGCGTAACTATAGGGCAAGCGTTATAGGCGCCCTCTTTAGCGAAATGACCTACACGACGGGACCGTTCCGAACAAACCCACAAGCGAGAAGTGCCTCTTTCTGAGAATAAAAAACACGATTAACTCTGTAAAGAAAAGGGAAAAGACTGTATTTGTCAGAAAGAAAGGTGAGCCAATATTCTTACACGAGCGTTCGGAACTCACGGACCATGGCGCCAAACGACGACACCAAAGACCAGCAGATGGCTTTTGACCTCTACGACACCCCACAATCGGATGCCTCCGCAGTCAAAAAACCCTCTCTCGGACACGGAAAGCCAGCCAAAAAGGCTCATTCCGCTCTACTTGCGACTCGCACGGTAGAACTCCCGTCGCCACGATGCCGCCCCTCCCCCAAAAAGCTACACACGCTTCCGTGGACATGCGACTGGGGACTTGAGCGTACGATCGGATAGCGCGAACTCCGCCAAGACACAGAGCATTCTCCCAATGCAGGAACAGGCCGCCTACTTTCCACGTGGCGATCGGGCAACAGTGGACCCCTTGTTTCGTAGTAGGCTGCAGCCGCGTCTACTTTTCCGCTGCACGTCAGTCCCCGAATGGGGAGCAAAGGCGGTCGACTCCACACGGCATGCATGCAGGTCTTCGGTCTAGACCCTGTCCGCTGTCTTGTCAATCCTGCTCTCGCACCAGGCAAGGTGGTGATCGCGGCGACGCGCGGAGGGGCCTGTCTTTGGTTTGCCGTATAAGACACACGCCCGCTCATCGTGATCCCAACCTCCCCCCCACCCGGGACACGCGCTTTCCGGTGACCGCACCGCACCGCACACTGCTCGGCCGGACTCCGCGCGACGCACACCTCGCAGAGAGGCACTCTTGAAGGCCTTCCCCTGGTGCCCGCCATAGTTCTCCGGCAGCGGACCACGCGTTCCCCGGCACCGCCATCAACAAACAACCCGTTCTCCAACCCGCCACCGTCAACAATCCCACCACTCCCGACAACAAACAAGCAAACTGCGCCAACAATGTCGGAATCACGCTTCTCCGCCTACTCGTCCTCCGACTCGGACGACGAAGCATATGGCCCCAAACGCCGCGGTGGCGGCGGCGGCAGCAGCGGCAGCGGCAGCGGCAACGGGCCTCTCAGCCCAACGCACCTGATCAAGAACCTACGGCTCTTCAACCGCAAGCCCGCATCCTTCGAGGAGAACCTGATCAAAAAGCGGCGATGGTACGGTCCGCGCTCGGCCTCCGCGTCCGCGTCGGCCTCCGTCACGACAGCATCGTCCAGCTCGACCCTGACGACGCCGTCCGACTCTCCGACGCCGAGCGTCCTCTCGCTCGACGCGTTCATCGGCGCTGGCGGCAGCGGCACAAAGAGCGGAGCGAAACGGGGGAAGAACCGGAAAGGCGGTAGAGGGCCGGCAGTAGGGAACCGGAGCGTCTCCTCGCCCACGCGCCTGGTCAACACCGCGCCCACGCCTTCGCCATCGCCTTCACCCTCGCGTCCGCGCGCCGCCTGGTCGACCACCGCTACGCCACCATCTCACCGACGACGCCGATCGCAAGAGCGCCTGCTCCCGTCACCGCCGCCGCGCCCGTCCTTCGCCGCGTCGCTCCGAGACCGCCCGCTGCCGCCGCTGCCTCCACGCTCGCCATCGTCGCCGTCGCCGTCGCCGTCACTGCAGCCGCAGCTCCGCATCGGACGCATCCGCCGCGCGCCCCCGCCGCCACTGCTGCTCACGCCGGCCGCGACGCGGTACTACGGGTCCGCGACGACGACGACGACGGGTTCGCCGCTGTCGTCGCCGTCGCCCTCGGTGCCGCCGAACAGTGCGTCAACCGTGGAGACGTACAGCACGGCGGCCACGACGCCCGGGTCGGCGGGGTCGTTTGCGGGCTCGCTGCAGGTGCAGGAGACCGTTGTCCAACCGCAGCAGCAGAACGGCTTCCAGACCGGCGGCAGCCAGCAGGTAGCACCTCAGCAGCAGCATCACCGCACACCCTTCCGGCTCGTCCCCGCGCAGACGGTGCGGCGCGTGCGCAGCGAGGGTCAGATCGATCTGGGCAGCTTGCTGACCCCGCGGCCGAGCACGAGTTACGCCTCCGCGCCTCCGCGCTCGAGCTACGGCGGTGTTGGTGGGTCGAGCTTGTCGAGGAGGCCGATGACTGCGGTTGGGAGACGGCCTGCCACGCCGACGGTGCCTCCTGCACCGTCTGGGTTGCGGATGATGGAGGGGATATCGGAGGAGAGTGAGGAGCAGCAGTTGAGCGCTGTGGTGATCGCGGATTCGTCAGAGAAGGATGAGGATGGCGATGATGAGTGGGATGAGTGGGATGAACTTGACGAAGAGCTGCTTATTCTGCTGTTCCCGGAGCCGCCGCACCGGCCAGGCTCGAGCGGTGGTGGACGTGGAAAGAAGGAGAAAAGAGAAGTGTCGGTGTGGAGGTCGGATGTTGGATTGGAGAGGAGGACGGACGAGGCGCTGGTCCTGAGGCCTCAATCGATGCAGCAACCCTTGCTGCTGGATGAAGAGCAGGAAGTTGAGATGCGTGCTCTCATGGGTGAGGAAGAGAGTCGCCACGCCACGAAGCAACATCGAACTGGTCGAAGGTCTGACGGACAGATAACATTACATCGGAAGCAAGGCGACCGGGAACTGCGGCAAAGGCATGAAAACCAGCAGCAAAACCCACCGGCTCGTTGCCGCCGTCCTCATATCGTTGACCAGATGGCCGGGATGCCTCCAAGACACCCTCCGCCTCCCCCACCGCGGCGTTATCGTACGAGGTAATGGCCTTCCAGGATCGATCAGAAGTCTTTAACTTCGGTTAGTCGGTTACCGGCTAATGTTTACTTCTTCCAAAGGCTCCTTGCTCTTTGACTCTCCACTCCGTTTCACTTTTCCATTCTGTATATCTCCTGCTTTTGTTTATCTTTTGTGCCCAATTATTCTTCTTGATGGACAGAAGTGCCGGGATTGGTGAGGCCTCTGCTCAGGAAACGAACCTTTCATAATCCTTTGTAATTGCCGATTTCCAAACACAACCAGGTCTGTGTTTGCTTTCCTTTCCTTTCGTCATGACTCCTAACAGGTTGGTGATGTAATTGATCATTAGAGGGTTTGATGAGCAAGGAGAGAACACCACGACATATCCAAAAAACCAGAATAGAGTAATGATGCGAATGAGAAATTTTGCCAGGGATATCTCCTTGTTAAATGAGTTAAATACCTACCGCACCTCCTACTTCGTCCGCTTTTTCAGTCCTTTCTTTCTTTTTCCAGTAACGTCTCTTCCTTCCTCGATTTCTAGCATGGCTTCCCTCTTCTTCTCGCCTACAGGCTTAAGAGCGTCACGAATAACCCTGGTCTCGATGTTGACGCCTTCTTCTTCATACTCGACCATCTTGGAGCCCACTCTGTTCTCAATCGCAAGGACAAGCTCAACGTCTCGCTGACCAACCATCGTAACACTCTCACCAGATCGTCCCGCACGCGCAGTACGACCAACTCGGTGGATGTAGTCGTCTGGATCTCTGGGAACATCATAATTGATGACCATCTCGACGGCAGGAATATCCAGACCACGAGCCGCAACATCCGTGGCTACGAGGATACGAGCCGCTTTGGCGCGGAAACGGGCGAGGTTGGATATGCGTTGAGACTGCGGGAGGCCGCTATGCAAACTCGCTACGCGGTGGTCGAGGAGGCGCAGCATTTGTTCAAGGAGCTGTGCGGTAGAGGTGCGATTGACGAAGATGATAGTAGATTTAGTGGCGTTGGCGGGCGTTAGAAGGAGTGTATGTAGGAAAGCCTCTTTCTGTGTGACAGGGACCTGGAGATACTTTTGTTGTAGGGTTGTCGGGACAGCCAGGTCTTCCGTATCGACTTCGCAGACGAAAACTTCGGGCTTGCCGGGAGTCCGGGGCATGTCTTTCAAGGCACGAACTTCAGGAGTGACGGTGGCAGTGAACAGGCATGTTTGCCGCTGCGATGGAGCTGGAAGAACAGACAAGCATGTCTCAACATCTGGAAGCATACTGCCATGACCAGACGCGAGGAGGCGGTCTGCTTCATCCAGAACGACAAAGCGAACGCGGCGGAGACCACAGATAGTGTCCTCACCAGAGGAGTTGATATGATCAGCAAGACGACCTGGAGTGGCAATAACGACGTGCGGTCGTGAAGCTAGAGCTATTGCTTGCGAGCGCATATCTGTGCCACCCGTAACAAGTATCGTCTTGAGATTTTGAGGTCCTCCAATGGCGTTGAACTGCTCGTAAATTTGCAGAGCAAGCTCACTGTAGAGAGTGAGTAAGAAAATGACAAGGAGAGAGAGCTCCGGATTAGACATACCGAGTCGGAGTCAAGATTACAGCAAAGATCGCCACGGGATCTTCACTCCACTTTTGAAGAATAGGCACTGCAAACGCAACCGTCTTACCAGAGCCTGTCCGACTACCACCTATGCAGTCCCTCCCCTTGATAATCTCTGGAATGCACCCTCTCTGAATTCCGGTGGGTTTCTTGATTGCCATTGCAGAAAGGGATGCAACGAGCCATGGTGAGACATTAAGAGAAGCAAATGAAAGGTTTTCCTTGTAGTTCTGAGAGGCAGTGATGGAAGCAGGAGTTTCTTTCTGTTCAGCGCCAGCATTTTTGGCCTTCACGCGGGATAAGGTTGAGGTGGGCATGGGCCTTGGTTGCGGCACATGTTCTGAGTCCGAGTCGGTCGTAGGTGACAATTTTCTCCTCTTCCTGGCCCCGTTCTGCTCGACTCTGACATGTGAGCATTCGGACTCTGAGGCCGAGGACGACGCGTCTATGGACGAGGATGGCATTATTTTTGCGCGAGATGTCGGCCTTTTCTGCTCGGAAACCGAAGAAAATCGTCGACGGCCGGTCACTCTCAGAAAATCTTGGGCGGGATCTCGGGGCATGTTTTTCCGACCTCAGGGTTCAGGTCTCGCTTAGTCACTTTCGTCTAGTCATTCGCGCCACCTACGACGATTTGGACGGCGTGCGCCAGACGACGTGCGGGTCTCAAACAAGACTCGGGTTCAACTGCCAAAGACGTTGCTGGAGTGAGTCCTCAGACATGAATTCGAATCGGATTGGCCGTCTGCGCTGGCTGAGGCAGGAGCTCAAACCAGTAGGAGACGCGCAACGGTTTCCGCGGAAGAAAATCGATCTTCATTGGCGGCCCAGGCCGTCACTCCAACTGGCGGCTCGCGCATTGCTGTTGGTCGGCAGCATAATTGAGCAGTCGAAATGCATGCACCTGTCGCAATCACTCGGCCATTGCTGTTCCACCATGGGCAGCGCGACGCCAGATAAGCGCCGAGCTGGCGATTGTCCCGCAGGGTCCATCAATGCACTTGGTCCCGATCATAGCCTGGAGAGGCCCGTCGTTGGCGAGATCCCCCTGCTGATCATCCAGATGCACGTCGACCGGGGTGTGGCGCAAAGCGCGCCCAAAAGCCCAGAGCCAGGCCGGAGCAGCAGAGCCAGAAGCAGGCGGCGGCGCATGCTGCAGACAGGCAGGCAGACAGTCAGGCAGACGGTGGCCTTGAAGCGCACAAATTGCCAAGCGCACCGACAAACTCTCTGCTGAGTCCCGGGCGAGCCGTGGCAAGACAGCGGAGCGGGTCCGCTGCGGTCGCGCCCGCATCCACCACGGCGCTCGAGGACACGTGGGAGAACAGGGCAAGGCTCGTCAGGGTCCCGGCCGGGCGTGTCGCTGTTGGTTTGGCCCGCAGGAGGGGGTCAGCGTCAGCAGGCGGATGGAGGCAGAGACGCACTGAATCGGGCGAGGGTGTGTGTGCGAGTGACGTCGGCGCCCGGCCGGCAGGACCGTTCTCGACGGGCGACGGACGGGCACGCACGCTCCTGCACTCTCTCCACTAGGGCCTAGATACACCGCAGCTTCGCAGCACCAGGCCGCGCAGCGCGTGCAGCAGCGAGCTTGCCAGCAACGGTGAATCGAAAAGTGGCCCCATCGTGGCAGCCGCCGCACGCTGGCACATACAATAAGGATGGAGAGCGCCTCTTGAAACAGACTACTCTGCGCCTCAGTCGACCCAGCCGGCGGCTACGACTTAACAAGACGGCTACAGCCGTGCCGTACGAGTAAAACCGGCGCGCCATCCAGCAAGCCCTCTCGACTCGACCTCGACACTACTGGCAAGCCCCCGACTGCCAGCCCTCCCCCATCGCATCCCTTCGCTCGCTGGCGGTTGCTGTCGCTGCCACCCGTCACCCCCGACTCGTAGGGCTGCCCGAACCCAAGAGCGCTGGCCCCCTCCAGGGAGATCATTCTCGGCAGACCCAGACCCAGACCCAGCACGCGCCGCTCCCACTCAGCACCCGCAGCCGCCGACGCAGAGCTCGCCATTGCGACGCCTCATCCCAAGCCAACCCGCCAAAGCCCTGCGCCGCTGCACCTCGAGCCAGGCCACTCCACCTCCCTCGCTCGAGCCTCCCTCTCCGCCTGCTCGCTATACCTGCTCGTCCTGGGGCGCCATCCGTCCCACACGCGACGACGCACGGCCTGCCGGCCTCGATAACCACAAGCTCCACCACTGCCTTCCCCTCCCACCTCACCTTTAGGCCTCAACCGTCGGCCCTCCACTCGCTCACTCAGACCGGCTCGCGGATCCCCCTCTCTCACGCCTCACCAGCACGGCTCTCCTCGCAACCCCACCGACGCATACTCAAGCCCTGCTGCAGCCAAGCGCCGCCCGACCCGTGTGCTGGGTCGACACTACAAAGGGACAAGAGAGCGCGGTCCGAGCCTTTTTCCCGCAGCGCTGACCGCCGCGTGCCTGACGCTGCTGGTGGCATTGCTGCGGGTGCTTGCAGACACTCCACCGAGGGCTTTTGGCCGTGTGACTCGCCTACCACCTCTTTGCTAGAGACTCCCGCTCGGTTTCTTGCTCACAGTCGAGCTCGATACACGCAACCTTGCGGATACCCTACATGCAGCCGAATCACGACGCTTCCGGCTCCCGCCCAAGCACCCCGCAACATCAAACTCAGTCACAACCCGGCATGTCGACACCAGCTCCTCTTCTCCGCCCGCCGATCCCGGGTGCGCGGAGCCACTCCTCGCCGCGCGCTCCACGCCTTGGCCTGTCCATCCCTCCGTCCCCTAACGCCAGGCCCGTCATAAACGGCCAAACCGCAGACGTACCCCAGATGCCAGCCCTTCAACCTCCACATCATCCCCTACAGGCTCGTCCTACTCCTCCGCCAGCGTTACGACTTGCCACACCGAGTGGCGGTCAAGCAACACCACAAGAGAACGCTCCGAGACGGGGCGTGGGTGTCCTCAAGCTGGATATCCCAGGGATTGGAACAGGAAGCAGCGATGCCTCTGCTGACAGCCGGAGCGGCAGCTTTGGCGACAGCGGCTACGGCGGTCCTCCGTCGTTGCGAGTGAACACCAATTCACACGATCCCCTTTCAGCTCTCTCCAACCAATCGCCGACTATGAACTCCAACTCGTCAACGGAGATGGCACGCTCCAACAGCGGCATGTCAGAAATGGTTTTGCCCGATCTCGAAAAGCTGAGAATCGACAAGGGTGGGAACCTGGAACCTGGCGATTTGGACAATGCTGGCTGGAGAGCGGCAAGCAAGGAGGGCTTAATCGAAGAACTCGGCTCGCTGGGTGAAGGTGCCGGTGGTGCGGTTACGAGATGTGTCTTGAAGGGTTCCAACACTGTGTTTGCCTTGAAGGTGAGACCCGCATACTTTCGGAGTGCCCCGCTTGGTCATGTTCGTATCGCTGACAACTCAGATCATCACCTCCAACCCCGACCCTAGCATAAAACGTCAGATCGTGCGTGAGCTTCAATTCAACGCCTCCTTACAACACCCTAGTATTTGCCGTTATTACGGAGCTTTCCAACCTCCATCTAATACCTCGATCATTAACATTGCCATGGAGTTCTGCGAGGGTGGATCCCTAGACTCGGTATACCGGGAAGTCCTCGGTCGCGGCGGTCGTATTGGGGAAAAGGTCTTGGGTGTGATAGCACGTGGCGTGCTGGAAGGCTTGACATACCTTCACAGCAAGCGTATCATCCACCGTGACATCAAGCCCTCTAATATCCTCCTCTCCCGTGCACCGATGAATCCCGATGGCACACGACAGAGCGGAAAAGGCTCACGCCTGAATGCCTGGGAAGGTATTGTGAAGCTCTGCGATTTCGGTGTCAGCGGAGAATTCGGTACCAAGGGCATGGCCGACACATTCATCGGAACGTCATACTACATGGCCCCAGAACGTATCCAGGGTCTCTCGTACACCATCACGTCCGATGTATGGAGTCTAGGCGTCACGTTGCTGGAAGTTGCCCAAGGTCGCTTCCCCTTCCCCGCCGATGCGGATGGGGAGAGTGGTGCCATCGCGCCGCGAGCCGGTCTAATTGACCTGCTCACCTACATTGTGCGGCAGCCAATCCCCAAGCTTAAGGATGAGCCGAAGAACAATATCTTCTGGGGCGAGGGCTTCAAGTATTTCATTGAGTGCTGGTACGTTCAACTTTTCTTACATGCCACAGCTAGCGACATCGCTGACGTCCGACAACAGTCTAGAGAAAGAGCCCAATCGCCGGGCAACGCCGTGGCGCATGCTGGAACACCCGTGGATGGTGGAGATGAAGACCAAGAAGGTCAACATGGAATCCTTCCTAGCACAGGTGTGGGATTGGAAGGATTAAGAAAGGGGGAAAGGAGAAAAGGCGTTGGAGCGTGAAAGCAATTGTCGAGAGACAAACTCTCCAGACCCAAAAGTTATCGGAGCTCAGACGCTGTGCGTTGAGCTAGTCAGGGGATGAAAAAGGGAAAAAGAGCATTCCAAAAACACAGAGCCCCTTCCACATCACCTCAGTGTCACATCGCAAGAGAAGAGGGAGGATTATCGTGGTGACTGATGTTGTCTGGGGCACCCCATTTCCCCCGACAAGTACCCTTCTCTTTGCCTTCGGTATTTGGCCCCCTTATTCCGTTGGCGATCGAGATTAAACAGGTCTCACTCTTGTGGTGATGATTCCGTTAAGAATTTCCGTTTTTTGCTCGGCAGCAATATCAGCGGTAGCACAAGCTTACGCCAGTGGAACACACAAAGGCATTGGAATGGCGTTATGATTTTTCTTGCTAGTGTACTTCTGTTTCTGCTCTCCTTCCGGTTTGTATTGGTTTCTTCCATGTATCTTTTACGACCGGGTTTGGGGTGTTGGATGTGGTTGCAGGTAGTAATATTGAGTGATAGTAAGAAGATTACACCTTTGATACGTGGTGAGCTGATACTGATACAGAGCGCTGCTCGGCTGTTGGTGGATGCTGATTTGCTATTCATTCGTAGCCAATAGTGAGGTGTCTACAACTTGTTGCAACTTGGGGGCTTATACTCGATTGCGTCATCAATATCGCACGTCAGCTACACAATAGACCAAGCACTTCACGTCATTAGGATTGTTCATCTAGCCCCAGCAACTGGTATCTCTCTAATACTGCTGCGGACAAGCCAATCCACGCATCTCCGTTCCCTTTGTCCCTCCCGTTACATCATTTCCATGACCAGGCTCAAGGATGCATATCTGCACTATTCGGCTTAGATGGCCTTGGCAGCCTTGAGGAGGTTGGGCAGCTCGCTCTTCTTTGCCTGCAGGTCGCTGTTACCGCCAATGTGCTTCTTGTCGATGAAGATGTTGGGGACGCTGCGCTGGCCGGTCAGCTCTTCGAGAGCGTCCTGAATGGCGGCGCCATCATCTGTGCGATGCTTCGTCAGAAGTTGCTTCTTGCGTCTCAATGTGTACTTTCGCTTGTGTTGGACGGTCGTGTATCTGGCCGCAGGGTACGTACCGACTTGGTCGAGCTCGATGGCGTAGTACTTGGCGCCCAACTCGGACAGAAGTGACTTCGTGGCGCGGCAGTAGGGGCAGTACGACTTGCTGAAGACAGCTATTTGAGAAATCTATGTCAGTACTCTGCCTCGGTCCAATTCTTTGGCGATGGGTTGGTGGTGAACACACCGACAGCGTTGTTGTCAATGATGCCCTGGGCCTTGGTCTTTGCGGCAGACATGCTGGCAGGGCTAGTTGCGCGAGTGAAGAAGGATCGTAGGAACTGAATGATGGGCAGGTGTACGGGTGCTGAGCTATCTCTTTCCACTGACGCGTGGGAAGAAGCTCGGGCTGACGGGGGCTTGCGGTTATATAGTCTAAGTGGGGGAGGCGGTGTTGTAATAGCGCCAAGTCTGGACCGGATGGCGACAAAGGAGATTGGAGCGGGGCAGGGTTTGAGGGGCGTTCGGTTCACTTTGGCAGGGCTGATTGCTAAGCCGCGGTGGCCGAAGAAAGCTCGTGCAGTGTTGATGCCAAGCTCTACGGCCGGTCGGTCGCCCGGGCGTAGGTGGGCGCCTGTTTGGTGACGCAATCCCCCGATCGGCCTTGGCGCTGGCAGGTCCCAGAGCGCCCCAAAGCCGCAGCCTCGAAAAGCACCTACCCAACACCACTAACTGCCCAAACCGGCCACCTGTTCGACGATCTCTCAGCTTTCTCTGCGACCTGCCAAGAATACACCTGTCTGCGCGCCACTACGCTGCCTCATCCACGCCTCACCCACGCGAGAGACATGCGCGCGCAACGCCATCCCTAATTCTCCCACGTTCTACGACTCTCCTGGGGCCCTTCCCTTTCCCCGAACAGCATTCCACCCTCTTTTGACCGAGCACCACCACACCCGTGGTCGCCATGGATATCGGAGATTCCGGAACACTGGCTGCTGCTGCATCTCAGCTGGTCAAGCGATCCTCCGCCGGCTCCAACGCCTTCTTCTCTATCGCCGTTGCCGTAATTTGTCTTCTCGTCCTACTGTTACTGCGCTATTACCTTCCGCTGCGCAGGACACCCGCATACCTGCTCGTCCCCGTTTTCCTGGCTCTGGCCCTGCCTGCTAGTATAATACTGCTGGTGCCCATCGACCTAGCAAGCGTGCGTAGTGTGAACGGTGAAGATGAAGGCGGCAGGGGCGTCTGGTTGCCTGAAAGGGCCCTGCTCGTCTGCTGGCGGATTGGTTACTGGCTGACGTTCGTACTTACTTGGTATGACTTCCGCAACGCTACAGGAATAGCTAGAATGTACTCACCCTCTCTCGCACAGGGCGATTCTTCCTCTCCTCGGCGAATACAGTGATGCCGGATACCTAAGCCCGAAATCCCGCTTCCTCTACTCACTCCGTTCTAACGGCCAGTATTGGATGATTATCATTGGTTGCAGCATACTTGGCGCTATCTACTTCATAATGTCCAACGGATTCCACTTTTCGTCGCTGAAGGGTCTGGTCATGGCTCTGGCCTATGCTTGGGGTCTTATCCTGGCTATTTACCTCATGGGTCATGGGCTCGTGGCACTTCCGAGGCGCCTCTGGAGGAGTGCAAGTGTAGCAGAGCGTCTGAAGAGAATCCAGGCGCATGCCCCCAAGGTTCACGAAAAGCTCGAGGATGCCACCGAGAAGTTGGAAGACTATGAGGCTCAGGTCATGCAGTTGAGGAATAAGAGGAATGCTGTGCCCAGGGAATTCCAAGAATGGATCGAGGAACTGGCAGATACTGCATCTCTGTTGGAGGCTCAGCCCTCAAGATCCGTAGGGGGGCAACGGACGACCATTCCCTCGGTAATCACGGAAAAGTACCTGGCCGACTTGACTAGGAGATTGAAGAGGGCAAGACACGCGAGACTACGTTTTGAGGATGAGTGGGCACGACTTGTATCGTCTGCTGTCTTCACTCAAGCTATCCTCGATGCTGCAGGCACCAAGAAGCTTGATGCCACGGCCGGCTCGACCTGGAGACGGGACAATTTTTGGTCGCGCCTTGGCCGCAGAACCCTAAGTCCCCGTATGCGCTACCATTGGCACACTCACTTGATCCCGGCGGTTTATTATGCGCTCAGCGTCTTCCTTGCTCTGGCCTCCGCCGCTGTTATTTGGTCTGAATTCACCAAAGCGATCTCCGCCAAGGTCAACATCATCAGCCGTACCGTTGTCCATCACCCCAGCTCTTCCAGCAAAATCGGCTTCGCGGGGCAGTGCATTGCGGCACTTTGGCTGCTTTACATGGTCCTTTCCGCGCTCTATGCTATTACCGAGGTCAAAATCTGGGGCAACCGTGCCTTGGTCCGCCGCCAGACCTACGCTGAAAGTGCATGCTGGTACTCGTGCCAAGTGGCCAAGTTGACTGTCCCGCTAGCTTACAACTTCATCACCTTCTTTGAGGAGGAGATCTACAAGGAAACCGTCTTCTTCGCCTTCCTCGGCAAGCTCGTCAATCTCACGCCCCTCGGATCAGGCTTCTCGAGCTACTTTCCCATGCTCATCCTCATCCCCGTCGCAGCGACGCTCTTCGGCCTCTACGGGAAGGCCAAGCGCATTATCGGCCTGGGCGAGTACATGGAGATCGGAGATGAGGATGACGACGAGATCGACAACGCCTTCGCTGGTTGGCGCGAAGGCCGCGCCCTCATCGACCGTGAGGTCCATGGCAACGGTCTCCTTGCCGGCACGAGCAGCGCCCTGGGCCTTCGCAACGCGAGAAATCCATCCTCCTCCCCGCTCGCCGCTTCCTCCCCGCGCACTGCCAGCCCCGCCCAAGGTCCCTCGCCCCATCGCTCCCCAGTCCGGCCGTCCGATTTGAATCGCACCGCAACGAGCACCGCGGCATGGCAGCAACAGCAGCAGCAGCAGCAGCGTACCTCGCTACAACCGAACGGTTCTTCCGCTGCGGCAGCTTCGTCCTCGAGAGGTCGCCCCGCCCCTGAACGCCGCGCAAACAACATCTTCTCCAGCGCGGCGGAGGAAGACGCCGCCGAGGCCGAGGGCGGCTGGCTCGGCGACTTCACGCATCGGCTCAGGAACACGTTTGAGACCGCGGATTTCTCGGCGCCGAAGTGGATGCGGCCCGGGTCTAGCGATGGGGCCGGGACGAGGAGTGGCGGCGGCGGAGGTGATGGTGAGGGGTTGGGTCCGTTGGAGAGGCTGTTTGGCGGGAACAGGGGCGGTGGGGTTCGGTTGAGGTGAGAGAGCTGTGGTGTCTGATCGAGTGCCTTTGGATGCATGAGCGTGGCGTTGTGTTGTTTATAATAGTCGTGTCCGTCTTCTCATTCTATATATAGTGTGTTCGGTTCCTACACCAATTGGGTATAGACCGATGTCAACGGGAGACGAAATTGGGGAGCTAATATGACGCTGTTGGTTTAGTGAAGTGTGTGGACGATTCGTAGAGGTGCAGTGTATTGATAGGATAGACTCCAACAACGTCTTCTAACGTCGCTATCCCCATAATCGAGGTCCCTCAATTCAGGCCGCAGCAGAACGTAAATTTCCAAAACTGAATAAGTGTATCTTAAATTGGTAATGTTCAAGTTTTTCGATTTGAGGATCTTCCTTACTGTGTTACGGAGCGGATCCTATGATTGCTTTAATCGCAAGGTCATCCCATGGCCAGTTAAAGCAGTTTCCTGAACGTAAATGTCGAAATTTCGTCAATATTACTGTACATTTATGCCCGGACGAGTAATTCAACTGCCTACGATATCGAATGCTAGCCATTTTATCTATGACCGCAGCAACAAGACCTTTTCACTATGTCCTTAATAACCTTGCCCGGCGCCTATCCTCGATATCTTCCAAACAGGTTGAACAGTGCAGCTCCAAATACTCCCCATCCACGCTCCGTCGCCCTCCAAACACACAGCACGGCCGACCGGCATCCCTCTTTCCATCTTCCCACATCCAAACAGCCGCACACCTCCAACCCCATCCCCACCTCCACTCCAATCTCCACTCCCACCTCCTCGCCGCAATCCTCCCCAACATCGCAAATACCCCGGCCCGCCCTCCGCCACGCCCATCCATCACCTCAACATCCTCCACCCACTCGCCCCTGCACGCCCCATCCCCTTCTTCCTCTTCCTCTTCCTCTTCTTCTTCTTCTTCTTCTGCCTCGCGCGCGCCCGCCCCCGGGCCGCCGGCCCTTCTCGACCACCGCCCCCGCCCCCGCCCCCGCCCCCGCCCCTGCCCCCACATCATCCGCGGACTCGCTCGCTCGATCTGCGCCTGCCGCGCCTTGCCCGCCGCGCTCAGCAGCGAGCGCGTCCGCCGCAGGTTGCACAGCGGCAGCGGCACCCAGGCCGGCGCCGCGCCGTCGTCGGCGACGACGCGGCGGCCGGGGAGGCGGAGCGTCGGGACGGTGTCGTCGGCGGCGTGGGTGCGGCCACCGGACGGCGAGGAGGCGGCGGCGGCGGCGGCGGCGGCGGGCGCGGTTGCGGTCGAGGTGCGGCTGCGGGCGGTTGTTTGGGGGGTCGCGAAGCGGGGCGCCGGGAAGGGGCAGGAGGAGGAGCTCGTGGGCGGTGGCGGTGGTGCTGATGGCGGCTGGTTTTTGGGGGTGGAGCCTGCTGTGTGGCCCGTGGTCGTGTCCGGACCGTGGTGTTTATGGCGACGCGGAGTCGTCGGCATTGTTGTTCTCTCTTTTTTCTTTTTTTTTTTCTTTCCTTTTTGCAGCTTGGATGGGATGGGTTTGGGCTGGGTTTTGCTTGACGCGGATCCAGACTTCTTTCTCTTTTTTGTTCCTCTCCAGAGGATTTTGAGGGGTTGTGTCCTCGAATATCGTGTGGTTAAGGAACAGTGAATCCTCGACCCAGAATATTTGGTTGCCGTAGTGTTGGCTCGGGTATTAATGCTGGATATGCCAAGTAGAAGTAATATCCGGAGAATGGAATAGACGGACTTCTACAGCTGGAGGACCTGGATGTATGAAATCATCTTGACCTTTACACGGTGTATTAAAGCATTAAGTACAAAAGAATATGTAGCGGGAAACCCTCTCTGTTTTTCAGGGAACCACGTTACGTCAGATAACCATATTTTGCGGAACTGAAGTGGTGTTCGGTTCAGGGTCCTCTTTGGCAGGAGATCTATCCTAAGTAGACTACTATCAGCGACGAACCTTGAATTAAGCCTTGCCTATGGTACGAGGCCAGTCCCAAGCTTACTGCTTGTTGACAGTTGAAGCAGTTGTCCGGACGCAGTTGTTATCAATATTGGTGGACATCTCCATTCGGGCGACTGCTTCAACTCTGTATGCATACCGCTACGTGTTATTGATTGCAAGAGAAGCTTTCCTGCGTTCTTAAATATCCAAGCACGATATATATGAGTCCAGGCAGGAAGGGCCATGCATGAGGAGATTCAATTATAACAAGAAGTGGCCCCTGAGCACGAAGAAAGAACCGCTCATATGGACTACTTTTGAATGGTCACAGGATCTGCTCAGATACGTCAATAGCAAAATCTCTTAAGAGACTCTTGAGCGTGGACAGGACTACCAAAACGCTCCCTAACTAGCAGCACTCAAATGGACCAACACCAATGACTTCGGGGCTTGTGCCTGTATTGTCAAGATACGCAGGGAAGGAACGGCGGATCGGGCTTCGCGCTCTCATTATGGCGGACCGCCATCGAAATAGACAATCATCATCAATCACCACCACGTATCTGGATTCCCCTCGTTTAGTGATTGAATCCGTGCCATGTATACTGGAGCCGCCTGTGAGGATCGAGTGGTAAACAGGGAGTCGCCAGGGGAACCCAAGGCTCAGATTAGTAAAGATACGGTTCGATAAAGGGACGGAGGTCCAGAGGAGCCGGCTGATTGAGGTTTAATCCTCAGGCATGGTCCCCTGGCCCTCCGCCGGCGGAAAGCTAGTGTCCCGCCAGTCCGTGGTCTATCTACAGTCCCGTGTATGACACCGCCAAATAAGGCGACTGTGGCCCTCGCTTTTGCTCAAGAAGATTCGCGCTTACGAGATCCGTTGCCTTTCTGGACAATTACGGCAGGAGAGGGTTATTGTAGACTTCCGAATCTTCCGCGCCTTTCTTGTGCTGTGGATTCGTGAGCACCGGGGTGCTTCGTAGGGCCGGGACTTTTCGCCAAAATTCACAATGATGTGCTTCTGTAGATGTAGCTTCGCCCTGCAGGCATTACCTCAAGAGCAAGATCAAGTCCTAAATAGAGGTTCGAATGATCTTCTGGAGGAGAAATATGGTTCCTGGTGGTGGCGGGGAAAAGGTACCTTAGTCGTAAAAGTTTTCTCTGGTGAGCGCAAGGGAAGTCAAGCCCTGTCTGTAGTTCTTTTTGTTACCGTTGAGAGATTAGGCAGCGCTACAGCCTGTTCCCATGGCTTCCATTAATCTTATGCTCATGAAGCACGAATCATGTGATGGAACAAACGATATTAGAGCCTGTACCGGTGCATCTCGAAGAGGTTCTGAAGAAAGCACGCAGACTTGCACGCTATACAGCCGATAAAAGTCCGAGCAGAAGGCAAGAGGTAAGAGCGTTGCGGCAGTTTTCAGAGACAAACCCGATCCTTGACACAGTCTGCTAACGTAGATTGGTAAAGCCCTTTAGCGTACATGCATGGCTTGAAACGACGTCGGGTATCGAGTAGCCTTTCGGTATTCGAAGAACTCCGAACCCGAGGCGTCGGAATGGGGGCAGCAACAGGGTCTCCTGAGGGAAATACAGCCACAGTCGAAGGCCTCCGCGGATGCCGAAGTGCGCACATGATTGGAGGAGATGGGGCGCGAAAACGGCAACAAGCCAAGGAGCGGTAAGGAGCGGAGGACGATGGAGTGCAACAGGTCGGACTAGCGGCAGCCACAAGGCAGATCATGCGGAGGGCTCAAACGGATCGGATCTGCGACAGTAATGCAAGAGCAGAAGTGTGGCGGGTTTTGAAATGACCCAGCGCAGAGAGACTCAGCGAACATCAAGAGTGGAGACCCGGTGATGTCGTGGCGATTTTCGATGGGGAAAACCGGCCAGACGTCAGAGACTGGTGCGGCTGGAAAAGCCGCTCTCCACGAATTGGCTTACCAAGCACTTGTGATGGCAGAGCGGGCAGAGCGGGCAGAGCGGGCAGCTTGCTTGTGCTCATGTGGTAGGCTCTGAAACGGGCGCGCAGGTCCATGGTCAGACCGGCTGCTGGCAAGTAGAGCAGGATATCCTGGCTTTCGCATGTATGAGCGCGCGGGAGCGCACAGCGTAACCACTGGCAGTCGAAAAAAAAAAAAAGAAAAGGTTTGCTGAGAGGAAGGGTGAGAGGGAGCGCTCGCAGGTGAGAGTGGGTGCGGTTACGCAGATGCGCGCGGGCCGGGAACAGCGGCGACGAGTCAGCGCCCACGACGTCATAAGGCCTGGATTGTGAGCGCCGACCACGGATCTACGCAGGGCTTCGACCATCGCAAGCAATGAGAAGCCGCAGCGCCAACCAGCCCGGCCCGTGTCAAGCCTCTCTTGGAGGCCCGCCTTAGCCTGCCGGAATCAAGGCCTACCCCCGTCCGCATCACCTGCGCTCGCGCTTTGCGCAAAACGTCAGACCCTGACCGATGCTCTATAATCCACTCGTCTCGCCGCCGCTGCTACCCTCTCCTCCCCTCTCCTCTCCTCACCTCCGCTCTCACTCTCTCCCATCTCCAGCAGTCCACCTGCTGAACCGCAGCCGGCCACCCGTTTCTGCGTGCATTGTGACAGTCATATTTCTCGCTTTTCCGCCGCGCCATTTCCGACGAGCGTCCAGCACTCCCGCCTGCATTCCGCAGCTTCCATCCGCTTCCGTCACCAACAAGGGCGGCATAGTACAAACCAGCCCCACCCGCCGCCACCAACCAAAACCACCCACTTCAGCCCTCCATCACCTCCATCGACTCTCTCACGAAACTCTCTCCGCCATGGCTGTCATCTGGGGCCTCGACCTCAAGGAGATGCAATGGGGCAAGTTCAAGAGCTCGTACATGTGGAACAATGAGTACCACCTACGCCGCACCAAGTTCATTGTCTATCAATGCGCCATGATCTTCTGCGTCGTATCAGAATCTCTCGGCACCGCCGCACTGTCAGGTACGCAAGGTTTCACTTGACAGCAGCCTCCCCTCACCTCCACACCAGCCACAACCAGGATCCCCCCTCCATCCCCCCATCCTCCATCCACAACCCCAGTAGGAACTAACCCTCGCGCCGCCTAGACTACGTCGACCAGCAATCCTTCGTCTCCAAGCTCGACTTCCACGCCCACGTCCACAACAACGACTACATCGGCGCCGCCTCGTACAACATCTTCGTCGGCATCTACGTCGCCACCATCTTCGGCTCCGGCTTCTTCTTCGACCTCTTCTGGCCCGAGCGCCACGAGACCCCGGCCGTCAAGCTGGCCTGGCGCATCTGCAGCGTCCTGGCCTGCGTCTTCGCCCTCTCGTCCGCCCTGACCCTGACCATCATCACCGCGACGCACTCGGCCTACGTCTCGGGCGTCAACGCCGCCCGCGCCACCGCCCTGCTCGCCGCCTACGGCGGCTCGCCCATGCGCTACCGCGACAACGGCCGCGCCATCGCCAGCGTCGTCTTCCTCTGGCCCGGCTTCGTCGCCACCGTCGCCAGCACCGTGCTGCTGTGGATGAGCCTGAGCCACAACGACCGCCTCGGCCCCAAGTCCACGCACGCGCGCGAGGCCGAGAAGGGCTTCGCGGCGGGCGCCCCCGCCGCCACCGATGCCACCACCACGAGCACGAGCTCCTCGCCGGATGACATTGCCGCTGCTGCCGACCACCCGGCTGCGAATGGCACCGTCGCTGACGGCGTCGCTCGTCCGGAGAACGCGCACGTGAACGGCGTGCATCCGCCTCCGCAGGCTGATGGTCGTCAGATCTACAATGACGTATGAGGGGTTGGTGGAGGTTCAAGGTATCGACGTGGGACCGAAATTCCCGCCGAGAGAGTCGCACGAGCCAAAGAGTTCTCCCTTTTTTTTTTTTCCCTCCTTCAATTATTTTCTTTGTTGATGCCATTGATGGATCATGAATGATACCCAAGTGTATTATAGAACGGGCATTGGGACGGCGGGAAAAGGAGAAAAACGTTGCTTTTAATGAATACGGAGCGAGAGAAAAAGAGTAATGAGGAGGTGTGGGGACGCGGGTGGGTTGCTCTTTTCGAGATTCTTTCTAGTGTATTACTGGTTTAGTAAATGAATTACTTTGATCATTAGCCTTTACCATATTCAATCTCAGTTGTATCACCATTTCAGCAGCTTTTGAAGGATGAAGGAAAGTGAGTTCAATTTTAGGACGTTTCATCACCACTGACCCTTCATTTCAGTGAGCTCTTCTCCCGGATCGTCTCAATCGGGCCAGTAGTTCTCCAATACCAAAAAAGCTCGACCTTCGTCTAGAATACCTCTCGTAACCTCCTCCGCGAGGCTCCACAAAGACAACGAGTAAGCCTCGCTTCACCGTCTTCTTTCTACCTACCACATCTGAGCCCATTTGCGTCATAGCTCAGCACCGCAAGCAGTGTGATGTCCTGAATGGTGCTGCCGGCGGAAGAGGTTGCCCTAAGGAGGAAGGAGGAGCGGGTAAGAGCCTTGATATTTCGGGGCTGCACGAGACGTACCATCCGTTCAAGCGTAGTTTCGATTCAGCGTTGATGATGCCGCGGCCTGGGAAGAGATTACGGAGGATCCGAACTTGAGCGACGCGGCTTCAGGGAAGTTTGACACCATCAGTTCTGCATCTTTCTAGCAGCCATTAAGGATATCTCCGCAGTGCCAGTTCGTGATTAAAATGTGATCTTCAGTGGTCTTGAAATTCCAAACGGAAGCTTCTCCACTGCCACAGTCCTCACATGTCCTCCTCCTCCTCCTCCTCCTCCTCCTCCTCCTCCTCCAACTCCACCACCATTCCAGGCCATTCTACGGCGGATGTTGTCGCCTTTCGATCTAGGTAGCCGGCCATGGAACATATCCTCTAGATGCTACTGTACCATTCAGCGAAAGACTCGACGTAGTTCCTCCGCCGAAGCGGCTTGTCGGTATGTTCGAGTTGAGCATCAGCTTCGCCGCGCATGCCCCAGACAGTGTGGTGTCCTGAGAAGCATACCAGGCGGACTCTTGTTCCGGAGAAGGCAGGCGGAAACATTTCGCCAGTCATGTTTGAGAGCCAGTGGATTTGGAAAGCAGCGAGCTCTTTCGCGGCAGTTTGCAACAAGTCCGGGTTAACAGCGGGCGAATACGGCATCGATGCGTGGAATCGAGGCATCTCTCATGCTGTAAGGGGGCGGAAAAGGTATATCAGATTTTAAGTAGAGCGCGATCTCGTCACATATTTCACTATGAAGTTTTTGTGTATTCGACTTAGCCATCCTACTATGTGTGCAATTGGATTGGACTCGCCAGAGATGACCCGCGGTCTGTAGTAAGTATCACCTCACAAGTGCGAATCGTTGCGATTGGGCGGAGCGAGATGCGGTACGCGATGCCGAAAAGCAAGACCTGTAACTCCGAATTGAGGGCCATGGATGTATTAGGAGAGCAAAGTGACCTATGAGTAGAATCTACTGGTCCCGGCTCAGGATAGTCTTCATGTGCGCAAGGGCGCTAGCTACCATGATGGGATATATCAATTCCGCACAACGGTTCGGCAATCGTTTGCGCCAGGAACGGCTATCCTGGCCCATCCGAGTCCCCATACGGCTTCGGGGGGTTCTTCTTGAGTCTCGAGTACTTGTGTGCATAGAGCCCTTGTTTAATTGCCTTAAGCGTGCATTTCGTCGGTTCCGATTGTTCTGTTCCTTAAAAGAGGTACTTAGAAGAAGCGACAAACACGCCAAAGAACTTCCTAATCGACAACGCGGATATCGACTCCCTTGCTGGTTATGTCAATCCTTTGAACTCCTCCCCGTAAAGCCATAAAGGGAGTCGGTAGGTATCCGCGTGGTTGACAAGGTAATCCTTTAGCGTGTCTGCCTCTCCTCATCTCCGTATACCGTAGCTCCGTTATCCAGTTTTGTTTCCACAGTTGGATCGATGTTGTCAGCGTTCAGTCCCGCCAATGCGGAAGCCGGCGAATGCGTTAATCGCGTTATTCAGTGAAGCCCGCAGCGGTATCGGCGTACGAAGACGATCCAGAGACGCAGAGAGTCCGGGAGACCCCGTAACCTGCAAGACGACTAAGGAAGTCCTATCACTCAAGGGTATAGAGGAGTGGGGAGCGGAAACGTGGGCAGACCAACGGCTACATCTACGCACGAGCGGTAGGTTTCCGCACAATGTGCGACGATAATAGCAATGACGCTGTTATCCGGCATATGAAAGTGGCCCAACCCTGGTATTAACCGGACATGGAGAACGACGGTGTAGACCCGGCAGGAAGCCGGTTGCGCCGATCCAGCGTTCAAGGTCCTTGAGCGTTTCGGGAAACGGCATGTCCACCAGCGAAAACCGGGCGAACTTGTTAATGCAGAACAGTATCATGACACTAGTGGAAGCGGACATGTTTTTAAGGCAACAGGAGCTAATTTAAGACATGTGGTCAATCACCGAACAATTATCTCGGGTGAATTGTGAAAAGCGTCCTTACCAGACGCACCCGAACATTCTCTACACACATACAGATGCCCACAGAGCCTATTAATTAACGCAACCATTGTTCTTGTTCACGAAACAACGAGAAGGTGGTAGAGCCTTGAGGTGTAAGCAAGGCGACGAACGAGTTCGACGGGCCCGGGCTAGGGTAGCTTTGCGACAGAAAAAAGAAAGCAAAGATAACAAAAATAAAAATATTGATTCAGATTACCCGCTACAGCCCCTCTCGCTTGTTCGCCGGACCGTCTCATTCTACCGATCATGGGAAGAAATGGAACACCGGATCGACACAAGACATTTCGGGATGAAAGAAGATCACGCAGGTTTTCGCATGAACATTCCCTCCGGAGATGCCGAAACCTCAATGGGAAGATATACAGATGGCATGATCTCCTGTGTAACCTGGCCCCCTTATTTTATGTCTACGCTTGAGAAAGCCTTATATTCCCCGTTTTTGGAATGCCAAGGCTGAGGACTGGTCCCCGCCATCGATCTTACACGGTCCTGCGGTCAGACATGACGCGCGCAATGGTTCCCAGGCCAGCAACCTCGACGACCTGTAAGAAAAAGGACGTGGCGGTCAGCCAAAGTGAACCAAACGCGAAAGCGAGAAAATTTGGAATGTATGAATGGGTGAGAAGGTAAGAGACAACGTGGGGGTTCATTTGTGACGGCAAGGTGAAAGGGTAGCATCCAGCACAGGAACAGATCAGGCCAAGTCTCCGCCCAGAGCAGCGTTGTAGTGCAACCGCGCCAATATGATCTGCAACAAGGGATGGCTCTGTGGGAAAAGCCACAAAGAGCCGTCGCTACCAGTCGTCTTTCCAAAACAGGCAATGGGGTGGCCGAAAGTGGTATCGAGATGATTAATTTGGGGAAAGCGGAGGCTGAAATGCCAAAAAGCCACCGCTGCACACGCACTGAGACAAGGGGAAAGCGTAACTTAACGTACCTTCTCATGCCAGCTAAGAAGCACGCTCATGGCCTGACCACCGCCCTCGCCACTGCCGATGCGGGAGGATATCGAAGACACTTGGGAGAAGCCGGTTGGCTGGGGAGTAAGGTTTGACTTGTGGCCGGCCGGAGCACCTTGGGACATGCCCTTGTAGCTGGAACGATGGTCAATATGCTATCCGATAGTGTCTTCAGGTATTGAAACGCTCGGGCTCATAGAACGAAAATGTAACACCGGTGCATTGAGCGGTCAAACGAGTTCCAGACGGAGCGGAAACTTTACGACGAGAGGACATGAATCACACAGCAAACGTTGCATATGGCGGTCACCGAAACAGAATAGGACGTACAGGTACTTCATAAGCGTGTCCAGAACCTCGGGACCGCCTTCGGACTGATATATCCTGCTCAAGATAGGTGACATTTCCGACTGGCGGATGGACTGGAGGACCTCGATGACAGTAGCGGTGTGGACGTCCTGCGGGAGTAACATTGAAGTCAGCAATCGTACGCCAGAAGGTTGTATGAACCGCAAGCGATCCCGGCAACACCGCGACACCACCCCACAAAGTCTGGGAAGGAACAAGCCGGCAGAGACAAGCAGGAGAGAGAGAACCTATGCTCATGCCGTTTCATCCCCTCATTGAGTCGAAAGCCGCGCGCACGCGCGTGCGTGCTTCACATTCTCCCGCCGTCCGAGGCGGAGTCTACACTGCCCTCCCTACACCCTCCCTCTCATGCCTCCAGTATTCCAATATATGCGGCTGCCGGGGCGTCTGCGGAGAGGGCCGAGGGAACTCACCTTCCCTTGCTGATCAGCCCCGTAGGGCGCATTCTCGAGGGCGCCCCTCAGCGCGCCCTCGCTATCGCCGCCCCTGAGCAGCTGGCGAATCTGGCCGGCCAGCGTCTGCACGTCGGCGGTGGCGACGGGCACGATCGACGGCGTCAGGGAGGCCATGTCGAAGTTGGCCGGCGAGTCCGGATCGAGCGCATCGATGTTGATGGTCCGCCAATTGATGTTGGCCATTTTGGAGGAGCTGTGCGTACCGGAGGCGGAGGCGGCTGCTGCGGGGGGAGAGAGAGGGGGTTGGGCACGGCCGGGGCGGGCGAGAGCGTCGTTCGGGGGGGGGCGACGGCGAGCGTGTCGGTGAGTGTGTGCGCTGGCTTTTTTCTTCGAAGGCCTTGTCTGAGACCTGAGGGCAGGACGGCGTACGAGAGGAGGTGGTTCGTGGATGGCTGCAGGCGGCTGGCGGGGGAGAGGTAGGCGGTAGGTGACGTGGGGTGCGCGGCGGCCGCTAGGCCAGCCGGCGGGTCGCTAGGTGAGCTTGTCTTGGCGGCCTTTTCGCCGAAGCCTTCCCCCCAAAAACAGACAAACCACCAACCAACACCCCAGAAAGCTGTCCGCTTCGCCAGGTCGCACAAGCAAGGGTTCGCGGCGGCGCGGCACACGGGAGAGATATGTGACGCCTCTGCTCGTCCGAATCGGGCGCCGCGACTGCTAGAGGCCAAGCGCGCTGACCGGGAAACAGGCAAGCGTCCAGAGATCTCGCGGCTTCATGGATGTGCGAATCGATCACCCGCCTGCTTCGTCCCCGCCTGCAGCAGGCACGGGTGAAAGCGAGCGGGCCAGCCATCCCGATGCAGCCCTGTGCTACAATGTCACATCCAGACAGCCTCCGACCCGCGACCCCGGCATGGCGCCCTGTCGCTCGCTCCTCACCAGATCGCGGCCAGCAAAGCAGACTTATTGTCGAGAATGCAAATCGTGATTACGCGCATGTTCTACTAGCTCACTGTCTCCCCCTTGTCTCCGTGCAAAAATAAGAAGTAAGACGGCAATTCTCTCTAATGATACACGCAGACAAAGGCTTTCCCAGACCATCTCTTGCGCCGAAATTTTTCTCAACTCTCCTCAACGTGGCGGCGAAGAACCCGATCATTCATGCTTTGCGCCGTGAATCCGAACGAGTTCCATATTGTACAGTACAAAGTTCCAAAAAAGCCGTTGCGTGTGCGTGCAGAACGAACTGCGGGTCGAAACGAAGTCTATGCCAATGTTCCCAAAAGTGGTAGTAGTAAAAAGACAAAAAGGAAATAAATGATGAAGTGGGTAATAACGAAAGCAGCCCCAGTTTTGGTATTCCCTTTGCGTGAGCAAACCCATGATCTAATATAACGCCTGATGAAACACTTTTGGCATGGAGAACAAGCAAGGAGGCGTCCGTCGCTACTAATGATACAATGCGGCGCAAAGCAGTCGCTCGCAAATCGAATCGCTCGAGGGGGTATTAAACATGTCGAAGGTAAGTCGCAGGTCGCTCGTATTAAAATTCGTAGTAACCGAGAGGCGGAACGTCGAAGAAAGTGCCGAAGAAGTGAGGCGACGGAAGGCGGAAGACGTGTGCGAGGGATGGCGAGTCGTCTGCACAGGGGGGGGCGCGGTTAGCAATGGGCGATGCGGTGAGGGTATGCAAGGTGTCGCCGCTTGACAGGCGGCCGGGACAGCACTTACGATACGCGACTCTTCAACCCTGCCGCTTCCGAGCGAGGACAGCTCAACACGCTAGCGCGACGACCCGACACCCACGCCTGCGAGGGGAGGAGTCATTGGAAGAGCAAGCGCTGCTGACTGGCGGTCGTCGGACTAGGCGGATGGCGGCGTGGCAGTTTACCTGCGCTTGGGTGGCGGCGGCTGCGTAGGCTTGGGGGTGCCGGTCGTGTCGTAGGCACCGCGGCCCATGTTGGTCGAGGCAGAGGCGGTTTCCCTGAGAATCATGGTTGCGGATTCGAGGCCTGCTTAAATGTTAGCCCCCAATTGCTCATCAGGCTCGCACGACGCAGTCAGCTGCGGTCAGCGGAAGAACTTACGGGAAAGACGGGCGAGGTCGTGCAGGGAGTAAGCGGCAGCTGAGGAGAGCTGCGGGTCCGACGGCGAGGAATTGGGGACCGGGAGGGCGCGGCCTGGCGGCGGTGGATGGTGGTGCAAAAGCGGGAAGACCGGGGTTGTCGGGTGAAAGTTATCAAGCGACGGCAAGCTGGTGTCGCAGACCACAGAGGCGAACGCAGGCACGAGAGTCGGCGGAGGAGGGCCGGGAATGGCACAGGCAAGCAAACACTTGCGCTGGGAGAGGAGAGGAGAGGAGGAGGAGGAGAGGCGTCGCCTTGGGCAGGAGGAGGGTAGGTAGCTCGGAGTGAATGAGATGGGCTGGGCTGGGCTGGAGGACGGGCGCCGGTGGTAGATATAGAGCATGCCCCTTTCCAACGCAAAAGCACTGCGACCTAGCTTGGCAGGAAGCGAGAGACAAATGAAATTTGGACGCATTTTGCAGCGACATGACATGACGTGCCGGCCGACGGCTCTTCGGGCTGTTTCAAAGGAGACCCTGCTGCGCAAAAGCCATAATTTCTGGCAAATGGCAAGGGGATCGACGGGCACAGATGATCCAGCAGTTCCAGCGGAAGGGATGCCCCTGGCTTGCGGTCTCGTACCTGGCATGAAATTCCGCTAACGCGAGCAGCCCGTTTCCACCAGCGCTCCAACGCCGCACGCCGGCGTCCAGCAGGGAGCGCGCCGCCAGCCAACGCCCGACGCCCGCGCCAACGCTCTTGCAGAGCAGCCCGCGCCCTGGCTGCGCGCAGCAGCCGCGGCGCCGCCACCTGCTGAGCGCTCTCGCTGAGCTCTGGCTGGGCTCTCGCTGAGCGGCGGGCGATGACACCGCGTCCGTCTGATGGCGCGCGACAGCTGGCGCACCCGCAGGCCGAGCGGCGGCCAGTGAGCCTGCTGTCAATGCGCGGGCGCCCGGCCGTGACTCGCGTTGAAGCCCGCTAGAACCTGACTAGAAGCCGTGCCAGCGCGGGCTAAAGCATGCTAGAAGCGCGCGGGAAGGCATCCGACGCCCGCGTCGATGTGCGTCTCCAGCTGCGACGTCGTCGCAGCCAACGCCCCAAGCCCCAAGCCGCCAGCTGCCAGGCGCCAGCTTGCCTCGCCCCCAGCCGCCTCCCGGGTCAATGGTAAGCTCGCAGCGACCCAAATCGGCGGTCGGAAAGCTGCCTCTCTGGCGACTCAGCGCCCTTTATCTGCGTTATCACCGCTGATTCACAGCCTGCGTCAGAAGAGAGGCCCTCCTTGTAGCGCACGTGGAGCCCGCAGCCGCGGCAGCGCCAGGCAGCAGCAGTCCTCTCGCGCTACTCTTTCCCTCGCGACGCTGAGCGTCGTCGCGCTGGGCAGCAAGAGAGGCGGGCCAGCTGCTGAAAGAGGCCCGGAGCAGCTCCTGCACGGCGCAGCCGAGGCCCGCACGCCGCCCCAGCTCGCTCCCGCGGCTCCAATCAGTGCGGCCGGGTCTTCTGGAAGGACTCTGGAAAGGCGCACGTCTGTGTTTGATCGACTCGGTGCTGCGCTCCCTTCGCCGCCCTGGAGCAAGCCACCCAGTCGCCCCGTCAGCCCGCAACCCGCAGCCAGTAGCCAGCAGCCGCGTCGCGGGCAGCACAAACGCCTGCCACTCTAACTGCGAAGCGCGCACTTCCGGCAGCTCCAAAAGCAACGCCAACCCGGTTTGCTCTGGCTGTGTCACCACAGATCTGCCTTTTGATCGCTCAAACACGTCGTATCTGCCGGATGCGCCTGCAAGCCTTCCGCGATGGAAGCTGCGCCTATCCTTCCGCGCCTTTGTTCTGCAAGGACGGGGGGCGCTGGGCCGGGTCGCACGCACCGCGCTCCCAAAACGCCCACGACGACTTGTCTGGACCTTATTGACCGGTCATATCGCCATCTCATCGGCAAAAGTCGACGGGCGACGGGCGACGGGCGACGGGCGACGGGCGACGGGCCAGGACCAGGACCAGGGCGACGACGACGACGACGACGACGACGAGCACGGCGACGCTCTGGCCGCGCCCGCGCGCCCGCGCGATTTCTTCCCTCTGGCTGCTTTCCCCAGGAATCGGCCGCTCTGCGGCGCCCCGTCCACAGTGCTGGGCGATGAACAGTGGCCAAAACGGCAACCGTTGGGTATGACGATACCGAAAGGGGGCCCCCAACCTGAGACGCGACGCGGTCGCGAATAGACTGCGGCTTGCACCGCGCCCGCGAACCTAATCGCCTAATCGTCGTTTTGCGCGTTCGCTTCGGCCAACGGCCGCAAGCACCGATGAGTCGACTGCGCGAGACGGGCGAAGTCTGTTGCTGGCAGGCAGGCATTCCGCAACGCAGGCGGCCCCCGGCGCGCGCGTCAATTTCCGCGCTCCGCATCCGCATCCGCTTGATCGCGAGGACGCGTGGTGGCTGGGAGGAGGCCTGGTTTCTGGCGAGTCGCCGGCCACCGCCCGCGCCACGGCATCGCTGTCACATCCGACGAGTAAAAGGAAGAAAAGAAAAGAAAAGAAGAAAAGGTTACTTGGCTGGCCGATTCGGCCCTGCTGCGCCTGCGGGGATGGCCGGAAGCGCGGGAGAACGTTGCGAGGCTTCGTTAGCTCCAAGGTTGCTGCATCGGCTCTTCCAAGCCGGCGGAAGCGAACACAGGGATGGATGGCTGCGATCAGCTGTGCAGGAGGTCCCATCCCGGCCGCACGTGGCAGTGGGCCGGAAAAGGAGGCGTCTTGCATATGCGCCGTCACCGTTACAGATTCATCCCATGTTCAGCCTCTCTCCAAATCGCATCTGCAGTACGCACGCAAGACCACCCACCAGGTCCACCAGTCCCAGCCCGGGGCCGCCTCGACACGGCTCCGCGGGCGCCTACTGTGTACGTCTGCGCCTGCGCCGGCGCCTGCGCGTCGCAGCCTGCGCTCCTGGGAAACGACGGCCCGGAATTGGCTGCTGCTGGGAGGCAACGTTTCACGCCCTCCCCCGGCCCGTCCGTCATTTGGCTTCTTCATCCCAAGCCCGACGCCGCACTGGGATCCCCCTGGCGATCACGGCGATCGCTCTTGATGCGGCACCGTTGGCTTACCATGGCGCTCATTTGCAGCCTGTTTGATGATCAACCGGGCAGCAACATCTGACGCTGGCCTCGCCGTCTGCCCGCAAGACCCTTTTTCAGCCCACGTCCACGCACACCCACACCCACACCCACACCTGAGGGATGAGCGCGTCACGGGCCGGTCGAGCAGCTGTGGGCTGGCGAGCTCCAAGGGTTGGCCGCGAGCTGATCCCTGTTCGAGAAACTTCTGCCGCCGCCGGCGATCGCCATATCGTCCATCTCGCATTCCGCCCGCTCAGACCTCAGCTTGTCTGGGAGACACCACCGGCCGCCGCGCAAGGTCAATCGCTGTCCCTTCCCCTCGGGGCTCACGGGATCCAATCGCCCGGCTTACGGGACGACGTCGCACAAGGCTGAGCGACTCGGAGCAAGGTGAGCAAAAAATAAAATTTTTTTTTCTTACCTTGACAACAGAGCTGCCCATACGGACGCTCTTTTCCCCTTTTCGACCGGCGTTCATCTGCGCTGCCGGGCGGCCTTTCATCATTGATCTCCCAATGCGGCTGTCCCCAAGCCGGGAAGGCCTCGTCCAGCCGCACTGAATCTGGCATTGGCAGCATGGGTAGCAGCAGGATCTGGAATCTCGAAACCGTGCAGCCAGCCGTTGTGTTCCCCGGGCGGCGCCCGTTGATGAGGGAACGACAGCTGACTTTGCTGGGCTTGTGGCACGGAATGGAGAGGTACTATCAAACACAGTCCCATTCGGCATCGTTGAGGGCCTCAACAAAAGCATGAGTTACTTATTGGAAGTGCGACCATGGTTGTATCGTAAGGCAGTTTGCTCGCACAAGGCTCGTGTCCGAGTTGATTGGTGCAATATTAAGCCAGAGGCAATTACGAAAGTGTTTGTCGGCGACCGTCAGAGTGAACACGACAAGTTCTCGACATCCCTGTCGACCAAGCCGCCCGCCCTGCAACAAGAGTTTCGGAGCCGTGAAGGAAGCTTAACGCGGACGTCGTCATCCGCACTGTACCTTTCTCTCGCGCCGGCGGTGGCAGGCGTCAGCAGACTTTTGCTTTGTCGCGTACAAATTCACCTTATCGGTGACATTTTTTGTCCTGAGTAAGCTCCAGTGGGAGTGTGTCTAGCTTCTGAACTACTGCAGGGACTGGAGCACTTACGCCCTAGCAGCGACCTCCAATCCACCAAGGTCTCCACTTCCCGCTCGATGACATTGATTACCCGACCACCGACCATCTCGCCCTCCCAGCTCGCAGGATCCGGCCCTCCATCCGCGAGGGCCACCAGATGATTCCCCAGGCATGGGTTGCGTTAGGCCCGAAACTTGTGCGGCGCACCGCCGCTCACGAGCCACATCAGCACTGAGCGCCCGCTTCCCCTATCACGGCTTCCAGAAGGCCCAGAGAACGGCGCGGCTCAACAGAAGTGGTTGACGTGGCTTGTCGGAGGCGGGGGCTCGGGCCAGCAGAACGCTCCACCGAGAAGGGGGGGCCAATCGAGCGAGAGGCGTGTGCGCGGCTTGACGAAGCGCAGCCTTACAGACGGTCCCGACGCCCTGTTCCAGACTGGCGGCCGGTCGTGTTGGTGGTTCTTGCGTTGTTTCGACGCGAGAGCGCCCCGGAGGCGCGCGCGCTGGCGCATAGGCTCTCGCGAACGGCTGGCGAGAGGGAGAACGGGGACGAGGGACGGGCGTGCGTTGCAGGAAGGGCGCTGTGGTTTTCGGGCCTTCCACGGCTTTATACCGCTCGCGATTGTCCCCTATGCGCAGCTTGTGTCTTTCCAGAAGCTCTCTTCTCGCGTCGCGATCCCGTCGAACCGGCCCAATGAGGTCCCGCGCGGTCTGGGGTAGTAGCTTTCGTCCCGTGTCGCAGCCCGGCAGCGCGCCTTAGTCAGGGGACTAAGGTGCTTCTTCAGCCCTCCGGCCTGGCTGCTCATCACCGCGAGTCATCCGGCTCTATGCGGCTATTCCCAGGGGCGGGCCTGTGCCGTGTCGGCTGCCGCAGGCGGGCGGGCGAACAGGCAGCCAGCCTTTTCGCGTGGCCGGCTGGGGATCCGCATTCTGGAAGGCTGGGAGGGGTGGCAGGACTTGTAGGCATCGCTCAGGGGTACGCCGGCTTGTTCCCATGCCCGTAGGGCGGACGCCCGAATAATTTTTGGGTTTGACGTTAAACCTTGAAGTGGAGGACTTGGTTGCAAACATCGTTTAACCCGAGACGCGCATGTAAGAGGCAGAAAAGTAGCTCAGGAGTTGCATCTCACCCCTCCGAGACAGTTTTTAGAACCAGACAGAGCACCATCGAAGATGCAGCCGTGGAGCACCGCAATTCAGAGTTTGCGGGCCTTGACACATGGACGATGGGCTCAGATTCCCGTGATGGTCGACGAGAAGTCGCCAGCGCAGCCTCAGGTTCGTCGGATTGACGTGTGGCGCATCGCGGTCATGTGACCTGGGAAAAAAGTCGCGACGTCATCTCTGCAGCTCGACAGCTGTTGCGTCAAGCACTGCAGGTGGCCGACAATGACAGCATCATCTCGTTGAAGCTCTCCACCTTCGCTCCCACCACCACCACCTCCTCCTCCTCCTCCTCACCGACATGTCTGCTCGCCGGAAGCCCTCCCGCAGCTCCGGCAGCTACAACGAGCCTCCGATCAACTCACCCGACGCAGACGCGACCATGGCAAACGACGACCACAGCAACGACCACAGCAGCAGCACAAGCCCTCACCGCACGTCTCTTGCGCGCCGCTCGCCCTTCCTGCCCACACGCCTCGAGCTGCTCCTCCTGTCGATCTACCCCGCCACGCTGGTGCTCGGTTCCGTCTTCTCCATCGTCTCGCCCACGACGCGCAACACGCCCTACAGCGCCACGACGCAGTCGCACCCGGTCGACCAGGCGCCGTCGTACTTCGCGCAGAAGAAGAACATCTTCAACGTGTACTTTGTCAAAAAGGGGTGGGCGTGGACGACGGGCGCGCTGTTCCTGTTCCTGCTGACGCACCCGAGCCTGGGCCCGCCCATGCGGCCCGTCCTCACGCCGCGGAGGCTGCGCGGCGCGCTGCGCTGGGCCCTGGTCACGCTGGCCTGGGTCTTCGTCACCCAGTGGTTCTTCGGGCCCCCGCTCATCGACACGCTCTTCCGCTTCACCGGCGGCCAGTGCGAGCTGGTGCGCGACGACCCGGGCGCGCGCGACGCCATGTCCGACGCCCGCGAGTACATCACCGCCGCCACCTGCAAGCTCGCCGGCGGCACCTGGAAAGGGGGCCATGACATCAGCGGGCACGTCTTCCTGCTGATCCTGGGCAGCCTGCTGCTGTGGCTCGAGATCCTGCCCGCCGTCCTGCGCGCCGAGGGCCTGCGCGACGGCCGCCGGATCGTCATGTCGGATGGCAAGACGCGCACGGCTGGCGCCGAGGCCCAGCGCGAGAGCCATGCCTACTCCGCGGTCGATGAGAAGGATCCGGGCCTCGGGGTCAAGGCGTCGCTGGCGGTCATGGCGCTCAGCTGGTGGATGCTGCTCATGACGGCCGCCTTCTTCCACACCTGGTTCGAAAAGTTCACCGGTCTGCTCGTCGCGTTCTTCGCAATCTGGCTCATCTACTTCCTTCCCCGGGGTGTTCCGGCGTATCGTGCCATCATTGGCATGCCAGGCGTGTAATTCAAAAGGGGAGAGGGAAGGCAACTCTTTTTTTTTTTTTTTGTTGAAGAAAAGCTTGGGACGCTCTGAGACTCACGACTTCCTTGGCTGACGTCTTTCTCGTACTATTTTTCTGATAATCACAAGATATTCCCCTCTTGCGTAGACTCATGTTCAATTAGCGCTCTGAATAATCATGGCATATGTAGCGTGGTTTTTTTTTTTTTTTTGGCCCTCGTTGAATGAGAAGAGCGGAAGCAGGGAATTGCGAGACAACAGCCCGTAAATCTTCCCTCACGTGCGCACACGCCCTCGAAGCGCCGTGACGCCCGCAGCGTTTCAGGCCCTTTCCTCCACAACCCTCTCATTAAGCGCCCGTCAATCCTTCAGGGCAACGAAAGATGAAGATGTACTGAAAGGGCTTCCCCGGTACGTACTTGGTGCCAGATGAATTGAGGAGAAGGGGGGGGAGCGGGGAACGAAGAAAAGGAATCTTGCTCGTCCAACTATTCTTCCCTCTTCTGCTTCGCCACAGACCGGGCCACATTTGCCGCATGGGGTAAAACGAAACTCAAGCAGTTTCTCGTCAACATCCCCTCCGACGGGGAAAAGCTCGGGTGAGCCGCAGCGATTTCAGCGGATCGTCGGGAGTCGGTGGCGGGGAGAGGGAAATGAAAAAAAAAAAAAAAAGGCAGTCAAGTGGATTTCATGCATACGCCGCGGGCCATCCTTCCTTTCCCCTTTCTTGTAAGAGTAGCCGAATGTAGGTCCTCTCGCCGAAAGGAACGACGCGCATTTACTTCAGGTGTGTACCGCGTGCGTGTCAAGGGAGAAGGAATCGCGAAAGTCGAGTCATCTGCAATTGCCTCGTCCTTCATTCGCCTCTTCGTCAGCTCTGCTGCAGCCGGCTCGCGGGCTTTCGACAAGGACCGACGCTCTCATTAAGGTTCAGTGGAATCTTCGCGCCCGACGGGCAAGGCTGACTCTCATCCTCGGTTTCCCCCGCGGACAGCGTTGCTGCCTTAGCAGGGGGGGGTGTCGTTCGGGTTCGTTGTGGCTGTGATACGCTGCCTTGCTCGATCGGAGCGGAGCCGCGCGCATGTACTAGAAAATGTGCGCAATCATGAGCCGCTATGCTTTCCCATTTGTCGAATTCTTTTTTTCTTTCTCCCTGTGAGTTCGGAAGGCGGGGCCCGTTGCAGGTAGGTTTCTCGGCACGATGAACCGCGCTGTGGAGGATCGGCGATGGGGTACGGCCGTCGGCGCGTAGCGGATGACAGCACACATGCGCAGTTGGGAAAAATAAAGTCTTCTGGACGTAATTGCGTAACTGACGTGGCTCTCTACACATGTCTCCGTCTGGACGTATGCTTGAACTCTCTATGCATTATAATATTGCTTTTGCCATATTCTTCCGTCAATGGCAGAATTCTTTCCTCTGTATCTCCTAAGCTCGTGTTCTCCCAAAGATTCCCCACTAATTTCCAGAACAGTGGGATCATGGCGTTCGCTTGCGGAATCCCCAAAACTCATCTGAACCAAAGACAGAAAATCTGGTCTGGAAGGCTTGAAAGCTTTGGTGCAGGTATCTTTTTGTTCCTCGTCCTCTTTCAATGAAATCTTCTCCCTTTTTTCCCCCTCTTTCTCTTCTGTCGTTGCTGGCAGAGCGCGCTGAAGACTTTGGTAGCATTTCGAATCACGAGCCAGGCTAATCGTATCCGGATATCCGCTGACTTCAATAAAATGTTGCAAGGCTCAAATCATCACATAGACAGTTGAAGCATTCATCTAGATGTCAATGACCAGCAAGATTGGTGATTGTCAAGTCTAGACGCCTGCTTCAACTCCGTCTGCCAAACTTCCCCTGCTGCTGCAATGCTTTCAGGACTGACCTCGTACCCTCATCACCTCACATCACAACACCCATATCACTAAACAGCCACGTTACCCGCCCCGCGCACTCTATGCCCACAATCAGCCCAACCATCTTGACCGTTTCCTCTTTTCCAGGTACCAGAACTCCCGTGCATGCTACCTCTCATCCGATGCTCCTACATGCACGGGACAAGTGCAATTGGGAAATAGGGGTTCCTGCGTGACCTGGCGTGACTACCTCATGCCACACTTACGAGTCCTGGTCTGAGAAACGTTCAAGAACATTGCGAAGAAGATCTCGCATGTGACAGCAGGCAGCACAATTCGGGAACGGGAACGTTGGCTCAGGGAAGCGATGTATGTTGAATCGCCAGGTATGCATATAATTTCTGGCTTTTGCGGATAGCTCTTTGGAAAAAAAAAAAAAAAGAAAGAGAAACTTATCAGAAGAAGACTACATTTTCTCAACATTAACCACGAATCTGCTTCAAAAATGCTTTACGCCGGGCCTCCTCGCATCCTTCTTGTTGTTGCTTACAAATCACTTGCCTCTGGACGAGCTGTTCGGGCGGATATCAGACGGTTTTTACAGTAGGTTCAATCCCAGCTTACAAGTTCGGCTGAGAAAGCGAAATCACTAGTCAGCACCTCAAATATACAAGTGGCTGACTCCAGCGCAGTCAAGATTCCGAGACTTCGAATAAATCATGATCCTTTCAATGAGTCGACATGCCGTCCACGCGAGCTATTCCACCTTCGTGCTATCTAAAAATTGTAATTCCGGCAATCTGAGGATCGAGACCTAGGCTGTGGCGCAGTTGAAGTGTTTGTGTCATCAGTGCACATATTAGTAATAGAGAAGGGAGAACACTGTCTGAGGAGAGTTTGGGTGGAATACGTATCTGTTCATTTCCTGTGCGTGGATTTCTATTCTTGGTTAACAAAATTGATGAATGTACTGGGCACAAGGTATTCTGGACCAATATTTATTTAAGCTCCCCAAGACTTTCTCTGAGTCAAATAATATGAATAACATAAAGGGTTCCGCAGAACCAAAAAGCCTCATCTCTTTAGAGACTTCAGATGACTTCTTCAACTCATTATACTTCTTGAAGACACTTTTTTGCACCGGGGCTCTTAACTGTTTCCCCTTTCAGGGCTTTCATCACAGCACTCCACTATCGGCCTCGCATTCTTGGTATAACCTCTCATCCGATAAGTCCATAGAAGAAAAGGAACCTGATCTCCTACGAAGCGGCAAACTTTCGTCTAATTTCAATATCAGCCGATGCGGCGACAACGTATCCGTTGCTAACGGTGATGATACAGCAATCTTTGTTTCGCATTTACAAGGGCTCCACAGTCCATATTTCACGTGTATTATATTTGAGTATTCTTTGACCGCATGTTGCTTAGAAGTTCTGCTTGTACAAGTATATACATCGGGATGTTGATGTCCGTAGAAGGAGTGATCTGATCTCATTTCGCATCGTAAGCACATCACATCTGATCTCTGCCTTTCATGAAAGGGCATTGTGAAAGCACTTTCTCTTGAAAACTAAGATACCCATAAAAGCCATGGCTGGTTCGTTCTCAGCTATTACGTGTGCTGCTCCCAGAAGACCTGAATGACATCCATACATTTCTGTCCCGAATCTATCGGACGCGGCCTGAAAGTACTGTCTTGCGAATTCGGCTCGCAGTCATATTGGTAGTAGGCATCGTTATCACAGTGGATCCTGATAAAGAGTTTGAAGGGAGTAGGGTTCCCCACTCGAACGGTGACGCCCTGCGCTTCACCGGTCTGCGGGTCGGGCTTCGGAACCGAGCTATAGCATGGTACGAAGGGTTGCTGTTTGATCTCGTCGTTGGCCGTCCATGCGTAGGCCTGGATAATCTGGTTGTTCTGAGGATCTTGAATCGCCGCTTTCCGTGCTTCGAGGAGGCCGGATGGGGGTTTCGCATCCACTGCTGGAGCACATTGCGAAAATGCGAGGGAGATGAGGCCGGAAAAAGCCAGTGAAGTGGACAGCATGCTATCAGGGAAAAGGCAGTTAGTAATTTCCTCAGATATATGGGTCAATCGGTGCTTGAAGTCATCACCTTCAAATTGTTGAAAGGACAACTTATGGGCTTGATAGGAAAGCTTAGCCGTGTCGTCTGCTTGACACGATATATATCTTATCTTTTCTTCACCATCAACTCCGTTTATAGATGAAACAACAACTTAACTTTCATAGCTAAATTGAAAAGCTTCAACATGATACTCGACAAAGCCGGCGAGCAATGGAGAAGGTAGATTCTGGACCGAAGGCTATTGGCGTACGAAATCATACGAGACCATTTCCAAATCTGCAGTTGAATTCTCCGCTTGCTAATCACTCTCAGGCAGAAGAAAGCCTATCAATCCACGCATTCGTACTAAAGAGCGTATGGTGAGTTTATTTTAAAATCCCGGGGATATTTTTAGAATATCTCGATAATGCCTTCAAGAAGACCCTTCATACTCACTGAGATAAGCTCGGAACTTACCTCTCACAAAAGTTAAGAATTGCAGTTCCCCTACGGTCGGTGTCTCTAGCATGTTCTCCCGATTTATTTTGCTAATTCAAATTAGAATATCAGCGTCCGGTTCAACTAAATCACTTCCCCACTACATATGTCCAAGATCTTTCCTCTCGTAAGCGGCTTAATCTCTTCAGTCGGGCGCGCAGTAGTAGATATTTTCTTGGTTATAAATCCCCGTAGTTCCGGCGTCCTCAGAGTTTAGATTCCTCGATAAATATCCTGGTGACCTTAACATAAGTTTCTTCCATGTTCTGTTCATGGTCTATTTTGTAGGCTCTTACTTTCGCAGCGAAGGCTATTCGTGACACTACGCCCGCATTATAATAGCCGTTGCTACGGATGAAGGTGTACATAAATTTCACGCTAGGTTAATTCTTATGAATATTATCCAATAACATTGCCGGCCCTTGATTAATAACTACACAGTGGCTTATTGCAGTAAATACGCCGACTCGTTGCAAATATAACTATAGTCGGTAAGCACCTAAAGTTTGTAGCATATAAGAAAGCTCTCTTACAATGGCCTTGCATACATTTGTGGACCAGATGGTCCTCGCGTAGGGTCTGCTGTCCGAAATTGAGAGATCAGCTACACGCAATTTTACATAATGGGGGCTGAACTTTGCGGTGATTGTTTGGCTTCATTTACAGAAAGTTATTTGCCGAACAAGTCAGTAATGATTTGAGGACTCAAACATGTTAGTTCATTGCCTAAGTGACTGTATGAGCTGAGAATGAAAACTTTGCGGAGATACTCGGACTTTGATAACCCCTATCCCTGGCAGGATCACTGGCCGCAGACAGCCATGTGGATAACCGCGTATCTAATCTCAGGAGCTATCTTAGCCAACGCTAGAATAACAGCCTGATGTTTCGGTTTCGTAGACTCAGCCCTTATATGTTCTCTCCGAAGAAAATGAGAGAGTATATCGAAGCCACGTACACGCACACAAACACTCCAAAGGTCACACAGACAAAAGGTTTCGCTTTCTCACTGACTTGTTAAACAGCCAGATACATGGACAGAGCCTATCATCTCTCACCCTCCAAGATGCACTCAGCTGCATTTTTTATACCCAAGGTTGCTTTTTGACCACATGAGTGGGAGCTGCGAATGTCTTTGAGAGCATGGAAACTTACACAGTTTCGGTCAGAATCACCCTTAGAGCAGTATTATATAGCTTTTGGATTCTCGCAGTTTGCATCGGATACTTTTATACAAAAAAACAGGCAGTTATTCGCAAGCCTGGCTGTATAAGTTTCTCCTTCTACTTTTGTAGATTTTTTACATATGGTTTCCCCTTCTAAATGGAACAGCATTGCTGCGGAGCTGCAGACCCGAAGGCTTGTCCCAAAAAAAAAAAGTGACAACAACGTAAATGCCCGTGGACCTTATATTGCTATGTGCTTTCGTGAGTGTGAAGAGCTTACCGTGTAGGAAGAGAAGAACGCGTTCGAAGATATAAGGTGGACCTCTGTTATATTAATGAGTCTGACATGACAGCTTCTCATACGAAGTAAGAGCGGGCTGAGTCAATTTTGATTTCTTAAGACAATGCATTGGTACCTCAACCTCCATACCATATCTCATCCAGTGTCACGCCATTTAGGATTTGAGCGCATTTCTTTATTTTCTGAATCATGATCATAGTACATTCTGAGTGATTTAAAGGCTAATGGCGGTGTTCCTGCCCAGTCCTGATTGCATTTTTGCTCCATTTACGTCAAAGCTCTGCAACACTGATAAATTCAGACCCCTTCCAAGTATTCAGAAGTAATTGAGATTCCTTTGGTACAATGGGAGCGATCGATGCTACATCAACAGAACCTGTAGTGAAGGAGAATGTACATCGGAAGATTTTCAAACGCATGTACATCTCGCGGGACCATAAATACATCAGCTCGCCGGCGATCCCGTGGCTACGGATCATGACAGAATTAGCTATCGTATACTTCTAGCTCCTGGAATGTCGTGTGTTATAAGAGTTCGGACGTCTGGGCTGAGCGAATTCCATCGAATCACATGTGAAGTTTGTATGTGGCGCGATTCCGGAAAGCATGTTCAACGGAACTTGCCCTCAGGCTAAATAGGACATTCTGATCTCTGGTAGATTAGCGGATTAAGCAGTAAAGGAATATTTCTTTCTAGTCATGATGATCGTGTGGCTGTCCGCCTGTACTTATATTAGCACTAAGCCACTGGTGCTTTCGGGATATACACTTGGCTTCCAACAGCGTGTTTATTCGCCTGCAGAATCGATCGGGGTACATCATACGGTAAGTTTAACCGACTTGGAAAGCATTGCGGCATGTACAAGCGAAATACGAGGAGTAGAAGCGTGGTTGACGGGTTCGATTGTTTGTGCCGCTACGGTTTCATCCAGCTCACCAATCGGATACAGATGCGGCTATGTGCAGACGTCGCAGAACTTCTGCAGAAAGATTTCCGGGAGGTCGGTACAGGTCTGCAAAAGCGAAAGGGATGGTAACCCTTGGAAACACACGTCTTGCCATCATTCAGCCTTCCGAGGCGGAGGAGTTGAATTGCACCTCCTTCCGTTTGAGTCATGGACTCGCAGACGAGATAAGTACACCCACCGCATATGGCCATCCGAATCAACCACCTCGCCTCACCGACGAAGCGATGCAACTTAAGCGAGCCCTGATATCCTGGTGAATTGGACCCTGATGAACTCCGTTGCCCGCATTAACGCACTGACCAGAGGGACGTGGCGCATCTCCAACGGTGACGCGAGCGCTGATCAAGCTGACCCGTCCACCTGATTGAAGATCGTTGCTCTTGATAAGCGGTCTTGCTGGGTCCGGCCGGGGAGTGGGTAACAACTCCGTTCCACTTCGTAGGAACCAGATCCCAGAACACAAGCAATGAGGTTGGTAAGATTTCTTGGTCCGGGATCGAGGTACTGGTGTTGCAGTCTGCCGGATGGATGTAGTACTACACATGAATAGCAAATCATGATCACTCGCGCATTCCGGTATTTGGAAAGCGGAAGAGGCAGAAACGGACGAGAAGCATCTCGTCAAGAATGGAACTGGAACGCTCTCACAAGGACGATTGAGGGAAGTATTCAGGTGTAGAAGCGCTAAAAACTCGAGGCAATCAATTCATTTCAGGAAACTGTAGCACTGGGAACCTGTTCTTCTCTCCACTCCCTAACCTCGCATAGAAAAATGATACCGGAAGACTGTCTGACGGCAATTGACATGAAAAATGTAAATCGACTTACCAGCCTCACTCTGGAGAAGACACCCCACCAATAATCCCTCGTAACACGAGCACCTAGGTGACGATCTACCAACGCACCCCACAAAACGAGCAGCTCGCATACGCACCGCGTAGATTAAAGGCCCAATGTCTCTTGTGGAGTAGCCAGCGGCTAACTCACATCTCATCTCGTCGGGCCACGCTGCTCGTCATGTCGGCCCTCCGGCCGCCCCACACGGACCACTCGCCTTCCAAGATTTCGAGGGCCCCGAATCCAAGGCATTGGTCACGAGAACGACCGACCCTTCACTGCTTGCCTCCCCATCATGTTCGTCGCGCAGGCCGGCCTCGCGATCCTGAGCAGTCGGGGAGGCGGGCGGTATCAGCAGCGGCGACAGCGGCGGCGGAGACGACGATCCCCCGCCGCCCGCTGGGCAGCGAGAGGCTGTGATGCAAGAGACGCGCGCGCGCGCGGCGTGTTACGCGAACGACATCATCGTCGGGCGAGTCAAGTTAGCAACTGGCTGATGAGCTCCACACACACACATATATACACGTACGCACGCACGCAAGGCGTCCATAAGCTGGCGTCGAGGGTCACACGCGGGGCAGGCGGCGCATGTTTCGCGAGTGCGTGAGAGTCCACGGCAGCCGCGTGTTCCGTATCCACAAGAGAGACGACGATAGCGGAAGATGAAGGGACGCGGGATAGGTATGAGGGCGAGACGGCGACAGGGTGGGTGGGGGGAGCGTTGATCTTAGGGTTTCTTGCGTGCGGTCGCTTCGGTGGTGATGGGTCGTCGTTGGTTGTTCGCGTGCTCTTTCTGTCTGTGCCCCTCCCCCCCGGCGGCGGAGCAGATGACGAGCAAGGAACGGAAAGTGGGGAATAGCTGAGATCTCGCAAGATCGCCTGCAGCAGAGAGACAAGACCGCCCTTGTGCCCTGCTGCTGCTTATACCCCCCACCAAAACAGCCCAGCCTCGCCTAAAACATTTTGTCACGATACCGTTCCGACGAAGGATGTCAGGACTGAAACTGTGCAGCAGCGTGTTATGCTCAGCATTGATCGTTCGGGAGGGAACATGCTGCTCCTCACCTCGAGTTCCCCCCCACCATGCTTGCGGGTGTTCCGGAGCCGCACGAATCGCTCAAGGATCCCCGTCGACAAGTGCCAATGACGTACGGCGAGCCCGTTTGGCCGTGCCATGTTGATTGCCCGTTTTCCCTATCTCCCACCGGGCCTGGCAACGGCGACCAATACGGGCGTCTTCGTCATGTGTAACGTTTTCCGGGTGAGTGAAAACGTGCTCATCGTCAAACGCGTACGCATGTAGCGGGTGCCCGTTATGACAGGACTGCCTCGTACTCAATCCCCTCGCGCCCGCAATGCACTCCTGTCGATCTTATGGGCGGCGGGCACCGTGTGCCTTCGTCAGCGTGTAACCCGCAGCGACCCCAACGGCTCTGCCCGGTGCCTGTGTGTGGCTGACTGAGTGTGAGATATGCAGCTCACTTGCCCAACAGAGCCGCGTCGATGATGTCGGAGGCGCTGTCGCCCTCCGACCGCCTGCGAAGGGGGGGAAAAGGATGGATTGGAGGACGACAGGTCGGTTGCCTTGCGCTCTTGTCTTGATGCAACCTTCCCCCGAATCAGGGATCAGTCCTCGCGCGTCAATCGCCAATTCACTCCTACTCAAACAGCCACGAGCCGTGAGTCAAAGAGAAAGGAAGACGAGGGAAACCCGCGGTGTTCACGTCGAACGTACCGCCGGCCAGCGGGCAGAGTGCCGAACCAGAGATCGAAAGGGAAAGCAAAGATTCCAAGGTTTAAGAAACGCCTGGTGGTGCTACCCAGGTAAGGGCCGATTAATTGCCCATTCCAGTAAACGGCCCGTCGGACGGGAATCATGATGCGCATGTGTGGGCTGGGGCCCAAGCTGGGGCTGACTTTCGTGCTGGCTTTGCTGGCATGGCTTGCTCACTGCCCTGCTCCGGCCGCACTTAATTAAACCCTACAGCCTTGCCCTTCGGCCCTTGCCTTTGATCTCTTCCTCGAGATCTACTTAGGCGGACGTCGTCCGCTTCCCATTTCTCTTCCTCTTCCCTCTTGTCCTCCTTTTTGCCCCTCCCTGCTCTTGCCTTCGTGCCCGTTCAGACTTTCTTTCATCTACTTACTTCTTATACTACATACCCACTTTCCCTGACGTGTCAGTCGGCTCGCAATAGCATGTTGCCAAGTAAAGATGGCTGAGGCACCATCCGGAGTCGCGAGGTTCTCATCTTCTTGGCCAAACACGCTTCCCAGTCTCCGAAAACCGAGTCAACTCCTTCAGAATCCCTTAGTCCATCCTGACAGCCTTATCACTGCCTTATGCCCGCCCGCCCAATCGTACCTCGATGATCGACCAACCTACCCAAAACGGCGTGCGCATAATCAATTGATCACCATGTCAGTCCGACAGTTCGCTGAACAAAAACACACGTTCTTCGTGTTCGATCCACGTTGTTGTGTCAATTCATTTCTTTCCACCCCCCATTGTTTTGAATATACACACACAAGAATAACTCCCGCACATTGTCAGGTCCTCCTCCCCCCTCAGTCCTTTTTCAAGAATGTTTCAAGTCACTTCTGCTCTGCGTCTTCTTTGTGTCTCATCCTCCCCCAAATCATTCCGTCATATATCCCAGCTCATTTCGCTTCAAAAGATGCTCTCATCTCATGCAAGACACAAAGCCCGCTCAATCCGAACTTTCGATCAATGAGCAGAAAGGGTGAATGGTAAGGACCGACAATGCGAATGAAGAAGGGGCGAGTCGTGTCGACAATGATACCACATCCACAAGAGCAAGGAATGAAGATATGCGATAACAGGAGAACAAAAGAAGAAGAGGGTCATCGAAAAGGACAGGATCGCTCCAGAAACGGACGCTAAAACTTCACCTTTCAGTCGCCTACTGGACAAGTTACCTTCGGAAACAACACAAGACAAGAACACTGATGATAATGATGATGATGGAACAGGGACAGACACCCGCTACAAATGCTACACCGCCATATCCCTTTTTCCAATCCATCCATCCATACGTTCCCATCCCTTGCCTTCGACAAATGATTTCGCGGGATGTTGTTTGAGTATGAGAGAAAGAAACAGCAAGGAAAGGAAAAACACGAGGACGATCCAACGGTGACAAATGTATTTGCGCCCCTCCTGCTCGACGCGAGTTCCTCCGCAGGCGTATGGTAAACAACGGAAAAGGTAAAGCGTTACCAATGCCACGCTCTCCAACTTTAACCTCGAAAGCCACGATTGCCCCACACAAGTTCCGATAAAGTCTGTGCCGAACCCTTCTCACAGTTCCGGACCGATCTCACGGACCAGCTCGGAGGGCGGCAATAAAATCAGAACGGTGGAAGGCAAGAGAGCCATCTCTTCGGTGCTAGAGAGGCGCGCATTGGTAAACCTGCGGTGAACTTTGGTTTCGCGGAGCTAAAGACGGTTTCGTTTGTTGTAGTGGAACAAAACAGGAAAGGACGAAAAAAAAAAAGAACAGATCGTGGGACGTTGGTTGGTTGGTTGGATGAATTTTTGATTATATCAGGAACGATGATAAAAAGGTGAGGCGGGATCGAGCGAAATCGTTGAAACCCAAAGATGAGATCGCCGATCGTGGGAGAAAAAAATTCACCCACACGGAAAATTTTACTCTTCCATGCGGCCGAACATGCCCTCATCATCCTCATCGCTGCGACCACGAGAGCGGTGCTGCCGCTCGTAATCATCATCGTCATCCTCCATGTCGACGTCGTCATCGACATTGTTGCCATGGCGCGATACATACGACGAGCGCATCGACGTGGCATACTGGTGTTGTCCGGGTGGTGTCGCAATGGTGCCCGGACGGGAATCAACACTATTAGCAAAACGTGCCGGTAGCGGAGGGACCGGCGGCACATCTGGTGGCAGCATTACAGGCTTGCTCTGAGGAGTGCCATAACTGCAGCTCAAAAGTCCGACGGCGGCAGCCAAATCAGCTTGGTCCTCCTCGTCGTATGCAGTCACGGAGGTGCCGGAGGTGGTTGGGCGGCCATCGGAACTTTGCTGCCTGTAGTAGTTCAAATATCCGTTGGGAATGCTTTCGGAAAAAACGGAGTTGTTAGACTGGTAGGATTGTGAGTAGGCGCTGCTGTTGCTGGAGAAGCGTTTGTTGGGAAAACGGCCACCGGTGTAGGAGCCGATGGCGACGTCGTCATGCGGTGGAGGTGTGGTTTCTGCAGAGCTCATGCCATCATCACGGTAGTCTGACGAGCCGGAGGCTGCGGGGGAGGCCGACGAGTGGTCGCTCTCGGCAGCCTTCGCGGCCTCGGCGGCGGCGGCTTCTTGGTTCATGTTGACCAGCACGGAGGCGGCCTCAAGTAGCTGAACCTGTTGGTGTTTCGAGATGAGCAGCTTCGACGTGATTGCCCATTCGGGAGTGTGTTCCCATCTGCACAAAGGTCAACATTTCGATCTCACGACATCACACCAGGCGAGCTGGAAGGGCATTCGAACTCCGGCGTGTGAAGGTATGCGGGCTCGTCCATCAGGGGATACTGACAGGTGCTTGGTAAGACAGCTGCTGTGCTTGTACCCTTTCCCACATTTTTCACATCGAAGTTCGCTACCACTTGCTCGCTTGCCGCCCTCCTTTGTGACGCGCGACCCTTCGCTGGCGCGTCTTATCCGCGACTTGCTGCTGGCCTTCTCCGAGTCCGGGATGGAGGCCAGCGGCGGACCATCGGTCACGACGCTGCCCTTGCCGTAGCTGGAGGGCCCAGCGAAGTTGGAACCATTATTCGGCAGGCTGCTCGGCATCGACGGGTAGCCGCTGAGGGCGGCCGGGCCTCGCGGCGCGTAGTTGGCTTTGGAGGTGCGGCGCGGAGCGCTATCTCCGGCCGCGGCGGCGGCATTGCTGGCGGCGGTGGTCGAGACGCTTTTCCGGCGCGAGACGCGGTGGGCAGGGTTGAGAGAGCCGGACAGCGAGTTGGAGTTGCCGCGCGAATGCGAGTGCCGCGACGGCAGGCTGGAGGCTACGGAGCCAACAGACGAGCGGTTGGATGGCCGCGAGATTTCCTGGTCGGGGAGTCAGCGGCGTTATCTTGCGGAGCGGGGGCCGATCAGGAGACGCACCCTGGTGGCCGTCATGATTGCTGGAGCGAGGAGGAGGGGGGGAGGGCTCTCCGGTCTCGCAGACGGAGAGGTCGAGGGCGCGTCGGGGGGATTGGGGGGGATTGTTTGCTGGCAGGCCGGTTGCAGGAGGAATGCGAGGTGTGCGAAGGTGTCGGGGAACAATTGTGTGTCGATGGCCCAGGAGGCGTGCGATTAGGAGCGTGCAGTCCGTGCAAGCGGACCTTGAAAGGAAGCTGAGCGGGCGGGCCAAAAATTATGGAGATGCACTACAATGAAAGCGCCCCCGCACACAGCCCAGTCGGTGCTGACAGTGCAACTTGCGAGACGTGGGTTTCGCGCCAGAGAACGGCCGGGGTGCGATGACAATGCAGGCGTGAGACAAGAGACAAACACAAAAAAAGTCGCTGGGCTGGACGGCGACAGGAAATCGCGGGCTCGGGGCGGAGTGACAGGTAATCAATCAGCTGGACGGCTGTATCAAATGGCGCCAGGCAGGGCCCGCTGAACGTGACCAGACCAAGGCAAGGCAGCGATAACTAGGTAGGCACAGCGGCCACCGGCGGCTGATGCCCCCAATGGCGCAACGAGGGGGATAGCGTGCTGCTATTCGGGGCTCGCGGTCGATAGCGGGCGGACTGCGCTCTGGCCGCACCGCCGCCCGCGCTGCTCCCTACCCGGGCGGCCAGAAGCCAGCAGCCTGTTGCCAGGAATGGGGGCGTCGCACTGCGCACTGGCAGCGCTCGGCCTGCTGCGTGCCTGCTACAACACGCATATCTGCGCCGCGCTGCTCGCCCGCCGCCCGCCGCCCGCCGCCCGCCGCCTGCGCGACTGCCCGCTGCCGTCCGCACAATTTTTGCACGAGACCCTTACGCTCGCGGCCGCGCGTTCCTGAGCCCTGGTGGCCATCAGCCGCTACTGGGCGGTGCTGCGCTCTGGCTGGCTGCTTCAGGCTTGGCCTCCTCCGCACTTGGCTGATCCACGGGGCCGAGATCAGCGTTTCGCGCCCTCGTCCGCCGCCGCGACAGGCCTCGCATATTGGCCGCTCGCTTCGGCTGCTCGCATGGTGGAGCGCCGCTGCCCGCTCATACGTCGTCGCGCCCGCGCAGCTTGTCTGTCCAGCCCCGATCGGCCTCCAGCGCCAGCAACGGCTGTGCTGATCGCCCGTCGCTGAACCGGTGGACTGTGCGAGCAGCAGCAGCCACAGCATCCCCAGTGTGGCCAGCTGTCGCTGCTTGTTGGTTGCGACGTGCTGTCGACCGGTCTGCTGCGTCTGTCATGTGCTGGCTAGTCCAGCCACCAGGACCACCCGGCGGGTGCGCATGTGTGGGGAAAATGACGAAGGTGTCGGCATTCCCGCTTCCTGCCAGGCACTCGATCCCCGACAAAAAAGTTTCGAGGCCGCTGCCAGACACCAAAAAAAAAAAAAATCAATGGCCTCAGCAGCAATTGCCAGCGCAGCGTCGCAGTCTGGCCCGCCTATCATTGCGAGCCGCGAGCGACGGCGCAGGTACCAGCGGACGCGCCCGCTGCGATTGGCAGCCCGCCAGCTTGCAATACGTGTTCCTGTCGAAATTCCAGCTGGGCAGACAGGCCTCCCCACATTTTCTGAAGAGCCCATTCCGTGGCAGCATCGTGAGGCGGACCTGGAGCAGCAGTCTAAACTGCTTTGGCCGGCGCTGGCGGGCCTTGCGGAGCCGGGGAACCCAGCGCTCGGCTGCTGGCTAATTCTGCGACACGCTGCTGAGACATCCGAAAAAGCAATCGCCGTGATCAAATCGCGATCTCGTCATCGAACCTCGCCCTCCCGTGTTTCTGTGGCTTTCGCGCGAAATAAGAATTGCGCCCAGCCGCCGCTTCCATAAGCCTCCATCCCGCACCGCCCTCGCCAGTGCCAGCCTTGATGCGGCGAAAGCGTGCGGCGAGTCGTGCCAATCGCCGCATCCAAAACGAGAGATGGGCAAAATTTCACGGAATGCGCATTGTGCATCGCAAATCCTGTTTCTCGTCTGTGGGGACTGCCGCAGGGCTGCAAAAAAAGCCTGAGCCCGCTCCAATTCTTCAGGTAAGGTGACGACTGCCCAGCGTAAGTGAAGACGAGGGCACGAGGACCATGCATACGAGCGCCCCGCCACTGCGCGAAGGATGCTGCGAGAAGGTTGCTCTCGTCAGCATCCTCCTTGGCGGTGGTGGGAGCGTCGGCCACCACTTCTTGCCGATAAGATAATCAGCCGCTTACCTAATGACCACGGCACGTGATTCCACCGCTCCAGCTTCCGGGGGCGTCATTGCCAAGTGCTTCAGTGCCGCCGCAGACGGCTGTACAGTTGCCTGTCCTGCTGTCCTGCGTTTGCTCTTCGCCCGCGCCCGCGTTGGAACGCCCACACGTCGCTTGTACCGGTGAAGCTGATCCGAGCGCATTATCCACCGACTCGCGCATTCGCCGTTCACCGCCTGTGCTCAGCGCGCAACCGCACCTATCTCCGCCAACTACTCCATCCAGCCATTCGAGCCTATCTCATCTTCCACCACGCGCACGGTATCAACCGCTATGGCCGACTCTGGAGCAGCTTCGGCTCCTAAGCCCAGCAGCAGCGTTAAGCTGGTCCTGCTTGGCGAGGCAGCCGTAGGAAAAGTACGCCTCCACCAAACGCCGTGATAACGCCATCCGCACCCGCGGTATTCAAGATGCTAACCCCAGCCTTGCGTACAGTCGTCGCTAGTCATGCGATTCGTCAACAATGATTTCCAAGAGAACAAGGAGCCTACGATCGGAGGTCCGCCCTTACCCCGGCCTGATCCGTCTCGCGCAGATAGACTGACGTACATCTTCCCCTCGAATAGCCGCCTTCCTGACCCAAAAATGCAACCTCCCCACCCGCACCATCAAGTTCGAGATATGGGATACCGCTGGCCAAGAGCGCTTCGCCAGCCTCGCTCCCATGTACTACCGCAATGCCCAAGCCGCCCTCGTGGTCTACGATATCACCAAAGCCTCCAGCCTGACCAAGGCCCAGCACTGGGTCGCTGAACTTCAGCGCCAGGCCAGCCCCGGCATCGTCATCGCCCTCGTTGGAAACAAGGCAGATCTGGTGGAGGCCGACAGCGGGGCTGCGGAAGCCGAGGAAATCACCCCTCCTGCAGCCCCGGAGACTCCCGCTGAGTCTGCGGAAGGTGCTGAAGGTGGTGCGGAGGGAGAGGCTGGTGCGGAGGGTACTGAAGCCGCCGCTCCGCCCGCCCCGGCCGCCGCGGAGCAGGACGAGAACCAGAGCGATGCACGCAAGGTCTCCACCAAGACGGCCAAGGCATACGCCGACGAGGAGGGTCTCCTGTTCTTTGAGACTTCGGCCAAGACCGGCCAGAACGTGGCCGAAGTCTTCACCGCTATCGCCAACGCCATTCCGGAGACGAGCCTAAAGGGTCCCCGTGGCGTTGGTGGCCAGACGAGCTTAAACAGGGGAGACGACGCGCGGGTGAACCTCACCAACGCACGGGATGCCCAGGGGCCGAAGGAAGGATGTGCGTGCTGAAATGGGGGAAAGGAGTTGACGTGATGTGGGACTGGAGGTGTCAGATAGACAAGGGTGGGTTTAGTGATAACCTGGTACAGAAACGGCATGACGAGCTTACGTTTGGAACTCCCTTGATGTTCTCATTCCCCTACAACAACCCTGGCTACACCGCCGTGTAAATGTTTTCTCATGATGATTGGAGGATCAGATGGAAGTAGCGTAATCGATGATATCTCAATGCGCTTTCAGGGGGTGGAGGCCGTCTCAAGTACTTTGCCTCGTTTCTCATTTCATTCATTCCAACCTCATACGCACACGGGATTGCTGCAGTCTGCCGGACGAATGTGTATAAGTATAGTAAGAGCATCTACGTCCGGATGACTGCTTCGACTGCTCACGGCCTGTAGTCTGAATTAGCTTTGCTGTTGCTACCTTTTCTCAACCAATTCCGGTTCTTCTTTTATACCCTACCCCATCACCAAACGTTCTCATCGCAAAGGTGCTCTCAGGCTGATCTCGGGCTGTTTTAAGGTGACCTATTCTTTCTTCCTTACAAACCTTGCACTTACACCTTTGTCCTGCGCATAGATACTGGGCTTCATTCAAAGAACATTGATCACTGAACACTGAAGATGTTTTTCTTAGATGTCACGCCTCTCTACGCCTGTTTGTATCTTCAAGGTCTGTATCAGGGACGTAAGGAACGAGTGAGTACTCATTGTAAGGTCTGACAGAACTGAAAGTGAGACGGCAGCGCATAGATCCCCCAGCAAGGCTTCATGCATAGAACCGTCATGAGCCTAGATATTCCCTGTAACACCCGGTTCCATCCTCTCAAGCTCAGCCTTTAGCTCATTCCAAACTCTACTCTGAATCCTCCCGCCTTTCTCGCTCCTGACGAGGTGCGACGGATCGGCCACCAAACCATCTCTAACATACTGCCCGTGAAAAGTCCTCGCCGGCGCTCGCACACGTCACGAAGACCCGCGACCCCTCCTCAGCGGACCGCTGCAGAATCACGTCCACCGTCCTCACCGCGCACGCCGTCTCCTTGAGCCTGGGCAGGACCAGGAAGGCGAGGAGGAAGGTGGCGATGACGTTGATGCTGATGCAGTTGATGCTGATGCACGTATAGTCCTGGAATGTTCTGAGCCCTCGAACTTTTAAGCGTTCTTGCCCGTATCTCGAGTGGTTTGCCTATCTGTCACGAATAGTAACCGACTCTTCATAGCAAAACTACATCTAAACTCTATGTACGCTATTCAAGATCGGAGATAACCAAGTAATATCCTTATTGTTTTCAGTTCACTGTAATTTCTACTTGTGTTTTTAGTGGTTATCATCAATTTCTTCTCATATGAATCTGATGGGCATAGCACCTGCGTGCAAAATAGAAGTAACTTGGTTTGTACTGAAAACGTCAAGAGTGACTCGGTACTCATTGAGACCCGGAGATTCCCTACAGCTTTGGCACAACTATTCGGTGAATCCCTACATTTGGGCAAACCATCTTCTGCTCGGTCAATCCCTACTCGTGCAAGCCCCGCCTCAAGACTGCCATCCTGTACGCAAAGACTGCAAAACCGAAGACCGGAATGAATAGACGGTAAACCACCAATAGGGGAGGGTCTGCCCGTTCCTACCCTTGCCCCCACTGCGGCAAGTCCTACGCCCGGAACGCATACCTACATCGGCATTTGGCGACACGTAAGAGACATGTGTGATGTTTTAGTCTCTCCCATAATGACATGCTGCAGACGCAAAGCAAGCAAGCTCAAGCTGCCCATTTTGCAACCGAGAATCCATGGAAGTGTGATTCTTCCCAGTGCGCCTCTCAGTGTAATTGACTAAGGTGTATAAGCGAAGTGGCTCGTCGGCACGCGAAGACATATGCTAGCAAGCGAGGCCTCTCACCACCTCCTCTGAAAAGATCTGGGAGAAAAAGACACGCTTGTGAAGAATGCTCGCAAAAGAAAGTGCTTTGTGATAGACTCATTCAGCAAGTTTTGCAGGGTTACTGCGGAATCCGTCTTCACTCCCAGCAATCTCTGGGATTTCTCCTGGTCGTACTTTCACCGTATCTACCCCAGCATTCCCATAATCCACATGGGAACGTTCGGTCCAGCTCAAGCTTCTACTCGTCTTCTTGTAACAGTATTTCTGCTAGGCTCACTTTGCTCAGCGCCCCGAGACGACGCAATAGCCACGGGCCAATTTTCAAAATTACCGAGCATTCGCAATGCAGGCTGCACCAGAATCAGGCACGAACAACCGCTTCAGTTGCGGAATGGAATTGGATTTGAAAAATTCCATCGGAGTTGAAACGAAAATGACGTTGTTTGCACCTCACTCTCATCCATGCCCGTTCGATGATCATCTTGAATCTGACCTGCGTAGGTTGGCTGCATGGATGTTCCTAGCCGACTGTCACAAGACTATGCTGTACGGCAATCTGCTAGTTATGGCGGCCTCTGAGGAGATACGGCAGAGCTACACACCTTCCATGGTTGATACTTGAGCGTTGGAGGAGGATCAGCAGAAGCCGTCTTCAGTGAATGACTTTATGTATCATCAGCTTTTCCATGACCTTTGCCGCGAAACAGATATTACGGGCTTCAAAGGCCTAAGACGAACTCATCTTTTGATGGGCATCCACGGTAAAGCTGCGGGTAGAGACCATATTGCACAGGACGCTGATTTCCAACTAGACATACTATCCATGATGATTAACATACGCAAGCCCTTTTTTTTTTTTTTTTACACCAACTTTGGTTCCATTCTATCCTACGTATCACGGAAAAGTGGAAGACACTATGGGACGCCGGAGTGCAGAGGATTGGGATAAGCAGCCGCCCTCCTGTAGGCTTTATTGAGTATGCGGACAAACTGCGGTGTTTGGTGCGGGCCCTTGTCAAGACAAATAATCCGAATGTCAGAGGGTGGTTTAATCCCGTGATTTCGTGCAGCAGTGTACAAAGTTTAGGAGATCTACTTGGGGACTTGCTAGCAGAAACCTTTTAGTGTTTAACCTATTCTTGAGTGGCAACAGCCTTCATTCCAGATCTAGCCCCTGCGAATGGTCTTTCTTTAGCCCGTGCGCGGCTTGGTTGGAGGAAACTAAATATTCTGCCGCCTTCTCTGCCGATTCATCTGGAGGAAATCGGACAACCTTATTAGTGGTACATGGAGACATGTGGCTTACATGGCGTGAGATGTTCGAAAGTTTCATCTTGGCTTAACAAATTAGTGCTCACATTGCAAAAATAATAACATCGTGCATCCGGAGTTAAATCACTCATCCGGATGTAAGTGTCGTGGATATGGTTTAACTTCCACGTCAATATGACTGCTTAATTACCCTCTCTACAGTCCATATTTCTGCTTTCTTTTGTGGAAATGACTGAGTTGTAAAAATAAACTTGTTGAGGTCCTCGATGCAGGCTGAAGTGGTACTTAAAATAGTCAAAAAGTCAAATGTATATGTCGAAGACCGGCAATCTGAATGTCCAGATTTCTGTCCAGAAATGAGAGCTGTATCCGTTGCCAATAAGTAGCAAAAGGACGTCAGGGAAATGAATGTCACCACCAACATCTTGCGCGTTTGAAGCCTGGTCTATAGGGAAAAAAAAGTATTATCATGGGAAGAATCGACACGCCGGCCGGAGCATTTGGGGTGTACTTAAGTCTGTTGGCCCTGACTGCGGTCAATGTTGGATTGTGCGTTGCTGTACACTGGGATTTTCCCGCTCTCGAAGACTTCATGGGAGCTCTCTAATATTGTCTCTGGTTGTTACAGCGCCTGTTTCATTGCGACGAGGTAACTTTGGGCCGTCGCCTGCACATCTGGCTGGACTCCGGTGGACCCCCGCGAGCAACTGACATGAAAAACCAAGATTTATAGAAAGCCACTCTAATATGGACACTTAGCAGCTGGTATTCCTTTCCTAGTCACGTTATTAGTCTAATAGTTACGGTTTAGCCATATCTTCTCCGGCTGGCTGTCCCTTATAGAATAAGTAGGAGTGATAGGTGCTTAGTCCATTGCTCTAGTGGAGCTCAGAAAATTGCTCTCTTGTGGACATAATTGGTAAAGACTTCTTCAGAACGGTAACGCAGGTGCCAGGTTAGTGCTCTGACAAGCAACTAAGCACAGGTTGAGCACAGATAAATATGTTTTAAGCATGTCTGGCACTTGGTCTTTAGTCTTCATCCAATTACTACTCAAGAGATTCGTATAAACAGAGGCGTTCGTGGGCACCTTTGCCATTTTCATGATATAGTAGCCTCTTGGCTAGTCATTGAATTTGTTCCGTAAAAATTGCAATAACGTCGCGAGTCCCGAGTGGAAGCAGTTGTCCGGACGCAGAATTTTAGTCGAATCATTACATTCACGTCCGGACGACTGCTTCAGCTCCCTATTGGCTGTTGTGCAGAACATAGAAAGAAAACCCAAAAAAAAAGCCTAGGAACATGTTTGACTAAAGTCTATAGGCGAGGTAGGAGACACTATAAATTAAGCGAGTTTAGTGTACGATAGATCATATGTGTATCGAGTCTCGATGGACAAATATAATAAGGAATAAGTTCCTGGTTCGAGTACTGGGAGACTGTAACGGGGAGCGATCTTTACTCGTCTCTTGTGAAATCGGTTGCCTTCGTTCTACTTTAGTAGTAGTGGGAGTGGTTGGGCCATACATAGCAACCTCTTACAAGGTTGACTCGAACGTTCTGAATAGGAACATTCTCTAGATCGCCTGGGAGATAGTATAAGTACTGGGCTTGCTTACGGAAGTTTGGATATGCAGCACCAAGCCGGAGGGGAAAAGCATTAAGTGGTAGTCCAAAAACAGGCAGCAATCAACGGCACGAGTCGTAAGACAATAGATATTCGTAAGACAAGTGAAATGGATTCGTTCACAGGAGCATTGAAGTACGAATAGGGTGTCTGAATGTGAAATCAAAAGGAATATTTTTTGTCAGAACATCGTCACTTCTATTTTTATTTGAGAGGATAGAAGTAAATCTAGCAATCCTCCCTTCCCATGATTCGTAAACCGTTAGAAAAGTAAGAAATGCTCCATCACCACGAAACCCTCCACGGGAATATGTCGCTAAGGGTTGAAAGAAAAAAGAGGCACCGCGATAGGAACCGCTTATTTCTTGGAGGCCTGTTGTTGATTGTGAGCAACGAACTTGTAAGCGTCTGGAAAAATTTCGACATACCTTCTGGGCGGCCTTGGTGACCTTTCCAGCGCCCTGCTTGTCGGACTTGACAACGGACTTGATGACACCGACTATGGGGGGTTAGCAAACGTGGATCACACCAACTATGGATAGGGGAAGGATTCTGAAGCTTACCAGCGACGGTCTGGCGCATGTCACGGACGGCGAAACGGCCGAGAGGGGGGTACTCGGTGAAAGCCTCAACGCACATGGGCTTGGAGGGAATCATCTTAACGATGGCGGCGTCACCAGACTTGATGAACTTGGGAGAGTTCTCAATGGACTTGCCGGTACGGCGGTCGATCTTCTCGAGCAGCTCAGAGAACTTGCAGGCAATGTGGGCAGTGTGGCAGTCCAGGACAGGAGCGTAGCCAGCACCAACCTGACCGGGGTGGTTGAGGACGATGACCTGGGCGTTGAAGGAGTCGCAGCCCTTGGGGGGGTCGTTCTTGGAGTCACCGGCGACGTTACCACGGCGAATCTCCTTGACGGAGACGTTCTTGACGTTGAAGCCGACGTTGTCACCGGGGACACCCTCGGCGAGCTGCTCGTGGTGCATCTCGACGGACTTGACCTCGGTGGTGACACCAGCGGGGGCGAAGGTGACGACCATACCGGCCTTGATGACACCGGTCTCGACACGACCGACGGGGACCGTGCCAATACCACCGATCTTGTAGACGTCCTGGAGGGGCAGACGGAGGGGCTTGTCGGAGGGACGGACCGGGGGGTCGATGTTGTCAATGGCCTCGAGGAGGGTCTTGCCGGTGACCTTGGTCTTGGTCTCCTTCTCCCAACCCTTGTACCAGGGGCAGTTGGTCGAGGGCTCGATCATGTTGTCGCCGTTGAAGCCGGAGATGGGGACGAAGGGAACGGTCTTGGGGTTGTAGCCGACCTTCTTGATGAAGTTGGAGGTCTCCTTGATGATCTCCTGGTAACGCTCCTCAGACCACTTGGTGGTGTCCATCTTGTTGATGGCGACGATGAGCTGCTTGACACCGAGGGTGTAGGCGAGCAGGGCGTGCTCACGGGTCTGGCCATCCTTGGAGATACCAGCCTCGAACTCACCAGTACCGGCAGCAATGATGAGAATAGCGCAGTCGGCCTGGGAGGTACCAGTGATCATGTTCTTGATGAAATCACGGTGACCGGGGGCGTCGATGACGGTGACATAGTACTTCGGGGTCTCGAACTTCCAGAGGGCAATGTCGATGGTGATACCACGCTCACGCTCAGCCTTGAGCTTGTCAAGGACCCAGGCGTACTTGAAGGAACCCTTGCCGAGTTCAGCGGCTTCCTGTTATGGTGGCGTTAGCATCTGATCGCGCGGGCGGACGTGAGTGGCTGCAAGCGACGCTAGGAGGCGCGTGTCGGTCGCACGCCGGTCGCAAAAAATCCTGATGCGGAGATTTTGCCGAAGACCGAACGAGGCCTAGCGCGGGCCAACCCCACCACCAAAATGCCCCTCACCCAAGCGATAAGGCAAATTCGGCGCAGGAACCCAGCACACGTGCAGTGGTGGCGGAAAAAAGTTTGCTTACCTTCTCGAACTTCTCGATGGTACGCTTGTCGATACCACCGCACTTGTAGATAAGGTCTATCGTGTATGTGAGCCGCGCGGGTCCGACGTCGCAAGGCAGAGCAAGGAAAACTTACGACCGGTGGTGGTCGACTTGCCAGAGTCGACGTGGCCGATGACGACGACGTTGATGTGAGTCTTTTCCTTACTGCAGAAGGAGTCAGCGAGTGCGTCGAGAAGAGCGCGAGCGGGCTGCGTTGTCGATGCTGCTTTGTTGCGACCGGCTGCAGAGCCTTGGGAGGCGACTTACCCCATGGTGACGGTGTAAAGGCTGAGGTGTCTGGAAGGTTGAAATGAAGTAGGTTAAATTCCTGTGGGCCGGTCAGCACAATGCTCAAGGCAAGGAGGCGTGGCAGGCGCGGGGTGGGCGATGGACATACACAGGTACGAATGCCGACGATTCGAGGTGTGTGAGACGGAGAGGAAAAGAAGAGGTGGTGGAGGGGCGCTGGAAGGTTTTTATCGGGCGCGGGCGGCGGTGGTGGGGGCGCTAACTAAGCAGGGAAAACTTTTGTGCCCTCACTCATGCACTGCCAGCTGATGGCGGGGCAACCTTGCGGCGGCGGCCCAACGAGCGCTCGTCTGATGCGTGCGCTGTTCACGGTATGACTCCCGTGGAGTCGACCACTGCTCTTGAGCCCCTACAATTGGATCTTGTGCCTGCTAGCCGCAAGATGGCTTCCTCGCCCTCTCACCGCACTGTAGATCCAGTTGCCACACGCCGTCCAGAACCTCTGTGACTTGCAGCCGCCAGCCCCTCTAGCGGCAACGTGCAGCGCCCGCTGCATCGTGAATACTTAGCCTGCTGCGAATCTCGTGCCTCCGCCTACATACTTCCGCCCGCCCTGCCCTGCCCTGCCGGCCCACTGCTCCTCTGGCGCGCGAATCGTGCCCTTGGGACACTGCGGGAGTCAAAGCTTTGTGGCGCCTGGTGTTGCCATCACCGCGAGGATCCTTTGCGCGGCCACAACCCCCCTCAATCCTGGCCGCTCCCTCGCTTCTTGGACACCGGAGTCTCTACGCCCACAATGCCAGCACCCTCGCGCTCCTTCCGTCTTGGAACGATCGTGTTGGTCAAGCAGGCAGCTGCGACAAGCTTCCAAAAGGCTGCGCGGCTCACCCCGCCGGCTGAATGACTGTTTCGGGCGCCGTTGGAATTTGCCATGACGTCGACGGTCCGCGCGGCAGAAAAAAAAAAAATTGACTCTACCACCGCGTTGCCTTGCAGAGACACCGCCAACAACTTGCACGTGCCTTTCAACATCTTTCACCGAAAGTCAAACTCTGCATTAATTAAGTGGCGAGCTTATATTTTTATTTTACATTCCATCACATTTCTTCTTTTGTTCTTTTTTCCTACCGTTGATTTTCCCCGAAGCGCCAAGCCTCTATCATGGATGCGAAGGATCGCCCCAGAATTTCGCTGCCCGCGATCCCTCAAACGATGCTTATCCCAGGACCTTACATAGCCTTAATTCTCCTTTCAACATTCATACATACAGTGAATTCCCCACCACAAGTCTGAACATCAATCGGCACCTTAGTTTGCACCCTCCTTCAACGGCGAATCAAGATCTTCACCTTGCGAAACAGCCTCGTCTCCCGATGCCGGGGCTTGTTCGCCTCCGCCACCACTGGCTGCCTCCTTCTCCACTCTGCCGCCACTTTCCACCTCTTCATCCTTAACCTCCTTGTCAGTATTGTATGGTGATGGCTCTATGAGCCGTCCGTCAGACGTTAGCCGTAGGAACGAACTATGCCTGTGAACTTTCTTGATCTTGGGCGGAGCAGGGGCAGGCAGCTTCTCATACACGGCATCGTTAATCCAAGACGCGATGTCGAATGCTTCCTTGACTAGCCCTGGTACACGTGCATTCAGGTCATCCGAATTATTGGCAGGTTTCCTTAGCCGGATACGCAGTTCGCCACGTCTTCCACCCAATCTACCAGCCTCGACGGAAGTGTAGGAAACCCGGTGGTCGCTATCGGGAACATCGAATTTGACCATCTGCCTGTGCTCGATGGCAGAGAAGACGAATTCTTTGACGAATTCCTTCCCGTGTTCCGTTGTTTCGGTCGGTAGCGAACTGTACTTATCCGGGTTTCTGACAGTCCATGCCGGGATCCGCAGCGTTAACTTTGCTGGGGCTCGAATGGATCCTCCGCCTGTCAGGCTAGTATTGATCATGGAGAGGTAATCGCGAAGCTCTTCAGAGCGCAACAGCGCATCTTTAGTCCAGACGACCTCCCGACGCACGAAACGCAGATCAACCGCCTGTCTGGGCAGAAGCACGTCCATATTCCGCTCTCTTACAGTCAAGCCCAGACCTTGAAACCTTGCGCGGCCCGTTCCCTTATTGACTTGAATCCGTAATCCCAAATCAGGGAAATCTTCTAGCGAAGACGGATCTTCGATGTCCCACGGAGCAGGCATAAATCGAAAGAGAAGAGTATCCGGAAGCTTCTCTTCGTTGAAATGATGATTGAATCTGGTTTTTGCAGTCATGTATTGAAGGAAAGGACTGAACCCGGGAACAGCGTGAAGGAAGGTACGGCTGGAGCGTTCGGAATGGCTTAGGAGATCAGGAAGAGATATCGGTGTTAGAGAAGTATTGGCAGGGGAAGGTTTGTGCAAAACGTTTCCGTAGTTCGCATACAGCTCCAATAATGTATGAGGGCTCCAGTAGGTTGTCCTGGCATTTTTGGTTGCAGGAAATGACTCTGCAGAAGCGCTGCTACGGCCATCCACCGGGCTGGTCAAGTAGTTGACGACCTTGTCAACAAGTTCCGACCGGTCGTTTACTTCTTCGATCTCCGAGGTTTTCTTCTCAGTCAGAGGCCCCAACTCTACATCGTTCGATGCAGTTACGGTATCTGCTGTTGATGTCACTGCTTGTTCCGCTTGGTCTCCCAGCGACTCCTGAGATGTTGTAGTTGATTCCGCGCCGGGATTCGTGATTTTGTCCATTCGCTTCTTAGATTCCCTCTGGACCGGGAATGTCCATCGGCCGTACTGCTTCCTCCTATATCGGTAGTGTAGGGCGCTCTCGGTAGATGTAGCTTGAACGAAGCCCTCCCCTTCAGTGTCCGCCATAATGTTGCTTTCAGCTGCGGATGGGGGATCGATAATGCTAAGCAAGATCCGTCGTGCTAATTCAATAGACGACCAATCTGTTCCGTGAATCACCAACTTTACAAACATTAGCATTGATGACACTGTTAGACCTATTTGAAACATACCTTAGAATTTGAGCTAGTGTCAAGAAATGTGTTGCTCAATCTTTCGGTGACTTCCAAATCCTTTTCGGAGAAAAAGTCCATCAAATATTGCTGCCCACGCTTTTGGCTGAGAGATTCGAAATCTCCGAGGTTGAAAATCAACGTCCTGAACTTTCTCAATGCGCGTCTCAAATCGGTGATAGCCTGCTCTGTGTTTTCTTTCTCGGCGATGAAGCGGACAATGCTCTCTGGACGATACGACTCAATCCTAACACGACGTTGATGTCCAATGTTGTCGAGGATTGTGTAATTCGTGCTCTCTACTAAGTGTTAGCAGACTGCAACCAAAAAAAAAAAAAAAAAACAGGCAGGCGTACGTCGATTGGAATTGAGGAGAAGATCGAATTGCCACGGTTCGAGCTTGACCTCGATTTCTCCGATTGCTTCATTCTCCTCGATGACGCCGACGTTCCAGATGCCTCGCACAATCCGGTCCACCAGCTTCATCTTTGTCAGTTTTTCCACGGGGACTCCAATTTCGTCGGGGTCAGGAAGTCTCCTGTCAATCGACGTTACGCCTTCCTGCCAGGTAGATATCCATTTGAATCCGAGCTCTGATTTTTCCACTCTGTTCAGCTCTTCCAGCTGCTCCAGGCTCTCGGTAACAGCAGCATACCGCCTTAATTGAGCAACAGTGTAGCCACCCTTCAATGCCTTCACGATATTTTGGAGCTCCTCCCTGGTCACAAAGGCCGGGTAATGCGGACCCTCTGTGGACACAGGCCTGATTTTGTTGATGTGCTCGTTCACCTCCTCCTGGCCAGGAACAGCCGACTGACTGGCAATGGATTCCTCCAAAATCTGACGGATCTCCTGCCGCCGCTCTGCCGCGCGGGTATCGTTCTCGACAGGCTCACCAGCTTCGCTGTCTTGCGGGGGCTCAATGACGTCCCGCAGAATGAGGACTTCCGAACCGCCCTCCAGATATTGTTGCTTCAACGGCGCGGACAGATCTTTGATTTTCTTCCCCCCCCGGCCGCGCCTTAGGGGCCTTGACTTCGATTTGCCGTCCGTCGGAGCATCTTTGTCTACCTGCTTGCTCTGCACCCTCCGAACGTATGGAGTAAGAGGATTGAATTCTTTCCGTATTTCGGGTGCAGCGACGTCTGGGACTTCGAGCGAATCATCGGCTCGTGATCGTCGAATGGAGGTGGTAAAGCTTGCGGCGGCGACGGTGGTGGAGGTTGCGGCGAAAGGTAGAGCAGGCAAGCGCCCAAGACGCAAGCGCGCTTGACTAAGTCGGCATCGAAGACATACTGACGCGCCCAAAGACCCCTGGGCGAGCATATGGGAGGAGAACGAGGCGGAATGCGCTTGGATGGAACTGGCAGTGCGGTTCTTGCCAAAGTCGAGCAGCGGCAGCTTTCGCGTTTCGCACTCGAGCCGCCTCTGGCCGCCGAACTCACTTTTTTTGGACTCGGCCACTCGGGAGTCCGACGCCGCCGCCGCCGTAACCTCCCGCCTGCTAGTGACCACAGGGGCATTCCCTCGCTTGTCGGCCTACGGGCCGAGCAGCTGCCAAGCAGAAGACGAATTCCTCGCATTCCCGCTGTGATGTGCATGTTATTATCTAAGCTGCCTGTGATCCCATCCTGAATAATCACCCCAACTCCGATCCTGATGCTGTGTAAGCGCAAACAAGGTGCTCTGCAGCCGTGTCCTGTCTGCTCCACCTCTTAAGCACTAGCGCATTCGTAGCCTATCCTCCGATGCCCTTTTCCATGACTTTCTGCTGGAATCCTCCTCAATGCACGGGAAGAGTCCAACTCCTCAAATCATCCCTAACCTCCAGCTCGTCGACTTCATGAGTCGGTCTACTCCTTGGCATGTGCGCCTCCGCCTTCATCTGATTTGCTTGCTGTTCGAGACTAGCCCTTCCGCGGATAGAGAGCCCACGGTCGTGCCCGGCCATTCGCACCTTTTTCAGCGTGTCCTGCGACTTATTGCTACCCTGACTGGGGTTGCTCCTGTGCCATCCACGCCGAGGTGATCGAGATCCGCTATCACTGAGAGATGCGCTGTCCCCTTCTACTCCCAGGCGATCGCCTAGATGCTTCCCGTCTGCGTGTCCCCACCCATCGCCTCCACTAAATATATCCTCGATGCACTCATCCGCACGAAGCTCTCCCTGTTGCGCAGCCCAGTATGCGATTTCAGTTCGGCGGTACATGTCTTGGAGCTCACCATCGGCGCGACTTGTTTTGCTCAGAGTCGGTAGACCTGCTACTAAATTAGTAAGATTCACAGAAGCAGCCATTGTCAACGTACGCCCTGAATCATCCCCTTCCACTGGCTCTCCGGCGATGATTCCTGCGATTCCGCCAAAAACTTGGGCGTTCCTCAATGACGGGCTAGGCCGGATCAGCATCTATAGGTCTCGACAATCGGAGATGGCCTACGCAATATAGTCCCTATCACCATCGACCTGCCTCATGTATATTCCAATCTGCACATGTCAGTGTCTGTCCGGCGTAGACTGCGAAGAAGCCAACCTTTAGCGTACTGTTGATCTTACTCTCCTGCATGAGGTAGCGCCGAACGATACCCTCAGATTCATCGGCTTCATGTTCACTAGCCTCAACGTATTCGGAGAGGTTGAGATCAACTTTTCCCAGCACTATCCGATCGTTCTTGGCCCCCGAAGTGTACTCTTGTATGACCTCAAAGTGCATCCAGGCGTCCTCGAGCATCTTTGTCTTGTTCTGAATAGTTATGCGCACGGGTATATGTTTCTCGTAGTCGTAGAACACCTTATGCTCCTTAATCGCTCGGCGCTCGGTACGGCCACGATGCTCGGCGGCAGCGGAGCCGGGGATGTGCCATTTCACGTAGGATATGCCAGAAACAAGGGGGACGTTGTTTAGGTCAAGGATCTAGAGCGGCGCAAAGTCAGGGACGAAGCGCGGGAAAGGAAGGGGTAGGAGGGAGGACTGGGGAGGGAACGTACCCTCAGCTGGACGTCGAATTTTGGCTGCGACGACGGTTAGCAGGCAAGACTTGGGGCGCGGCGACATCTGGGTTCTTACTCGGCGGTGTTTGGGGACTGCGAGAGCCGTCAGCGACTCGCTCGCCCATGCGACGGACTTGCGCCGCGGAGCCATTGACGGCGGAGGATCTCACCGAAAGCTTGCATGGTTGCGAAAAAGCTGTGGGGAAGCCGGGGACTTTATCAGACAGAACGAGGCTCGGGGCACGTCTGGCGCTTCCTGTTCTGTCGCGGTCACGTCGTCCAGACAAGGCAAGGCGCTGCTCGCGGAATGGCAGGGCTGGGGGGGTGGAATGGAGCAGCGGGAGGGCAACCGAGCGGCGGCGGGTCCTGTTCCCCCCTCCCCAGTTCATCCGACGGATTGGCACGAGCCCACCGCCTGCGCCCCAAGCCTCACCATGCCTCATGCCTCTCCATCATCGGATCAATCGTGCGGCGGCCACAAATAATATGACGCACCATCTCCGAAAAACCACGCCAAACCTCCGGCCTTGTTCCCACCCACCCATCAGAAATCCCGCACTGCTGTCTTACGCCCCTTCTGACACCTGTGGTTCGATTTGTTTTTTTTTTTTTTTGGCAATGCGGTCTGCCCCCGACGACGTGCAAGCCTGCGTTTTGCGTGCCTTCGCTGCCCTGCCCGCCAAGTGCAAGCCGCGCGCCCGTGACTCGCACGCCCGGGAGTGGGTACCGCTGGCTGGTGTGGTCTTGTCTAGAGGTACATGCTGAATCTAGATGCGCCTTATCAAGCGCAGCACCGTAGTCTCTCCTTCCCTTTTCCTTTTCTTTTTTTTCTTGGCCCTTTGCTGACGCAACTGCCGGCCAGAGTAGACGATGAATCCACGCTGACCTGTGTCGCTCTGGGGTAATTAAACCTTGGCCTTTTAAGATGCATTATTTGCGCCAACGACTAAGCTTACATCGATTGCTCTGGTGCAAACTGGCAGGACGGGCATGAAGTGTCTTTCGGCCGCCAAAGTTTCCGCTGCTCACGGCGTCGTGCTGCACGACTGGCACGCCGAAGTCCTGGCCATCCGTGCCTTCAACCGCTTCCTAATCGACGAGTGCGCAGCTCTCGTATCATCCAATGAGCGTGTCTCGGACTTCGTACGGCGACGAGATGCGTGCGAAATATCTCGGACTGCGCCGCAACCGTTCGCACTGAGGCCTGGATTGGAAATCCACATGTATTGCTCCGAGGCGCCCTGCGGGGACGCCAGCATGGAGCTAACCATGGAGGCCCAAGAGGATCCCACTCCCTGGTCTGTACCCGCAAATCCGACACCCGCCGCGCCGGGAGGTGCTGCGGCTGAGGGCGACGTCGTCCTTCGAGGTCGAGGCTATTTCTCGGAGCTCGGCGTCGTTCGCCGCAAGCCAGGTACGCATCCATCCTGGCATTCGCATTGCCATCCTCCCCACATGTCGTGGCCTATATCTTATCAATAGCTCTCGCATATCAGCACGTCCCGATGCACCCCCGACCTTGAGCAAATCGTGTACCGACAAGATTGCTCTAAAGCAATGCACTTCTCTCCTGAATGCCTTATCCGCTATTCTCCTGGACCCACGAAACGTATACCTTCGTACTCTTATCTTGCCCGAATCTCAGCACGTCCCATCGGCGATCACGCGCGCCTTCAGCCCTGCAGGCAGAATGGCACCATTGGCCCCTGATAAGACTGGTGCCTGGCCTCCCGGTTATTCCTTTCAACCTTTCGATGTGTGCACGACCTCGCGCGAGTTTGAATGGTCCAGACGAAGCGGCCAGCCTGGGCAGAAGCTCTTTCCATGTAATCTGAGTGCTTTGTTCACTCCACAACACCAAGAGGTCATCATTAACGGTGCTTTACAAGGGAGGAAACAGGGAGATGTCAAGGGAGCAAGTGTCGTCTCTAGAAGAGCAATGTGGAGCGCTGTGGCCGACATTGCGCGGTGTTTGGAAACCGATTCTAATCCAGACATCAGTCAACTGGTGGATATGATTGCACAAAGCAAGACCTATTCAGCTCTGAAGCAGAGCCCGCCGCTGCTGGGACGAGAGGAAGCAAAAGCGTTCGCGAAGAAAGATGCCTTGCGAGGATGGGCAAAGAACTCAGGTGATGATAATTTCAAGTTAGACTAGAGCTACTTTCTCTTTATTTGGTCGTTGTTCTTGGCCCGGACCCTGTGCTTTATTCCGAATGTACTACAACAACGTCACCATCCAAGCAGTTGAAGCAGTCATCCGGACGTTGATGTTCAGCAGATTTAATAACGTTTACCTCCAGAAGACTGCTTTAGCTCTATATGCGCAGTTCTACGATCGATTCCCGGACCGATCACGCTACTACTTCCACATTTAGAAAGGTGTGTTCGGCGACATTACTTTACAATAAGTGCAGTGATATATTATTTCAGACAACCCTACTTTCCAATGGATTATAGACGAGCTATATTGACTGTTTTAGCAATGTTACCCCGCATAGATCTCACATAGTGCAGTCTTGAGGTCGAAATAACGGTTAGAAGGCCTGGCTAGGTACTATAGATTTCCAAATCGGGAATTCATATAGCAGTCCAGATTAGAAAGATTAGTAGCAGAATAGAGAAGTCTTCGGCTATTCAATGAAATGACGGGGTTTGACAGTAGAATATCTGGCGTAGTCCCACGCAAGGTTGCCAAAGGCTCCAGCCTTGATGGCTGTCATACCGTAACCTCACTTCACTTCACTTCACTTTACTTTCACATAATAGTTACATATTGCATTGTCACATGCTGTCCTATTCTTGTATTGTATCTAATGTGTCAATTGTTTACTGTTGTTTTTCTAGATTATATATATGTAGGTAACCACCCAGCCTTTCCTTCTACAACCAACTCTTCTTCCAACTCGTCTCTCGACCTCAAAACTCAACGATAACCAGCCATCCTCCAATCCTCCTCCTCACCAACACCAACACCACCACCACCACCAAAATGGAAGCTTTCGAGCTTCTCGAGCTCTTCCTGGCGCTGGTCGCCATCCTCTTCGGCATCCCCTTCATCCTCCTGTAAGCACAACCCTCCTACACCAGATCTTCCTCAAACTGACCTCCTCGTTCCTCAGCTTCTACTTCCTGGCGCTGGTCTCGGCCCAGCTGCCCCCCTCCTTCGCGGCCTACGGCCGCACCCTCCTCCGCATCCTCCTCCGTGTCTGGCGGGTGGTCGTCCGCACCCTCCACCACGACCTCGTCCTCGCGCCTCTCTACCTCCTCTCCATCTCCGCCGCCTGGGTGCTCGACACCCTGTACGCCTGGATCGTCGCGTACGGCACGATGACGGCCAACGAGCGCGCCTTCGTAAGTACCCACCCACCCGGCCAACCACAAAAGCAAGAACCCCAGAGCTGACCAACCACTCCCGACCAGTGGTCCGCCGTCGCCGCCGACAACGCCGCCGAGCGCGCCAAGGCCGCGCAGGACGTCCTCGCCAACGGTCCGTACGGCTCGCGGGGTCCGCCCTTCGGCACTATGCCGTGGCCCGATTCCCTCTTCGAAGGGATGCCGCAGCCGCTGGTCACCGGAGACGGGCTCCCAGCCGCACCGCCCGGAACACCCGTCCTGGCCGTGCCGTCGTCGCCGCCGCCGCCGCCGCCACGGCCTCTCCCGCCCACGACACTCGTGCCGTTCGCGCTCCTTGCGGGCCGCGGCCCGACAACGTGTGCGCGGGGCTGCTGCAGGCGCGGGCAGGTGCCGTCGACGCGGCTGGAGCGTGAGTGTGGCGTGGTTTGTTGCGCGAACCCCTTCGTCGTGTACCCAGATCGCTTCGGGTACTAGGCGTCACGCCTTGGGGAGATCGAATGGGAAGGGGGGGGTTTAAGGAAGAAGGAAGATGAAGGATGAAGGAGAGGGACAGCCAGTGCCGTTTGATCTGGTAAGCTTCCCTTCTTTTCTCTCTCCTGGCGCCGTTGTGACCCAGGGAGAGGGAGGGTTGTCTTGGCTGGTGCCTTTGAGATCCAGTTTTGTCCTCTTCCCGACTTCTCTTCTCTGATTCTTTTCCTCTTTTCTGTTCTTTCAATCCTTGCGTGGGGAGTCTCGCTTTCTTTGCCTTCTCTCGTTCGGTGCCTTTGGATCCGGCGAGCTGGAGTGCTGGGGGAGAGGGTCTTCCAGGGTGTTTGGGGAGTCATACCGATGCCGTTTCGATTCGGTAGTAGTCTCTCTGCGCGTCTTTTGGTTCCTCGCTGCCGTTTGCTCCTCCCTCTTCCTTTTCCTTTTCTCTCTCAGGTATTTGTAGCTGCCAAAGCCACCGCCTTGCTCATTTCCGCACCAGACACTGCCTTCGGGTAAGCCTGGGGGCGACGTTGGCTTGGTTGGTAGGACTGCGGTATGCATCTGCGAAGGATCTTTCTGGGGGGTTTTCTGAGTTCCGGGTTCTGGGTCTGCTTGCTGGGAAGACGAAAAGTTTTTTTTTTTTTTTTGTTTCATATAAATCTCACGCTTTCCGCTGCGGCCACGCCCAGCGACGACGACGACGACCAAAGAATGCTTCTCTTTGCTCCAACTGCATGCCAAGTTTTGGTCGCTGTTCTCGTTGTACTTGATTGTTCATTTGATTACCTGATCTTACTGCTTGGCTGATCCTGCCCGACTCTACTGCCTCGAAGAATCTGTCAGATTTAACTGCCTAATTTGGACTCGGACTCAGACTGTGACTTTGGGACCAGTGTTTGAACCCCGAGAATGGGCATTCCCTAAGTACATCCACATGACAGGAAAAGCTACATTAGCAGAATCGTTGCACTAATTATCTGTGTAGTGCACTTTCGATAGCAACCTGGATTTTCGTGGTGCCTCAACTGAATATGAAGTTCAGAGGAGAAAGCCGACATAGAATAGTAATATAGCTGTAACGAACAAAATCCCGATTACAACAGATGACATCACTTTAATAAAGAATTAGCGCACTTGAATTTTCTCAAAGACGACCATTGCGAATCCCACCAGCTAAACACCTTACCAGGCCTCTAAATGCTATCTCTCCTACCTACCGAACTTAGCTTCGAAGCGCCGTTCAAAACTCACGTCACCCACGCGCTTCCATACGAATGTGGAGGCTATAACAGACCCGCGATACATGATCGAAGTCCGATTAAGGAATCTTATGCAGCGACCAGCGCCCGTAACCAGCCCCCTATTCGCACCGCCGACCCGCCGGTCCGTCGCGTTCCACATCCGCGTCCGCGCCGTGCCGACCATGCGCTTCCGAACCGCCACTTCCCAGGTAGCGCCACGGGTGCGATACGACTACGACTACGACTACCCGAGGCGAGCATGCAATCCAGCTCATGGGGCAGGCGGACGCACGCAGCGCACGCGTACACGAAACAGGCCGCGTGAGGAACATCGACGAAAGGGATGAGAAATATGACCTGATCACCATCTGTTGGTGCTTTGTGACTTTGATGACATGTCACTTTCCATCTGTCTTGCGTCTTCGACGACGACGCAACACGCCGAAGGGAGGTAAGGACCACGAGATCTCCAACGGCGAGATCCGGCAGGATCGAGTAAGAAAAGAGAGAGAGAGAGAAAAGCGTGAATCGAACGTTGAGCAAACGTCACTTTGCACGTTCCAGAACGGGGAGAACCCATCCCTCGCATAGCAGCACAGCCACACCTCAATGCTTCCTTCTCCCTCTCTCCCTTTCTTTTCTCCGCATTCTATCCAAGCCCCCGCGAAAAAAGTGTCCCGTCCTACGAAGGGCGAGGGGGGAGAGAAAGAAGAAAGCCAAGGCATGAAGAAAACAACGTCATACCCAAATGCAGGATAAATCGCTTCGTTTCCAAATGTTCCACCAGGAGTGCGTGCTCGCGCACGTAAGGCAGACGCGGAAACGCGCTGAACCATCCCGCTGCAAGGCTGATGGGAACCAGAAGACCGTTGCAAGGCTTACTCTCCTATGTAGCCCTTGTGTGTGTCCGAGCGTCCAACCGTTTTAAGGTTTCGGGGAGGGCGAGAACGTTCGTCGAAGAAGGGGGGAGGGGGAAGGTTCTGAGACGCCGGACGTTCTGACTTCTTGTTCCCCCACCTCCCTGTTCCCGCTGCCCGCGCCGGGTTGCTGCCAAGGTGGCATGATCTCGGTCATGCGTCGCAGGCATTCGCGGTTCTCAGCTCTTTGGGAGAAAAACAGAGTCGAGAAACCGTTGGCGCAATCATGCGATGCGTGTCGTCGAAGAAACGACTGCGCCCCTTCACTGGAAAGCAAGGATGTGATGGACCGAGTATTTTGAAGTCAACAGCAGCCCGAATATTGGGAAACCGACGACGGGACAAGCTTCCTACCTCCCGGCGCCACTACAGCCGATGTGGGGGTGTCCTGGGTTGAGAGCGTCCAATCGTGTGACGGCGAAGCTGCGTAGCTCTGTCAGCAGCCAAGCAATCCTCCACACGTGTGCGCGACAGTCCCGGCCGGCGACTACTGCAGAGTAAGTGTTGAAAAAAAAAAAAAAACATGCAGCGTTGCAGATGACCTTCGGTAGATCCAATCTGGGATCTAAGTGAGGGTGGGAGGGCCACGAAAGAGACCTTATCAGCAGTATGAAATATATCTCCAGACCAAGTCGGGTAGGGAGGCGGATGTGGCAGTACAAATTCACCCCGCCCGTCCGTGCCTTGCATATTGCATACTGCGCCACCCCGCAGACCGCAGCGAGTAAGTAAGCATCCAGTTAGTCGTGCACATTGGTTGGCTCTCTCCAGCATTTCGTGGGTACCCTTATGGAAGGTCGCACAGGCCGGCGGCTGACCTCCAAAGAGTGTGTCGTGTGCACTACCGCCTCTATACGACTCTGCAGCCACCTGCTTCGTCCCCCCGGATAATGCCGTTGGCTTCCTCCTCTTTGTAATGTCCTTGCATGAGGGGGCATGACGCCGTCTGCGGGCGTAGATGCACACGTTGTTTGCTCAGAGACATGGCCAATCAGCAATGTGGGAGGATGGTTGTGAGGAGCTTAACGCAAAGTCGATGTTGCACAAAGCCAATTTCCAGACATGAACGCAATGTGTGGTCTTCGCAATAATGGTAAAAAATAAGATTGCGACGGTCGAGGCCATCGTAGAGGGATCGCTAAAGCTGCGCAATGATACAATAAATTGTTAGCTTTTGCCACCGCATGCTTGTCGTAATTCGATGTGTGCTTAGCTGTAATTAAGATATGCGGACCCAGGCCTACCCATTGCGCAAAAAAAAAAAAAAGAAAATGCGGCATACGCTGCACTTGCGCTACTTCTAGGACGGCTGGAGATGAGAAATAGTGTTGATGCTGGTTGTCGATGAAGTCGTACAGAATGGCGTTTTTGCATTCTTGTGTGTTGGCTGGCAGGCCTAGAGCACAACACACTTCTGTACACTTATCTGGCAAGATAGCAAAAGAGGCAGGTCTTTCGAGTGTGTAACAGCGGCTCACAGCAGAAGACTCACTATCAGTTCTGATGCATCCAGATCGGGTACCGTTGGTTGAAGTGGCGTCGTCATCTGCCGGTCTTCACTTCACTCTACACTAGGCGTATGTTGTCGATAATGCGTTCACGCAGTGCGCCACACCAAAACGTGCGTGAGATCCCACTATGCTATGGATGACAGCATGAATTGTTGGCACAAGGCTGCGTACATCGGCGTCGAGGTGTTACAGGCTGATACGCTCCTGAGGGTTACCGGCATGAGGGTCTCGGGGAAGTGGGGGAGGTTCATACCAAGCCTATGTCTAAAAGACATTTCCATGGGTTGATATCACTATTGGCGTGACGTGCCCTTGGGGCACAGTGCTATTGCGTGGCGCCTCCGATGGGAACGCGTCACTGATCTCGAACGTTCTCGCAACGTCACGAGTTCTGGCGGCTGGGCTGAGACTTGGAAGGACCTTTTCATACAGCTGGACCAACTTTTCACCTGACTATGAACGGGAGAGACCAATACTACCAAAGAGTTCTTCAGATTCCAGCACGACGGAAGCGACTGTCGGCAGTGGGCTGAACTGTGGGCACGTCCCTGCCAATGGTTGTCATGACCGAGATCAATGATCGGGTCGGCTCGGCAAATGGCTTAACCCCGACAGTGACGAAGTAGGAATCCAAAACTCGCTCTCGTGTAGCGTGTCAGTGTCTGATGCGAAGGGGTTCGTGCAGTGTGTGCGATAGGGTGACAGCTGCTCGTACGGCAGTGACTAGGTGTTGAGGAAGCGGTATCTCGGCAATCGGCGCGGCTCCGAAGTGGAGGGGAGCAAGAATTGGCGGGCGCATGAATAAAGACATCCCAAGGATTTGCAAGCGAGCAGCGCAGAGCAGGTGAGAACGAAGCGTGAAGTGCTCCGTGTTCCGGAGACGTTGGAAGTGCCGGTTTGGAACGCCAAGCACATCTAGAGCAACAAAAAGCGCGGGCAGGCTAATACGCGAGGTGTCACAACGCGTTTTGACACAGCCCTGTAGGCCTAATTTACTGAAAGAATAGGCGTGATGACGTGCCCAGCAAGAAATCGTTCGAGAAAACGGTGCGCTCAGACGAGAAAGTCGAGCCCGACACGAGAAACGCGCGCGCGCCGATTGGCCCAATACCCTCTATCTCTCAGGACGGATGTATTCCGTCCCAAATTTCTAAGCCCGTCAGGAACTGAGCTCGTCGGAATTCCATACAATAGCCACGGAGGTCGGAGAGTCAGCCTGTCTTGATTATCGCCGCCTCTTAATCTGCACATCCATGCATGTCGCCGCCTCCGACCTGAAGCCCACGCGCATCTGACAGCTTTGGTTCCTGGAGTGGAGCGACAGCGTGGCGTCGCAGGCGTAGGCAATGGCGACTCTTGCAGCACACAGCATGCAGCACAACCAATGCAGAACACAGCGTGTACACAGACAGAGTGCGGGAGGCGCTGTTCACGTGCTGGGCCACGATGCCGGCGGGATGGATAGAGAGATCTATAATCAAGCATGCCCAGCATTAGCACACAGCCCTGCTTGCACGATACGGAGGGCGGGCAGGGGGGAACGGTGGAATTCATATAATTTAGCGAGCTGGTCCGGAATAAGCAACGAGTGGGATCGCCCGGCGGGGCCAGCGCGCAGATGTCAATACAGAGCACCCCGTATTTCGGTGGTCGTGCATGGAGGGCAGGTGGCTGGCTGCTGGCTGGCCGGCGCTGGCCCGGGGGATGAGACCAGCTCTTGTCCGCTTTAGGAGAAACAGGTGGTTGCCGCGCATGAAACGTCGCCGGCGCCACAGCGCAACGGCATTCCTGGCGCCTGCTGACGACAGCGGGCGCGCGAGAGGAAAGAAAGCCGATGAGAACTCAGCGAGACGCGAACCACGGTTCAGCGCTGCATCAGCGACGCGACGGCGGCGGGAGTGCGTCGGAGGCTGGCGTGCTGGCGGCTAGCTGGCTGCGGGCGGCAGCAGTTGCAACCGCAAGTGCAGGCCGGCGCATGAGTCAGGCTCCACCGTCGTGCATTGGGTGATTAGAGGAGCAATTCGCGGCGAGGACAGGCCCGACAACGTCTTCAGCGGGGGAAATGAGGCCTCGGCTGGCCAGATTGCTCTGCGTGCGAAGGGAAGGGAAGCGTTTCTGCGGCCGGCACCCGGGAGCACGGCAAATCAAACCGATTCCAAACACAGGCGGCATCCCGTCCAAGACGCTGCGCCCGCCGGGGCCTGGGCGGAGCGGAGGCCCTGTACCTGCGCCTGCGCTACGGATGCCGGCCCTGACCTCGGGGCCTCTGGCCTCTGACCTCTGACCTCTGACCTCAGGATGTGGGCGCACGGGCGCAGCAGCCGTCATGCGGAATGGAGCGAAGTAAGGCGGGGCCGTGGAGGCAGGTGGCAGCGGGCTGAGGCTAAGGCTAAGGCTAAGGCCATATGGCTCCGGCTCTGTGACGGGCTGCAGCGCGCAGGTGATGGCGGTTGGACGGACGCGGTGGAGCTGCGGGAGGCACGAGAGGGCGAGAGAGAGCGAGGGCGCGCCGTCGGTGCAGTGGATTGCGGGTGGATTGCGGTGCCAGCTGGCGGCGGCATCACCCAGGCCGCCAGGCACAGCCTGTGAGAGGGCCGGCCGGCAACGCGCGTCATCCTGGCTGCGGTCGCTGAAACGTGCGGCGCTGGGCCAGGGCATGATCTCCGCCGGCGGACGAGGTTGTTTCAGCAAATGGGGACGCGCAGGCCAAGGACGCGCTTTGCAGCCGCCGATCAGCACGGCTGGCCAGGGGGCCCGACGGCAATGGCCTACGGGCCCATGGGACCTGCGAGGCGGAAGGTGGGCCCACGAAGCGCTGCAGCTGCCAATTCTCCGCGCCGCCACACAATCAACCCTAAACCTTCGCGGCCCTCGTTCCTTAAGTGCCCGTCCTCGCCCTCTTCTACTCGTGTTTTCCCTTTTCGTGCTTGTTCCCTTGGGCGCCTGGACGGACTATCGCACTCTTGGCTTTCTCTCCTTCTTCTTCTTCTTCTTCTTCTTCTTCTCCTCCCTCGCCGCCAGCCGTGCGTTTTCCCTACTTCTAACCCACAGGCCCGCGGCCCTTCCTTTCACGCTTTCTCCCATCTGCGCCAAGTGCTCAGAGCCCATTACAAAGGTGTTGTCTTGGTAGCCGATCCGTATTGAATTCCGCCCAGCCGTCGTCGGAATTCTTAGCGCTGCTCCACCAAATCCCGCAAGACATCAACACCCGCTGCTCCTGACCGACGTCGCCGCCGTCTTCACTCTGGCGTCCTCGCGGCTCTGAAGCACCTGTCGCCCTCAACCCGCTCGCGAGCGAGCCTGGTTCACTCTCGCTACTCCCATTGACCGTCATTGCTGGCCATTGACGTCGCACTTTCGCTCGAAACAGTAAACAAACCACTTTGCCAACGAGAAACACTCGTCCGCAACCCTGCACCACCATGGTTTCCGCCAAGTTTCTCCCCGTCCTGCTGTCCGGCATGGTCGCCCGCGCCGCTGCCGCTGGTGGCGGTGGCCAGCAGAAGAGTCCCGCTGAAATTGCCGAAGAGATGCAGGAAATTGCTGAGAACATCGACGTTTCCTACTGGCTGGGTTGGACCTGGCTTGCCTGCACTGCTGCCCTGATGGTTTATCTCGTCAGCATCACCTTCGTTCGCTACGTCCGCGGAATTGCCTGTCTGAATAACCCCCACCAGCGGTATTTCGCTGAGCCCAACTGGTGGTATGGCCGCTTCAAGAAGTATCTGTTTGACTCGCCTCTGTTCCGCACCCGCCACCACCGCGAGTACAAGCTGTCCTCGGCCATCAACGTCGGTACCCTTCCCAGCCGTCTGCAAACCATCTACCTGGTTGGCTACTTCGGCATGAACGTCGCTTTCTCGGTCATCTTCATCGACTTCAGCTCCGAGGGCGCTGCATCTGAGCTCCGCAACCGCACCGGCGTCCTGTGCGTCATGAACATGCTCCCGCTCTTCCTCCTTGCTGGTCGCAACAACCCGCTCATCAAGATTACCGGAATCTCGTTCGATACCTTCAACCTGGTCCACCGCTGGGTCGGCCGTATCGTCATCCTGCAGGCTCTCGCCCACACCGTTGCCTACCTGGTCCCCAAGGTCCAGAAGGGCGGTTGGGAAGCTTTCACTGCCTCGCTCCAGAAGAGCCAGTTCATCCTCTGGGGCACCATCGTGAGTTACCTCCCTGTTCAGTGCTCAGTAAATTCCAGCTACTAATCAACATTAGGGTACTCTCTGCTTCTTGGTTATCTTCATCCAAGCTGCTGGTCCCGTCCGCCACGCTTTCTACGAGATCTTCCTCCACTTCCACGTCCTGCTCGCTGCTCTTGGTCTCGCTGGTGTCTGGATTCACTGCCAGGCCGGTGAGCTCCACCAGTTCGACATCGTCAAGTCCGTCCTTGCTATCTGGGTTGTCGAGCGCTTCATCCGCCTCTTCTGGATCATTCTCCGCAACGTTGGTAACGGTGGCACCAAGGCCGAGATTGAGAGCCTTCCCGGTGACTGCCTTCGCATCAACCTCCAAGTTGCTCGCCCCTGGAGGTTCAAGACTGGCCAGCACGTCTACCTGTACATTCCTTCAATTGGCTGGTGGACCTCGCACCCCTTCTCGCTCGCTTGGGGCGAGGAGCAGGAAGCTTGGAGCGAGGAGAAGGGCATGTCCTTGGAGCGTCTCGACCTTTCTGGCCTTGGCAAGACTACCATGAGCCTTCTCGTCCGCCGTCGCACCGGCTTCACCGATAAGCTCTACAAGAAGGTTGAGCAGACTCCCTCCGGCAAGCTTGTTACCTCCGCTCTTGTTGAGGGCCCCTACGGTTACCAGGATCTCACCTCGTACGGCACTGTGATGCTCTTCGCCGCCGGTATCGGTATCACTCACCAGGTTCCGCACGTTCGCAACCTGGTTGAGGCGTATGACAAGCGTACTGCCGCCGTGCGTCGTGTCACCCTCGTCTGGGTCATTCAGTCTCCTGAGCACCTCGAGTGGATTCGTCCGTGGATGACTGAGATCCTGTCGATGCCCAACCGTCGTGAGGTCCTCAAGATCCTCCTGTTTGTTACCCGGCCTCGCTCCACCAAGGAGATCCACTCGCCCTCTTCTAGCGTCCAGATGTTCCCTGGCAAGCCCAACATCCAGGCGCTTGTCGACCAGGAGATGATGGAGGGCGTTGGTGCCTGTGCCATCAGTGTCTGCGGTACCGGCTCCTTGGCCGATGACGTCAGGCGCGCCGCTCGTGTCCGTCAGACTAGGTGGAACGTCGACTTCTTCGAAGAAGCGTTCTCCTGGTAAACGGACTTCCTCCACAACTTACTTTTCACCTTTTCCCACTCAATGTCCAAAAAAGGGTGTTTTCCCTCTCTTAGATGTGGTTTGTGCATGAAATGAGCGCGGCGCTTGAGGTCTTGATCCGTCCTGCGCTTTTCCTATTTCTCCGCGCGGAACGATCTCCTTACAAGATGCGAGTATTCTCTGGTTTTGTTGGAATGACGGTGGACCTGCCTCTCACTTGGTTGAAATGCGAACTCTTCCCGAACACCCCATCTTTCTCGGCCTCTTTCGGCTGCTACTGTCCCATCCACGCGCTTCGCACCCTCGATATATCCAATCTTTCACTGTATGATAATTACACCATTTTCCGATTTTTCTGCTGTTTATTCATTTCTTCTCTTTGGCCTCTATACTTTTCTTCTTTTCGCTCATTACTGCAAATAGTTGAGGGCGGCAACAAATGAGCACCACATATCGAGGGACAAGACTCCGCCATCTTTCTAAGTCACGCGAGCGATGAAGTTAAAATTATATCGCAGTATCACAAGGAGGAGGTTGATGAAGTTCAGGCTGAGTTTCCAAGCTGCTTTTTGGCTTTTCGCGCAGTAGAGAACGAACAAAATGAAAGTCATGACTAGAATCCTCAATTTTCCTTTATGCATCGTAGTGACCAGAACTGCTACTACCAATGACCCGCGATACTACGTGAAAGAGATCCGCGAACCAAGGTGTATTCGAGCGAGCAAGCCACGAGTGCAACCTGCGACAAGAGGGAGACGGGAGCATCCATGAACCGCGCGATAACGTTAAATAAAAGGCAAGCTACGGGAAAAGGGAAAAAAAAAACTCTATCTGATACCTGGCGGTCGCACAGCACAAGAGTAACCGAAGTGCCTGCCAGTGCTGCTGCCGCTTTCTTTTTCTCCACCTATCGATTCGCTCCTCCGGCGCCAGTTCCCCGCGCGAAGGAGAACAACAAGCATTCGACAAGAGACGCAGTTGTTGGGGAGGGGAGGGGCGGGGTGGCCAGTGTTGATTGGGGGAGGAGGAAGCATCGCTTGCACTTTGTTAGAGAAGGAGAGAGGGGGGGGGGGGGGGGAAAGGTTGTAGCCGCCGCTGCCCCCCATCCACAGCGCTTCCTCCGCCTACCAACCCGCCCGTCTGCAAACACACCCGAAACGCGAGCGGTGATGGAAAACCTACGTCGACATACCATGGTTGTCGTCGTCGTCGTCGTCGTCGTCGTCCACATCCCTCGTGACTCCAGGCACAGAATGCACAGATGTCTCATCTCATCGGGTGGCGGGGGAGGCTGACTGGGCCATACACAACCCCCCCAGCACAGGACCTTCGCGATCGGAGAATCAGGCTCCACAAAAGCTTACATAGTTCAATGCTTGTTTTTTCCCCTCCTTCCACCTTCTCCACAATTTCCCCTTTTATTCCTCCTCACCACGGTGAGCTCGCATCCAACCGAAGCGGAGGAGAAGAAAGAAAACGAGGGATCGGATGGGGGAAAGTGATGAGCAGGATGAGCGAAAGAAACATTCGATGCGAAAACACGATGTGGAGAGGTGTCGGTGCGCGCGCGCACACGCGCCTGATTGGCCGAGATAAAACGTGCTCAGGGTAAGACACAAAAAAAAACGCTTGTCCACCTCTCTCCCCCCGTTCGTACTCGGTTCGCTTCCTGTTGCAGGACTTGTAGCGAGATCATATAGGCAGGAGGAGGCTAATGGCAGGGAGGGGGAGGGTGGATGCAGCGCATGGCGGAGCGCGCAGCAGGCGATCGAGAAATAAACGATAGGAAAAGCGCCGTGCTGTACGAAAAGAAACACGATTCGCATGCGGAGATTGAGAGATCTATCGATATACAGAGAGGTGTCCGCATTTGGTGGCTATGGTGATGAGGTCATGGATGTGCGGTACCGTCGTTTCGATCCCCATTGAAACGAATTATGCACGGTCAAAGCACGCCGCAATCTTTTACGCAACGCGCTCCTGATTCCGTCGCTCGCCTGGTTGATGGGAGAAACCTACATGCATGATGTGGGCTTGGCGATCCGCTTGCTCGTGGGGCATAGACGTGCATACATGGTAGCCCTCTCAGCCGCAATCGAGGATCCTGCACTTCGCCGCAATATAAGACTTCGAAATACTCCGAGAATGCAATATTCGCCCCTAAGCATATCTCGAGACACGATCGAAGTATCATGAAATGACGTCGCGCAATTATGCAAAGTGACAAAGCTGGAGAGTAAGGATCTCTTCCTTTTTTCGCGCGAAACATAAATAAAAGGGGGGCGGAGGCGGCACGCGATGCAGCAACGGGGCAAGACGTTCCGACAGACATGCCTCGGAGAACGCCTAAACCAGGGTTGGAGGCGCGTTTCGCGAACACCTCCGATTTTCCCTGCATGCGAGAATCGTCGGCAGGGGTGGCAGACGCCCAGGCGGAAAACTTGCCGATGCTCACCATCATCCCGTCATCCCTACATCCACGAAAAGGGAAATCCCAGACGTGCAAGATCTCAGACAAGAGAAACCGGCCGTGCTGAGGTTTCCCTCTGCGGCGGAATCAAGCTGACCCCAAATCCAAGACTCCTAGCCTTTTTTGAGAGGATAGCGAAACAGAAGAATCGTGACGTCCCATCTCGCTTGCTTCAATCCGATCCATTCACGCTTCTCCACGACGACGGGCTCGGCCGCCCTGCACCACCTGCACCACCAGCGCCCCCACCGGCAGCAGAACCACCAACGACATTGCCCGAACCCACCGCCGCCGCCAACGCCGCCGCCGCTTCCTCATCCGGCGCGAACACAACCTTCAACCGTCCCGGCACCTTTCCGTGCCACGTGAATTCGGCCGTCTCGGTGCGCACGACCAGGTCGCCCGGCACAGGCAAGTTGATGTCGATATCCTGCCACTGGGGGAGCGATTCCGGCTGCTGGCCGCCCGCCGACGACTGCGACGGGTCTTGGTCGGGCTGGAGATGAGCGTGCTGCGAAGGAGTTTGGCTGTGTGAAGAGGCGGAGAAGGACGATGAAGAGAGAGGGTGAAAGCCGCTGCCGCCGCTGCGGTGTGACGAGAACGAGCTGTTCACGCCGGCCGGGCCCATGCCGTTGAATGACTGGATAAAGGGCGTATTAGCGGCAGCGGCAGCAGCGTTGGCGCCCCGCTCCGCGCCAGCACTGCCGGTGCCTGCCGTTGACGCGAAGAAGGGGCTCTGCGTCGTGCCATGGGAGTACATCGGGGCATGCTGTTGCTGGTGGTTCTGGTGGGCATGCTGGCGGGAGTGCTGGGCTTGCGGTTGCGGTTGCGGTTGCGGTTGCTGTTGCTGTTGCGACTGCGGCTGCGAATGCTGTTGGTGGGCGTCGGCGTTGTTTTCGTGGCGCGCTTTGGTTTGGGCTTCTTTCTCCTGGCGGCGGCGCTTATACTCCTTGCGCCAAGCGGCTTGCTGTTGCTTTGCGCGCTCGGCGCGCTCCTGATCGGTAATGTTGAGGCGCGGGCGGCCGCGTTTGCGCTTGATGGGCTCGGGAGTTGTTGATTCTGCAGATTGGTGCTGTTGCTGCTGATGTTGCTGATGCTGCTGATGTTGCTGTTGCCGTTGCTGTTGCTGCTGCTGCTGCTGCTGCTGCTGGTGTTGCTGGTGGTGGTGGGTCTGGTGGAGGGACTGATGCGATTGGCTGGTCTGAGTTTGCTGGTGAGGTAGCATTGCGGGCTGCTGTTGACGATGCTGCGGAGGCTGCGGCTGGGTCTGCTGCATTGTCTGGGCCGGCATCTGCTGGGATGGCTGGACCTGGGCGGCGGCAGTAGGATCCATTTGCATGTATTGAGAATAGTAGGCGGCGGCAGGGTTCTGCGAGAAGAAGGCGGATGGTGGGGGATTGGTATTGCTGGAGCCGTTCACGCCTGAGGTGAGCCGCGACGCCATCGTGAACAAGAGCGGGCGCAGGGGCCGGCCGGAAACGGGCAAGATTTAAAGAGCGAGGTGGGTGGACAAGGGCACTGGGCCGTGTGACTGCGAAAGCCGGAAAAAAAAAAAGCATGCGGGCTTGGGATGAAAAAGAAAAAAGAAAAAGAAAAAGAAAAAGGGAAGAAGGGTTAGGTAGTTGGTCGGGAGCTTAGAGGCGGAAGGATCGACAAACGACGTCAACGCCCGCGGCCTGCTCGCAAAAGTCGCAGCACACAGGATCGCACCCACACCTCAAAGCGACCACATCGATCCGGACTGATTTCTCAAAAACAAGACGGCGTTCCTCCAGTGAGGTACTTGCAAGCTCTCATGAAAATCCAGGCATATACTACTAGATTCTGGCGGGTTGGACGGACCGTGAGATGGACCAGTTGTGCCACGACTTTCGCAAATCGCCTTTGGCGCGCGCGCCCGGTGCGCACGGGCCGCTCGCAGGGGTCTGAATACCAATTTTTCTTTCTTTTTTTTTTTCTTTCTTTGCTCCGCGCGCCCAGTCAATGAAGAAAAAGAACCGGCCCTTTTTCTTCTTTCTGATGCTTTTGCCATGCCTCCGGCAATGCCCAACGCAGCAGTCGATTGTCTTGCTCATATTGACGGATATTGCGCGCGGGTGTCGGTATTCTGCGGCTGCCAGTGGCCATGATATGATTGGCTGACCTCCCGACCGACACCTCTACGCCTGTCTCGCCCAGACGCCGCCGGCTTGAGACACCTCGCCCCTTCCCCTTTTAAAAGCATTACCTGCTCTATCATTCCATATTCAGAGTCACGAGGTGCTTCTAGACCTACATTCATCGCCAGGAGAACACGCTCTTGCTACTGTTCAAAAACTCAGACTTCCCGCTCCATCGTGCCAAAGAGTATACCGTGTACTTCCAGACGACTAAGTTCTTCATTCTTTTTTTTAAAAAAAAAATAAAAAAGCGCCAGTTGCTCGACCTGCTCTGGATATAGGAGACGCTCGCCCAGCTGTAGCCAGGTATTGTCGTCTAATGCACTCTAGCAGTTGCGGCGGAGAGGCTAGACGCCGATGCTCGGGAGATGGTACACCTAGAAGGGGTGGTAGTCTCTTTGGAGGGCTGGCTGATACCAGGTGCTTTGCCCTTTGCTGCGCCAGACGGCTAGCTGCGACGGGACTTCCTTGCGGGCCAGAATCACCTTTGCTCAGTATTCTCTCATTACTTCCACCGCTCCGCCTCATCTTCAACTCTTCTGAGGGCCTTGCTCAATTGGCCTCACCATAACCAGTGCACGCACCACATATCATGCCCGTGAGCCAGTCTACGTCAAACTTGCAGATGCTGCTGGTCCTCAGACTGCACCTCTGCTCAGCCATCGTGTTACCAATTCGCGAAAGGTTTTCCGTCGCCTGTGCCGCTCTCACTGCTCCGCAATGTGGAGCATGTTGATCATGCATATTTGCACCGCTTCATCTTTGAGCCTGCTAACAAATGAGATGAAGCACGAAGATGTAATGGTTTCCGAAAGCACCGCAGTAGGAATGACCAGCGGGGAATGCGAACACTCCTGCAGCTAATGTACTCGTAGCGCAGAATGATATAGGAATCCGGTTCCCTGGACTCTTTCATATCAGCAGCAGCGGCAGCAGGCACTCGTAAAGACACGAATGGAAAGACCGGTTGAAAAGAAGACGCCGTACCGCGTGGAGAGACGAGGAAGGTTTACGGTGACAGGGTGACGTCATACCAAGCAGGCAGCCAACTTCAACGACAAGCATCCTGCTTCGGTACGCGTTTCGACAAAGCCACAGAGGAACGTGCTCAGCCTCATCAGTTGGATTCGCGGATTTATCAAAAGGCCTCATGGATCAAACCGGTCGATGTCCAGACTATAAAAAGCAGCGGCAACCGCGTCCGTGGTCTCCACCCAAGCTCCGCCCGGATTGACAAGGGTGCACGTCGCGTCTCCCGTCCCGCATCCTCCCCCGCGTTTTAATTCATCCTCCCTTCATATACCCCCACAGCTCTCCATTGGCATTTTCTCGACCTCTCCATCCATGCCCGATCCCATCAATGACCTCACCGCCGTCCAAATCCCGCCGCCGACCCGCCGTCCGGTCCGCAGCCAGGCCCTAGCCGCCCAGTTCCCGTGCGAGCACCTGGTCGTGGGCTGCGGCGTCGCCATCTTCCACGTCGCCACCGCTCGCGTCGTGCTGTGCTACCACACCCGCGACCGCTACTGGTTCCTGCCGAAAGGCCGCCGCGACGCCGGGGAGGAGACGACGCGAGCCGCCGAGCGCGAAGGCTTCGAGGAAGTACGTTGATTTCACCGCCCAATTCGGAGCACTTGATAGCAAGCATTCAAACCCCCTTATTCCCTCCCTCCAGTACCTTCCCAAAAAGACCTCGAGCATCCTCGAACCAACATCCCATCACCCATCCAAAAAAAAAAGAAAAAGAAAAAAAAAACAAAGCTCACGCGTCCTTCTTCCTTTCCCCCCCAAACAGTCCGGCTACCGCAACCGCCTCCTCCCGCTCCCGCTCCCCCACCGCCAACCCTCCCCCGCCCACCACGCTGCCTCATCCTCCTCTTCCCCCTCCACGGCCACCCGCCGCCCCCTCTTCACCACCGAGCCCATCTGGACGCAGCTCCTCCCCGTCTCCCCGCGCACGCAATACCTCCTCTTCTGGCACGCCGCCGAAACGCTGGCCCCCGCCCTCGAGGCCTCGCTGCCTCCCCCCTCGCCCTCCTCGCCGTACGTGGCCCCGCCGCCCTATCCGGAAGGACTGACGCTGCGGGAGAGGGTGCGGCAGGAGGACGGGGACGGTGGAGGGGAAGGGGAACGCGGGTACGAGCCCAGGCGGTGGGAGGGCACGGGCGTGGATGAGGAGGAGGCGCTGTACGACGCGCAGCTGGTGCCCGTGGCGGAGGCGGCCGCGCGGCTGGGCGGCGCGAGCGTCATGGCGGATGTGGTGAGGCGGGGGTGGGAGGCCGTGGTGAGGAGGTTGGAGATGGAGGGGTTGGTGGGCGAGGAAGAGGAGGGCGGTGGTGGGGGGGAGGTGAGTGATTAGGGCGGTCAGGGTGGATTTGCTGCGCTTCTTTTTTTTTTTTTTTTTGGTTTTTGTGTTCTCCCATTTATTATGGAAGATGAGGAATGATGGGACGGGATGTCACTGTATGGTGATTTGGAGGGAAGAGCGAGCTCTCTTTGAGTGTTTTGCGTATTGGTGAAACGGAAAGACTATTGATTACTCTCTCAAAGAATAACGGTGATGTGGGAGGATGCCTATTCCTGCCTCACAGATCGCGATAGATTGAGTAGAAGCAGTGGCCTTGAAATTAGAGAAAAGAGAACTGTAAGACGGCCATCCCCTTGCCATACGCTATGCTGTGCAAAGTTGACCGTCGCTATGCAGGAATATGAGCTACCTGACGTCCGTCGTAGAAGAGAAAAAAAAAGACCGAGGAATGGAGAGAGATCAAACACACCGTCCCGCTTCCTTCCTTCAGGGAAAAACCGCAGAGCAATTGAAAGAAAAGGTGCCTTCAAACTTTTCCACCAGAATCAAAACTTGTAAAACAGCATCTATGCGGGCCCCAGAGAGAAACTATCAAAGAAAGAGAGAGAGAGAAAAAAAAGAAATTCGGAAGCACAATCATTCCGGCAGATCCACCCATCCAACAGAGGCGCAAAGCTGAAGCTCTGTCTCTCGCCCGTCATCATTATTTCTCCGAAACCACCAAGTCCAGCTTACTTCGCAAAGACGGACGGACCGCTGGGCACAGCAGCGGGCTTCGACCACGAGAACGTCACGCCAGCAGCGCCAGCGCCAGCACCGGCTCCGCTACCATCAGCAGGGGGAGCAGGACGTGCAGGCGGCGTCCCGAGAATCGACCCCGCACCAGCGGCGAGAATGGACGACGCGGACGCAGGGGCGCGTGGAGCAGCAGAAACACCAGCGCCAGCGCCGGCGACTGCCGTCGCACCCCTGGCGGCTGTGGCACTTGACGACAAGGGGAGCGACGCCACCGCGGACGCGAGCACGGACGAGCCGGCGCCGGCGGCGTTCCCGTTCGGCGAGGGAGCAAGCGACGCGCTCTTGGGCGGACCGAAGACGGAGGCGGCGGACTCGGCCCAGATGTTGCGGTTGCGGACGGGTGGGGTAGGAGGGTTGGAGAAAGGGTCCGGGTTGGAAGACGAGGAGGAGGGGACGATGCGGTAGAGGGATTCCGCTGGTGTTGTTGAGGCAGGCGGGCCGGCTGGCGTGGTCGAGGCTGCGGGGTGTGGGATAGATGAGCTGTGGATGGGCTGGTGGTCCGCGGTGAGTGTGGTCGTCGGGAGGAGCGATGAGGGCGGCGGCGCGATTGGTGTCGTGGATGTGGGAGTCTTGGGGGCGAAGGGAGACTGCGGAGCCGCTGTGACGTTCTGGAAAGCGGGAGCCGTGGACGCGGGAGTCGTGATGGCGGAAGTGGTCTGTGGAGCAACGGTGATGTTCTGGAAAGGAACAAGCGCGTGTTGAGAGGCAGAAGTCTGGAGTGTCGAGAGTCCCTGAGCAGTGGGAATGGCGGCCGGGGCCGAAGCTGCGAAGGATGATGGAGTAGTCCTAGTGCCCAGGATTCCACCACCAACAATCGCAGACGCTGGAGCAGATGCAGCGAACGAGTTCCCAACGGCAACCTTACGCTCCCAGTACTTCATTACGACAGCCATCAGAACTTCTTCTCGCAGCGGGCTTCCCAACTTCAGGTTTCCCAACCATTCAAGCTCTCCTCCACGCAGAACGCCATCATTCCATGACTTTGCCATTCCCCTCTTTGGCCCCTGCAGCTGGCAGATCTCCACATCGCTGGCTAGAAACATTCGGATACGCTGGTCTCGCCAGTGGTCGATTGCCGCGTCACGCACGCTTGGGGCGAGACGTGCCAGAGAGCCTCCCCATCCGAGCAGCTCGGACATACCACGACCCAGGAACGATGCTTCCTCAGCTGGATCGCCCAGTGCGGCGCGCAGCTCGTTGAGCTGCCATTGAACATCTTCAGGACTATGGAGAAGACATTGCTGTTGCGGCGTGAGGATGCTCGAGGCTCCGCTACGAGAAGACGGCGAGGGAGTACAGGAGGGCGGCATGCGGGTGAAGTCCGTAGGGGCGCGAGCGTGGGGGTATTGCTGAGACGGTGGGCGGTAGGTACGCGCCCAAGAGGCATAGCGACCGGTTTTGGTGTACCATTCGTAAGCTTCGGTGTCGTGGATGTGGTCGGAGCGGGAGGCGGAGGAGGAGGATGAGGAGGAAGAGAACGAGGAACCAGGGAATAGTGGTTCGATGGGCGTCTGTGGCTGTGGTGCCGATTGATTGACGGCCCAGACCGGGTGTATGACTATTTCGGGGGACGGATCGGGTGGTGTGGAGGTTACGCGCGTTGTTGCTCTTGCTGCTGTGGTGGCTGCCGCTGCTGCCGCTTTCCGGGCACGCTCGCGCTGGTAGCTATCACATGCTGTTAGACACTCTTCCTTAAGAGTGTCTATGGTGCGGTAGATGTATATGTGGATGGGCTCAAAGAGCCAGAAGCGAACGATGTTGCGTGCTTTTGAATTTGTAATGATGTAGGCAATCGTTGCGATGCCCAGAATAACTGACATGATGATGGGCCAGTTGATGAACGGATAGGCGGCGCAGCTGAAGAAGACCAAGGTGAGGTGGTAGAATTGCGGGACAGCAAAGCAAGCAAGGCGCAAAGAGGAAATTAGTATGGCTTTTGCAAGCCATACATACACGCTGATTGCTGTGTACACGGTGTTTGAGGCGATGAAGGAAATGCCGGAGAGGATGGTAGAGATAATGTGATAAAGTGAGGTGAAAAGGCCGGCAATGCCGGCAAAGAAGGCCGAGAAGATGGTGGAGACGAGCTCGACGATGAAATCGAAAAGCTCCGAGTTCATCGGAGAGATGTATTCGGAATCCATGGTGAAGGTTGGTATGGATTTTGGTGTAGAAGAAAAGTCGGTGGGTATAGAAGAGAGGCAGACTTTAAGTAACACGAAGATCTGGCACCGCGTAGCGACAATGCTAAATGTAGCTATTGTGAAGTCACATTCACAGGGTAGGTGAATGTGAAAAGCCTGTCTGGATTCGGGCTAACCCTGATCGGGAAGTGGGTGGTAAACAGATATTCACTCCGACTCCAGTACCAGCAGCTGTGCATATGCCATGTGGCCGATAATGAGGAACAATGCTGCAGTATTGTTATATGAGGTTCCACCTGAACAATTACAGATGAGTCTTGGACGTTTTCAACAATCATAAACAATTATGAGAATGAATGATATAGAAAAGGAAGAGCAGGGTACAGCTTGCTCGAATGCGGAATGATCAGGCAACTTCCTCCAAGAAATCTTGTGTGGGTTAACAGCTATATTGACCTTGACTGCCTTGATTGTCTTGATTGCCTTTCGTCAGAAATCTGGTAATTTCTCATGGAAAGCATCGCAGCGGACTTCCACCCCGGGGGAATATTAAGCCAGTCGATAGGAATACGCGAAAATGTGGTGCAGCTATGGGCAGCTGGTGTAGACACCTGGACACAGATACTGTAAGAATTCTAGATTACACTTATCCGGATGACTGCTCTACTTACCTGTGCATTTCTACTTATGTCATCGTTGCAACATTGAATGAATAAACCTCACATCGCGAATCTACGATAGTATGAAGTAGGCGACGCTGTGCCCATTAAATTGTACGAACCTTTACTAGTATCCATTTATTTCCTAAATGCACACGGATGGACAATCCTTAGGCTTGAACGTACCCTTTCTATTAAGCACGTGAGGCAAGCCTCGAACAGTTGACTGCACCAACGGGATATGCTTCGGTTACGTAAGTAAGGACATTCGGCAAAGTACGTCCGCATCACATAGTGGGTAGATGATAACACTTAGGTGGATATCTTTAGGCAACGGCCGCTTGCTGTACGCACACACCTCTCTAAAGTGGGATATGAGAACACGCGATCGGTGGTTAGGCGGCGAAGAGAGTAGCGGGCAACATAGATGCTCAGACGGATGCTCTTGGAAAAACATCAATCGGATATTAGTACCAGTAACGCTTATTCGTACCTGAGCGCAGGATTAAAACCGTGGAAATGCATGGAGAAGCCTCGAGAGCAGGAAAAGATATCGTCGGCTTTGAGAGCGTTTCCTATTCCAACACCTATCCTGTACAGAAATCTCTTTCACACACCAAGATAAACGCCTGAGTACCCTTTCATCTGACTTGTGCGTAGTGTGTTCGAATCCAAGCGGAAGACATCTCTGATTCACATATCCCATCGTTCCTTCAAGGAAGAAAAAGGAGAAATGGAGACAAAAAAGTGATCCACCGAAAAGTTGTACGAGAAAGGGTAGGAACGCCTGCAATGTCTGTACTCTTTCATATGACCGACCATTTGTCGCGAAAACATGCCACGAGAAACGTTTCCTCCCGGACCATGGAGATAAGAGTAGGATAATGAAACAAGGAAAAGAGGGCGATTTCCACCTCTATAACTAATCACCGAAACCGAAAGAATACTTAACAGTAGGAAAAGAGCTCATCTACCGTACTGCCCAGAAATGCCGAAAGAAAGTCATGCCAAAGACTGAACCATAGTGGTAGGAACAGGAACCTATTTAATACTAGTGCCTTCACTTTTGGTGTACCATCATAACTTGTGGAGTAGGAGTGCGCATGGAGGTGAAAAACTGTTGGGATGAAACTCGACAATGCGTGTCCAAAAGAAATACTTCGACACGAGGCATTGGAAAAGCAGGTGTTGCCAATGAATAGACTCCAGGCATTAGGATGGTCGCAAGTCCTCAATGTCGGCAAGGCCGCCGATGGTTACTTCTTCTGCTTCCTGCCATCTCCCTGAGTATCTTGCTTATTACTCTCGCGGGATCGAATGGGAAGAGTTGTGTTTCCAGAAGTCGCCGCATTTTTATGAGGAGTCTCTCTGCTGGACGGTGTCTTTGCGGGAATTGGAGTTTTGTCAGGAGTTGGCATCTTGTCGAGGTTTCGAGCGTGAGCCGTACCAGGCCTAGTATGACGAGCCCTTTTGAGACCAGCAGGACGAGGACCAGTAGGACGAGGAGTGCCAGGATTCCCAGTTCCGCCGGCTTGGGAAGTACTGTCCGTAGCGCCGACTCCGTCGGCTTTTGCGGAGCCACGAGAGTTGTCATCACCGGACGTACCAGTCTTAAAGTCTCCGGCAGTCTTTACTTTGCCAGTACTTCCACCACCTCGAGGCACGTTACCGGTGCCACCTCCCCTTGTCTTGCCATAGCTATTCCCACGGCGAGCAGATTTATCGCCTCCATTGCCTGTTAAGTAGTCAACTAGAACGAGAAACCTCCAGAGAATTGTGGCCCACCTCTACCACGAGCACCACCTGGGAAACCGCCAGTGTGCTGGAAGCCGCCAAAACCACCGCCCCCTCCTCCCATCATGTTGAATAACATCTCGGGGCTGATGTTGACACCACCACCCATGCCACCCATACCGCCGCCGCCGAAGCCACCGCTGCCGAACATGTCGGCCGGATCTAGGAGATCTTCGCCGCTATCGTAGCGAGCACGTTTCCTATTGAAAAGGAATATGTTAGTTGCAAATTTCCCGTAGCACCCCTCCGACATATTTTTTAGCTGGTTGGGTTTACGTACTGAGGATCACTGAGCGTCTCGTATGCCTCGCCAATGTCCTTGAATCGTTCTGCAGCCTCCGGATCATCAGGGTTCTTGTCGGGATGATGCACGATAGCAAGTTTGCGGTAGGCCTTCTTGATTGTGGCATCATCCGCATCTTTCTCAACCCCCAGGATCTTGTAGTAGTCCTTCCTTTTGGCCTTCTTAGCCTCAAGCTCCATGTTACGGATGTCCTTCTGGATACCCGGCTCTCCAGGGTTGGCTTCCTTGACAGCGTTGAGCTCTTGAATGGCGGCATCAAACTGGCCCAGTTCACCCAAAGCCTTTGCCTTTGTCTTCCGAGCTTTAGTGTAGGAGGGGTCTAGTTCAAGAGCGCGTGTGCAATCATCAACAGACTGCTGGTAGTTCTTGAGCTGATTTTGCTGTCAGCTTCTAGTCGCTCAGATATCCTTGAGATTCTTACCTTGATATTGGCAGTAGCTCGGTTCTGAAGGAGCTTAGAGTTGGTGCCTTTGTTCTGCGGATCCACTTCAAGAGCCTGAGAGTAGATGTCTACAGCCTCCTTGTACTTTCCACTCTTGAACGCCTGATTTCCTTCCTCCTTCATTCTGTCGAGCTTCTGGACGGTACGCAGCCACTTGACCGCATCCTTGAAGTCCGGATCACAAGCTAGAGCTTGTCTGAAGTGCTGAATGGCCTTTGCATTATCTCCCTGCGCATAAAGCGCACGTCCGCGAAGGACCAGTGCTTCTGGATCCTGGCTATTGGCACGCAATAACGCCATAGCCTGGTTCTGGGCTTCACCAAGAGCATTCACGTTGCCCATCTTCAAGTAGGCCTCGCCACGCATCAGTCTCCACTTCCTGGGCACAGTCACACCAGAACCGAGACCCTTCTCCGCTTGGTCAAGTGCATGAATGACCATGGAGCCGGAAGATCCGGTGCGCAGCTGCTCCTCAGCTTGCGCCAGGTGGGTTGCCATAGCCTGGGCTGCGGCCTTGTCCTTGGCGCTAGCATTGGCCTTCTCATAGACTTCCAAAGCATCTTGTGGGCGGCCAAGAGCAGTGTAGACTCGAGCTAACCGATGAAGGATCTTAGGATTGTTCGGCTCAAGTTCGCCGGCCACCTTGCAGTCCTCGAGAGCCTCAGGGAAGCGGTTCGCAGAGATAAGAGCAGCAGCGCGGTTGGACCTGTACGTCGCGGACTTAGGATCGGCCTCAATAGCTGCAAGCACACCGTTAGCAAAGGCCTCGTATGGCAAGGTCACAAGGGCCAGAAACGGCAATTGTCAAGTCGGCTAGCGAGGGTTGCTGCATATGGGAGCTAGCAGCGGGTAGTACGTGCTTAACTAGGAACCCTTGCCGAGCGTGATACCAACAATTCCAAAGCCACAAAAATTTCGAGACGCAAGAAACAGTGTTGGAAAACACATACCCTTCGTGTACTCCTGGATGGCCTTGGGATAATCCTTGGCCTTGAAGAACTTGTTGCCGGCAGCCTTGCATGCTTCGGCATCCACGGGCTGACTCTGCGGCGTCGGGCTTGTAGGAGTACGGTGCGGCGGAGGCGGCGGTGCAGTATTGTCGCCGTTTGTCTCTTGCACGGTGCCGTTCGGCTTGGGCGAGGGCGAGGCGGTGGCCTCACGGTCGACATCCATAGGCGTTGCGGGGGCGCTCTGCGGTTGGTCGCTCATTTTGTTGGACAGGGCTGACAGGCGGCGACGCACCTCGGGCGGAAGATTGAGTGGGTGGGTGTCAGGGTCGTAGTTTTGGGAGGCGCGCGAGAAGGCCGACTTTTTGGTGGGGGACGAGTCGGACCTCCGATGACGATCCTTGACGGGCGAGGAGCGTGCGCTGTGCGAGCTGCGGTGGCTCTGGCTCGAGGGCCTCTTCTCGGGCGACGCTGGCGGCGTGCTGGTGCGGGCCGTGTGCTCGTGCTGCGGCGGCGTGGGAGGTGGTGAGGCTGGGCTGCCGGTCGAGTTCTTCTTTTGTTTGGAGAAAATGCCGGGCAGAACCATGAGAGGCGAGCAGTCGGCGGAACGGCGCTACGTGCGCGGACGCTTATTCAGAGGCAGATAGGGCGGGACGGTCAGGCTCCTGGGCGTCCGAAAAATGTAGCAAAGACGGCCTAGAGGGGGGAGCTAAACGGAGTCGAATACTGGGCACCCAAGGCAGCGCGGCTGGGTCTGCCGCGAATTCGGGAACATTCCATAAGCTCAAGAACTCGTGGCCGCTTTGTTTATTTCCCCGCTGCTGCTGACTGTGTACTGCCGTTGCTGCAAACGCGTCGCTGCTCGCTGCACCTCGGTGTCGCACGGCAACCGCTGGTCGGTGTCCAATTGCGCGAGGCCAGAGACCACGAGAGCACTGCGACACAAGGGGCCGGTTTTTTTTTGGCCTATCGCCCTTGAGCAGCATCTTTCCGCAGTGGCGTACGGACCGCAACAAGATCCTGTGGCTCGGCACCCGTTTGCAGCTTTTGTCTGCGCTAGTGGCTGCTCAGGCCTCCCACTGCGTCACCATCCCGGGCCATAGCATATAAACCTGTCCACCATTTACCTTTCTCCGCTCTTCAAAACGATACAACAACGAGAAGATGTCCTGACACACTCCCTCGTGTCTTACCAGAATATGGCCAGCAAAAGGGAGCGTTGTACGGCGTCGTAGATTAATGCAGCCACTGCGAGGCGTTCCCATAGCCGCATGCGTAATGGCAAGGGCGTTACCCTGTGGACGGCTGCTACACCAAACTATGGTCTCGCTGCGTTCCATGGCTAGTATGTGTAGTGGGCTTCACAGCTGGTCAATAAGGTGCGAGGACATCTGAAGAGAGGAGAGAAAGGTTCTAAAGTCTAGCTGCATGTACCATAAGTTAACTGCAAAAAAATGGGTATATCCTTGACTGTGAGCTCCCCGACGCTACTCGGTCAGAGCAAGGCTCATGCTCTGGAATTGGTGATTGCGCTCTTATTCCCATTACCATTTCCTTTCAACTCAATCTAAAATATTGCATTAGCGATTCGGTGAATGTCATATGCATTGGTCTGATATGCTTGATACTCTTGGTCTGGTTTTGGCATTGTAAACGGCTAGTTGAATAACTTCTCTAAGCACCCGGTGTAGTTAAAGTATATTAGAGCAGACATCTAGACACTTCTGCTCCAAACACAAGCGCCAACATTCGACGCTCGACGCCATTGTTGGAAATAGGATATGCTCCTGTGCAATTGACATCCCATAGCCGAAAATCACAAGATGTGATGGCCGTTACCTTTTCACTCGAGGCGGAAAAGAGGATTTTCGAACAGGATTGCACGAAGATGCACTAAAGGGCTGTCACAGTTCGGTATATCGTTTTCTTGATATCACTTAGAAAGTTGACAGCACCTCCGAACAGGAAAAGTGTTTCCACCTGTCTCGAAAAAGGGCGTTATCGAGCGAACTGGTCTTGATTTCGAAGCCCAAGCAGACCGCCCAAATGACCGCTTCACTTCTATACTCCACAAAGCATCTTATCACGATCGTGGTAACATGATATGCACTATCAGATCACCGTGGCCAGTAAAAGGGCCGCCACAGTCGAGCGTCATCACGCGCTGTCATGCAGGGCCAGTGAGATGGCAGCGATACCCCGCCTGACGCCTAAGGTGGTGATGACAGATACGCCCAGACAGCCTCCCACGACACCTGGGTAGCACATTGCAAGACATTGTACAACAGTCAGAAGTCCGCAGGGAACGATCAAGACTCAACAGTAAGGATCAGAGGCGTATGTTGCAGAAGATGGAGGATGGATGGCGCGATCCGTAGCGGAAGAATGGGCCGGACTTATCGATACCGATATGTGCCTGAGCTCCCTGGCTCTGCAGCTTTGGTCGCGGGAGCATCCATGTCCGCTTGTCGCCCTGCGTGAAGACCCCATCGATGCCGCACTCGGATCGCGGCGGCCGCGTGCCAATGGCAAGCCACGGCTGGTGCTGCTCAGGCTGCCTTGGACCTGCTGCAGCGTCCATGAGTCGCCTGCTTGCTGCAGCGCGGCTGTTCCACTGTCACACGTGACGCGCCCATTTGGAGCAAGCTGGAGCTCCCCACTTGCCCTCCTCTATTCATATCTCACGACTTCCTGCTCTCGCCCCACACCATCGCTGCTCTTGCTGGCGCGCTCAAGCTGTCGCTGCTGCTCGCGCTGCTGCTCCCGGCTGCTGCCTGCGTGGTTTCAGCCTGCTATCGCTCACCTTCCGACGCGGTCTCCACATCTCCAACCTGCCCTACGTCACCGCCTCCAGCGCCATAAAGTCAGCGAGGCTCCGTGATTCCCGACCCGTTCTCGAGCAAAAGGGTCTGGGCGCCCGCGTGTTGCGCGAAGTAGGACAGACGCACAGGTGCTTCTAAGCTTCACATATAAGCTCTGTTAGAAGCTCTCTTGCAGCTCATCCTTTAAGGCTCTCGGAGGTGACCGTGCCGACGCAGTCTCCTTAGCCGGGATCAGTCATACAGCTGCCTCTTCGCCAGGTCCTAACCCAAACACCTCACAGCAAACACTTGTCGTACCGTGCAGCTGCCTGCTGGTCGTTGCTAGCCCCCCAAGATCTTCCCGCAGCAACCACAACCTCGCAACCAACAAACACCAACAACCTTCCTAGCGACCCACACTACGTCCAGCGCCATGGGTCTCACGTACAACGTCTACCTCAACTCGCACCGTATCTACGGTTGCAAGAACTGCAAGACCCACCTTTCTAATCACGACGACATCATTAGCCGCGTGAGTCCAAGCCCCGCCTCGCCCCCGCTACCACATTCAGTCAGATCGCCACCGCGATGCTAACCCAGGCCGATGCCGATCTCCAGAACTTCCGTGGCCAGCATGGCAAGGCGTACCTCTTCGACTCGGTCGTCAACATTGTTCAGGGCGAACCCGGCGAGCGCAACATGACCACCGGCAGGCACATTGTGCGCGACATTCAGTGCAGGCAGTGCAAGGAGACGGTCGGCTGGAAGTACGACAAGGCGTTCGAGGCGTCCGAGAAGTACAAGGAGGGCAAGTTCATTCTCGAGGCCGAGCTGCTCTGCACGGTCACGTAGACACAGCTCTCACAATCGGCGCGATGCATTCAAAGCACCTCTGAGTTTCGAACAGCGGCTAGGGACATTTGCATAGGGGAGTTCATGGGACTGCATGGTGTTTTCGGAGCACGTCGGCGTTGGGGAGACACTTCTCCAGCACATTGGGCAACTTTCATTCGGAATCGGCTGTTTGCCTTCTTTCCCTTTTATGCATCTGAAATTTGATTTGGGTTATGGAGGACGGATAGGTAGCTCCAGCGGGCTTGCCAAATTGGGTTCAGCGCACGAACATCCGGATGGAGGACCATACCTATCCAGCTCTTCCTCTTTGATAACAAACAGCTGCAAAGCATCAGGCAACCCTCAATTGATTACAAAACCATTCCAGCTCTTGACTCAGTGGAACCCAAGTGGCTGTCACGGACAGCGCAATCAGCTCTGCATATGCGGGGTAACGGAAGTAGGCAGGGAAGGAGGGGTTGGAAGCCTCGGACCAAGGTGCTATGACATAGACATAAAGTCGCTGTCAGCCCACATCTTGACACAAAGTGTCCCTGTCCCTCTTGCAAACCGAAACGCCATTGTACGAAAGGATCCCCTTTTCTCCAAGCGAACCGAGCAACAGATTATTATCTACTCGTACCCTAGGTCGAGAATCACCAACACCATGTCTAAGTCGACGATGCGCGCCGTGGTCTTTAAGGGACCGGGTAAGGTCGTCTTGGAGGACCGCCCAATCCCAAAGATTCAGGAGCCTACGGACATCATCGTGAAAGTCGAGTACACTGCTCTGTGTGGTAGCGAGCTACATGTGTTCCGCGGTCACCAGCCCAGCCCAACTGGCTTCATCATGGGCCACGAGTTCACTGGCACTGTCGAAGAAGTGGGATCGGACATAAAGACGGTGAAGAAGGGGGATCAGGTCGTCAGCCCGTTCACGGTGTCGTGCGGACAGTGCTTCTACTGCAAGAAGGGCTTCTCCTCGAGGTGTGAGAAGTGCCAACTTTTCGGGTCCGCGGTTTTGGATGGTGCTCAGGCTGAATACGTGAGTGCAACCCTACCTCCAAGACTTCCTTTGGGCAATTGTTTCGGAAAGCATGCGGCAGAATGAGGTGCTTAGTGCGAGATGCAAAGCAACTATGCGGATCAGTCCGGCGAGCTTAGTTTTTGCTTGCTGTCCAGCAAGCGTGATTTTAATCCTTCTTTGACTGGAGACAGGTCCGCATTCCACTGGCAGATTCGACAGTCATGAAAGCGCCTCCAGGCATTGAAGACAACAAGCTTGTCTTAATGGCCGATATCTTCCCGACAGGTTATTTCGCGGCCTCAAATGCCTTTTCCTCTCTCTCAAAGGAGGACATTGCGGATTCGACAGTAGTGGTGATTGGTTGTGGGCCTGTAGGCTTATGCGCGCTTATTAATGCGGTCGACTACCAACCAAAACACCTTTTCGCCGTGGACAGCATTGAAAGCAGATTGGATCTTGCCAAAAGTCTGGGTGCTGAACCATTGAATTTTCAGAAGGATCGTGAAGGGCTGGATAAAAGGATTAAGGAAGTCACTAATGGTCGTGGGGCGGATGTGGTGATTGAGGTGGTTGGGCTCAGTCCGGCACTAAAACTGGGATTCGACATTCTCAGACCGTGGGGCATCATCAGCAGCGTTGGAGTGCACAACGGCGAGGCAAGTGTAACTTGGCATCTCATGAGTCGCGGGCATCGAACTGACTCTGTCTGCAGATCCCGTGGACAGGGAACCAGGCGTACGGGAAGAATCTTCGCATCCAGATGGGACGATGCCCAGTGCGGTCCATCTTCCCGCAGGCGCTGGAAGCCCTCCAGCGCAACCAGCATCTGCTGGGCTTCATGGCGGACAAGATCATGCCGCTTTCCGAGGCGGTTGAGGGCTACGACCTGTTTGACAAGATGAAGGCTCAGAAGGTTGTTTTCCAGGCGCAGAAGTAGCACAGGTTGTCTCGGGCATCCCTTGAAGCCGTTGGCGGGAGAGCCGGGCAGTTGGATCGTGAAGCGTGATGCGATTGGAGGCGTGTAACCAGGTCTCGCACAACTAGCTCGAAGCGCGGCTGGTGCGTCGTCCCCACCGGCCACCAGCATTCCCCATCACAGGCATCCGCAATTGAGTCGTGTTTTTGAGGTGACCGTGCGGCTGCGCGCGAGCTCCGGCCGAAACTGGCACCGGAGAGCGCGCATCCGAGATGGCAGCAGCCGGACCGCGGCGTCTGGACCTAGAGGAGTGGTGGGGCTTGCCGTGCGCGTGGGTTGGTGGGTGGACATGGGTGCCGGCCGTGCGGACGCGCGGTAGACGCTCTCTCGCCACTGATTTCTTCGCGCGGGCGGCGCGCGTGGGAGAGAGCGACGGCTCCCTGGCGCAAAGCTCGCAGCTCGCAGCTTGCAGGCGCGGGCCGCGGCGGCAATTGGACCGCTTGCCTGCTTGCAAAGACCGCGGAATCGGATTGCTGAGTCGCGGACGACTAGTGTGGGACGGTTCAAGCAGCCAGTGTGGCAGCAGGCATGGCAGCAGATTGTCAAGGGATGCGCGTTGAGGGCAGCATGGAGGAAGGGCCCTGCAGGCAGGCAGGGCCCGTGTGTGGGCGGTAGCTGCTGCTAGCTGGGCATGTACTGAACTGAAGCTCCAGCCCGCCGGCGAGTAGTGGCTCGGTTGCTGCCCGCTGCCCGCGCGCCCATTATTCCCCGCCCAGCACCACGACACCACCGCTTTCACCCACCCAGCACCACAGCGCTCTATCTCCGCCCATCACCTCCTCTCTAACCTCCGTCTCCTCTATCTCTCCTTCCCCCCTCCTCCCTTTTCCGCCGTGCCGCCGCACCCCTCCTACTTCCCGCCCGCCGACAGACCCCGCCGCCGCTCGCCACTGCCTTCCGACAGCTCGGTAAGTCCTGCTTGCCCAGGCTCGCAAACAGCTGGCTGACAACAAGCAGCGCGACCGCAAGATCCCCCTCCACGCCTCCTCTATAACGGCTTCCCGACGCGTCGCAGCTCTGCATCGCCGCGCCGCATCATCCGCCATTGGATATCTTTGAACTTTCTGTTCTAGCAAACCACCGGACCTTTCCCTGACACCATGTCTGCCGAAGAGGTCGCTCTGCAAGCTCCCGCTGGTGTTGACGACGTCGCCCAGTCATTCCAGCATCTCAGCACCACCGACAACGGCGAACCCATCCCCAGGACCGAAGAGGAATACGCCAATGCGCAATTGACCCTGCGCGCCATCGTTTCCTCCAAGGAAGCTGGTGTCATCATTGGCAAGGCCGGTCAGAACGTCGCCAATCTGCGCGATGAGACTGGCGTCCGCGCCGGCGTCAGCAAGGTCGTTCCGGGCGTCCACGACCGTGTCCTCACCGTCACGGGCGCCCTAAGCGGCATCGCTAAGGCCTACCACCTCGTCGCGAAGGGCCTGCTCGAGGGCGCGCCCGCCGTTGGCATGGGCGGGGTGATCAACACCAGCGGCACCCATCGTAAGTCCGGGATACCCTGTCCAGCAATTCCCCTCTACAATGCGCCCAGCCATCCTAGTCCGATGTTCATTGGAGCTGTGCTAATCATCCGCGCCCATAGCCGTTCGCCTGCTCATTTCCCACAACCAGATGGGCACCATTATTGGTCGCCAGGGCCTGAAGATCAAGCAGATCCAGGATGCCTCTGGCGTTCGCATGGTTGCGCAGAAGGAAATGCTTCCTCAGTCTACCGAGCGCATCGTCGAGATCCAGGGCACACCTGAGGGCATCGAGAAGGCCACCTGGGAGATCGGAAAGTGCCTCATCGACGACCACGAGCGTGGCTATGGAACTGTTCTGTACAACCCAGCTGTTCGAGTCCAAGCTGGTACTGGTCCCATTAGCAACGGTTTTGCTGGGAACCGCTCCTACAACCGTACCGGCCACGGTAACGATTTCAGCGACTCGCCGACTTATAGTCGCCGTTCCGGTTCCGATGCTGCTTCGCGCCCTCCCATGCCCACTACTACTGAGGATGGCGAAGAGATCCAGACTCAAAACATCAGCATTCCCTCGGACATGGTCGGCTGCATCATCGGACGCGGTGGCAGTAAGATCAGCGAGATCAGGAAGAGCTCTGGTGCGCGCATTTCCATTGCCAAGGCACCCCACGACGAGACCGGTGAGCGCATGTTCACCATCATGGGCAGCCCCAGCAGCAACGAGAAGGCCCTGTACCTGCTCTACGAGAATCTCGAGGCAGAGAAGATGCGCCGCAGCCAGGTGCCTCAGGAGTAAGGTCACAGTTGTGGACCTGGACCTCTATTTGAACTTCGGCACTGCCAGTCTAGCCGTGCTTGAGCATGGCGAAGGAGTTACGTCTAGCCGCTTCCGGACCCTCGGTTGTCACGCGGCTTCCGGTCTTCTGGCTTCGCTCTCCCATGATTATCCAAAAGCAGTCTCCTTAGTGCTTCGACCGGCTATGTTCTCAGCTCATAATCCTCTCGCAAGTTGAGCGGTTACGACTTCATGATTTATGTCTTGATATCCGTACGTTTATCCTTCGCCAGCTCGCGCGGAGGAACTGGACGTCAGCATTCAGGCTGTCATTTTCTCGGCAAATGGTTGGCTCTGGCCAAGGACTGCCAGAGAAGACCATCCCCCACACCTCGCTCCAACACAACACAAAACGCACGCAAACTCCCAAAAACACCTTTGACTCGAACAATCTCTTAGCTCTCGATAGCACTCTTGCCCTTTCTTATTCCCGACCTCCTAGCCCCTCTCTCTTCATTCGCATGATCTACAGGGGCACTCACTCTCCGTCAGCTAGAGCGGGCTGGCAAAATGATTATGACCTTGTAAATAACGAATGAAAGGACGATCGGAAGACAAGTCTATTGAATAATGCAGAAGGATTATTGCTCCACTGAGATTGCGCGTGCTGACATGGATTGGCAGGAAAAGTTGGCAGAAGCTAGCCAAGCTTAGTAACTTGATAATCTCACCGCATATGCCAACTGTGAATCAAAGCTATGACGCCCTCCGCCAACGAAGTCTTCAATGCTAACCAACTATCGCCGAGTTTTCCTTGATTTGGCGTTTTTCTTTGATGTCTTCACACTCTGAAGCAGTCGCCACCGAGTACTCATGATATGTGACGAGTCCTATGTCTCTTTAGATATTTTGCTTAGATCTTTTCAACGCTATGCTAAAGTGGCCTTTCACATGCGTCATGTCGCTTGTGCACCTTTCTATTCCGCCAAATTCTATGGCCGGCCCGGGTTCTCTCTTTTCCTGGCTGTTACAAGATCTTTTTAGAAAACTTCCCTTTCATCTGCCTGTCCTTCCCTCCTTCTTCCTCCAGCAACATCCTTCGGCGTGCGCATTGTCTTTGGCTCACTCACACTCCATCAAAGCTAGATCTTCGCTCGGACTGCAAGACCGTGCACAGCAACACGACATCAGCCTGTCCAGGAACACCCACAACCGATCCAACGCCATGTCGCGCCCTAATATCGAGTTGCTTCGCGCCAAGCTCGCGCTCATGAGCCCGGATGAGTGCCCGTCTGCTGTCCTCGCCGAAGCTCGGAAGCACTTCCCCAATGCCCACTTGATCCTCTGGGTAGCTCCTGTTACGGGTGTGGATGGTGCCAACAAGCCCAAACGTTCCCGCCTGAGCATCATCTGCGACGACCCGACCCTTCCTGCGCCACCCACCGTCGCTCGCGATGCTGTTGCTTCTCTGGAATCGGTTGCTTCCAAAAACAGTGCTATCAACGCAAACATTAGCATCAGCGCTGCCCAGAACAACTCGGGCCAGCATGACCTGTCTGACGGCAGCACGGCCGCTGAACACAATGCTCGAGCCTTTGCTGCCAACAATTCCTTGCCCGCCATGCAGGACTTGGCTAGTAACTTTGAGCTCAGCGCTCGGAATTCTGCCATCAACTCCCAGCTCGACGCAGGCTTCGCCACCCTCGCCATGTTCGACACGCAGTGCCTTCGAGATAATCTCGCCATGCTTCGTGGTCAGAATTTGGACAACGGTGCGGGTCAGAACTCGACTAGTAGCGCTGACCTCAACACTCAGAACTCTGCCATCAACTCTCAGCTTGATGCAGGCTTTGCCAACAGTGCCCTGTTCGGCTCGGGTGTCCTCGAAGATAACCTCGCTGTGCTGGAGGATCAGGGCTCTGGCAACGAGGTCCAGAGCGCAGCCCAGGTCTGCGGTGAGCAGGAGGATCAGCGCAAGGCTTTGGACGAGTCCGTTACTGTCTACAACAATGAGATCCGGGTCAAGGAACTCGAGAAGCGCGGGCCTCTCAGCATCTGGGAGATGCCAGGCTTGCCTCCGTATATCAAGAGCCTCTGTAACGGAATTAAAATTCCTACTCCTATCATCTCCAAGAACTCAAAGGTAAGAACACCTCCATTGCATGATGACAATTTCTACACTGACTCAGACAAGGACACCAGCGGTGACGCTGACCACTACTGCAACAGCCAGGGCGGCAAGCGTCTCAAGAACGACGGCGATGAGGTGGACGCTATCGTCATTAGCGATGACGATGATAGTGAAGTCGAAACGGTAGATGCGGTCGAGGTGTTCGAGCCGCGCTATGTTGTCGTAGATGCTCTAGGGTGGATCTTTCGCGAGGTGTCCTCGGTCAAGGATGCCGTCAAGGAGTGCGCGCAAGTCATGCCGCCTATCAATGCTGGCAACGGGGTCAGCCTGTTTAGTAAGTGTCGTCCTCTCTTCTCATATCATCTGTTCCTACCAACGCTATCGATTCATCAAATTTCTGTTTCTTGCCTCCTAGGGTTGAATTTCGAGACCCTGCCCCGTTGACCGAACTATTCTAACTGACGTAGTCCCGTAGTCAACGACCCAGCCCACAAGGCCACGCTCAAGGCTCTCCACAACTTCGGCTGCACTAACCTTGGCAGCACGGTCCGTGCTAGCAACGCAGACCGCAAGACGGTGATGCAGGAGGAGAGCAAGGCAACGGAGGCTTGGATGAAGGGACGTGACCACGCCAAATGCTACTACGATGAAGTCTGGCGCTTTTCTCCCTTGTGGTACCTGCTCAAGAACAAGATCGAGGAACTCAATGCGCAGGAGAAGGAGCTGCGTTGCTCCCGTGGACCCGGTGGAGTTGAAATGGGTGAATCGGGCGGCGCTATTGGCGGTGGTAGCGGCGGTGGATATGGCGAGTTGGCGAGCGGTGGATCTGGCGGTGGCAATGGCGGTGAATGCACTGCTTCCAAGGATGATTCTACAGCTCAGGACGCCGTTGCTGGAGCCGAGAAAGAGACGTCTCGTCTCAGCGAGGCTGATCGCCCCTGGCTCCGTTTTGAGGATGAGAAGTGAGATGGCGGTAATGCACAGCTGATTCTTACAACCCTCACGGTATCATCTCTCGGTCAAGCTAGGGGCTCCTTATTGGAACCCATCTCATCAGGGCTCTCTTGGCCATCGTCAAGGGCATCACGACTGAGTAAAGGCCACTTAATGACAGGTACGCCACTCCAACGGTATGGACAATACGTTGCAATATTGGGGGTAGAATAGCCTGGTTTCCGGAGCAACAGAGGCTCACTGTTACTCGATAAGCAGGTCATCATAAATGAATTGACGTTTGAGGCCTCCATTTCTATACCGACGAACGTTGTGATCCGCAATTTGTATTGAATCGACACTGCAGCTGTGCATAGTCTTGGCTTCTAAGCCGCGAGACAAGATACACGAATGTATGTAGGCTCTGATGGACTCATCTACGAGGTGTATGCGCTCGTGTTGCAACGTGGTGCTGCCGAATCAACACTGAACTTCCGGAAACAGAAAGACAACGCGGGATACCGGAAACGGAAGGTCCATGGCGGTTAGCAAGTCGCGTCGCCAGGGCGGCTTTTAGCAGGCGGAGAGTGACTGTGTACACAGCGAGGGCCGCTTCTTCTAGGTTTACCGCTCCCGCCGATGAAGGCGCCAGTATGATATTTTTCCGGCCAACATAAGGTCAGCTTCTGCCTGAGGCATGTGGTCTATTTTAATTTAAGCTCCTGGGCGGTGGGGCGTTGGGGCTGAAGATGGCGCGGGGATCGGCAGAAGCTTGGTCTGGCGCCTCGGCCAAGGGACCTTGATGCCACCTATCGACATCCAACGCCGCCTGCAATCAAAGACGCGCCTTATAATTCGCCCTCCGCTGTTCTGACACCCCGTCGCAGCCCTTCCCCTCCCAAGACCATGACGACGCTCTCCCGCTAGGCCAGACCCTCGAACACGCTCCTTACCCGCAATCTCGCTCCCCGTTTCGCCGCATCTCGTCCGAGCGCGCCGCGCATCCTTTCTCTTCGACGTCTCCGATCGTCGCACATCCGCCTCGACCCCTGCGAGGATTATACAGCTACGACATGGCGCGTCAGAAGTCCTCGCCAGCTCCGGCGCTCCAGGGCGGCAATGGCGCAATCACCCAGCATGACGCAAAGTCGCAAAACGGGTCCCTCGCAAATGGCAGTACCAGGCCGAGCGCACCACCACCGCCGGCCCAGAAGCAAGCCGGCGTTGCCGAGCTGGTCGTCTGCGTCGCCGGCATATACGCTTCATTGTAAGGACAGCACGAGCAATGCGCGCTTGCGCGTACGCCCTCGAAAGAGGCACGACAAAGTAATATCGGCAGCGCTGACATCCGAGCCCTCACTCTGCAGTCTGTCCTGGGCCCTCCTCCAGGAGCGCATCACCACGACGCGCTACGGGCCGCCCGCCGCGCCCGAGACGTTCACCTACTCCATCTTCCTGAACACGGTGCAGTCGGCCTTCGCCGCGCTGACGGGCTACGTGTACCTGGTCTCGTCGAAGCCGAAGGGCGGACCCATCCCGGCCATCTTCCCCTCGCGCCGCATCTTCTTCCCCCTGGCCCTGGTGGCGGTGACGTCGTCGCTGGCCTCGCCGTTCGGCTACGCGAGCCTGAAGTACATCGACTACGTGACCTTCATCCTGGCCAAGAGCTGCAAGCTGCTGCCCGTCATGTTCCTGCACCTGACCGTCTTCCGCAAGCGCTACCCGCTGTACAAGTACGCCGTCGTGGCGCTGGTGACCATCGGCGTCGCCGTCTTCACCCTGCACCACCCGTCGACCGCGAAGAAGGCGGGCAGGCACAACGCCGGCGTCGGCAACAACACGGCCTGGGGCCTGCTGCTGCTCGGCATCAACCTGCTCTTCGACGGCCTGACCAACTCCACCCAGGACCACATCTTCTCCGCCTTCAGGCCCTTCTCCGGCCCCCAGATGATGTGCGCCCAGAACATCATGTCGACGGTCCTGACCAGCGCCTACCTCCTGCTCTCGCCGTACATCGCCCAGACGCCCGTCGGCGCCTTCTTCGGCATGTCCGCCGCCGATGGCGGCGAGCTGCAGGAGGCGCTGAGCTTCGTGACCAGGTATCCGCAGGTCGGCTGGGACGTGCTGTCGTTCGCCGCGTGCGGTGCCGTGGGGCAGGTGTTCATCTGTAAGTTTTTTTTTTTTCTACCCTTTTCCCTCCGCCGCACTATTTCTCTCTCTCTCTCTCTCTCTCTCTCTCTCTCTACTTTTTTTTTGGTTCAGGAGAGCGCGGTCCACTAACAGATACGCTCTTCTTTTAGTCTACACTTTGGCGCACTTCTCGTCCCTGCTCCTGGTCACCGTGACCGTCACCCGCAAGATGCTGACTATGGTGCTGTCGGTGCTGTGGTTCGGCCACAGCATCCAGGGCATGCAGTGGCTGGGCGTCGGCCTCGTGTTCGGCGGCATCGGCGCGGAGGCGGCGATCAACAGGCGCGAGAAGAAGCAGAAGGAGAAGGCGAAGTTGGAGGCTGCTGCTGCTGCCGCTAAGGCGGAAGGGAAGAAGGAATTGTGATTAGAAAAAATTTTCAAGGAGTAAAGGCATTTAGATGGAGTAGAGGTGCGTTGGGGGATATGCATCGGGAGGCGTTTTCTGAACCTCCATTGGGATTCTGGTATCACTTAGACAGTTCTTTTCGTGAGTGAATATCAGCCTTTTTTTTTCAAGTCAAAAAGGAGAAGTCGAAAAGAAAGTGCTCGTTGTTCTTTCCCTTTCCAATCTATTTCGTGTCTGGATTTTTCTTTGGATGCATTAACATTCGTGCTCAACTCTGCAGTGCTCAGGCGTCTTTCCCCCCACCAGACCAGGAAGTTTCATCCTTCCCCGGCGTCTCACTCCCCCCTCCTCCTCCTCCTTCTCCTCCTCCCTGTAGCTGCTGTTCCCATCGTCTCTGCGCTTGAACGGACTGAACGTAGACGGCGTCGAGGCGCTCGCGTTCCCAAAAGGCGCGGCCGGCGGATCGATGCTCGGGACGACGAGCTGGCGGCGGCGGCGGCGGTCGACGATGGCGATGGGTCGGCCGCCGTCATCGCCGTCCCGGCCGCCGTACGGGAGGAGATGGTAGGTTCGGTGGTGCGGAGGGTAGGGGGGCCGCTGCGGTCGCCGTGGTGGCAGGGCGACGGCGAGGGTGATGAGGAGGGCGGCGAGGAGGGCGAGGGTGGGTTTCATTTTCGTTTTTTTTTTTTTCTGTGGATGGAATTCCGCTTTGGTGTTCGATATTCTTCGTCTTGGTGTGGGAAGATGCGTGGCGGGACGGTGGTGGATGGACGGTTGGACGGGTTTTGTCTTGCTCTAGAATTTTTTTTTTTCACTCTCCCTCTGTGCGCTCTTTTGGGGCCTGTGGCTTCTGTTGGTGAGAGGGGTTTTTCTTGTTGGGAGAGGGGCACTGCGCCTGTGGCAAGACCCTGAACCGTTGTTCGATGGTCCCGTGAGATGGTAGAATTAAAAAATGGTTGGGGCTAGCTGCCAGAGCTATTCGAGAAGATGCAGTTCCTCCGAAATTACGTTTCTCACAATCGTCATGGAGTGTGCAATATCAGTTGGTGTTCTACTATGCTTCATTTGGATCATGATGAACATGCTCGGATAAGACAACAAGACATTGCAAAGCCAGTCAGCTAGTATTCACCCCCTCAATGTAGCCACTACTTGTCATTTTCTGAACACAAGATTAAAGGAAAAAGGGTCGATTAAAAGGAAACTGAAGAAGTCCGGATGATACACATTAGAGGGAGAAGGAAAAAAGAGAAGCGAACGCCGTCCAGGGCTCTATCAAAGAGTACCTTCAGCTACCAGCGGATGTGCCGTTTTCATTACTCTATTCAAATCCGGCGTCGATATGATGTCACAGGAAAAAGAAAAAAAAAGAAAAAAAAAAAGTCCGAGGCTCTCGTATCACCTATATTTTCTCGAGGAGACCCTATAATAAGTTTAAATATAGACATAACTTTTGACTCCGACCAGATCCCTCCCGCTTTTCTGAATCATCGTCCATTCGGTTCCGAGGTTTCCCCCTTTTCCCAAGCGCATGCGCGCGGGCACACACACTCACTATCAACTTTAACCTCTCTGTAATATCTTATACTTTTCCCCCTCGCTTTCCCTCAGGATCCCTGCGTTCTTGCTTCAGCCGCAGTGCTGGGATGAGAACCGAAACAGGAGAAAGGGAAGAGAGCGAGAGTGGGAAGGAAGGGATAAGGGGGAACTTTTCCAAACTCTTTGGAAAGCGGTATGGAAGTTTCCGTGTTACTATTCTTAGTCGCCGCACGCGGCAAAGAGTAGGAGGTGGGGGGATGATGCTGCTGATCATGAAGATGATGGCTGAGCTTAAAAGCTTCTTTCTCTCTCCTTTCTTTTTCTCTTAACAGCAAACAAGTTACCCTGGGTAGCACGACAGCGGCGGAACCGATACCATGGCCTGCGAACCCTTGGAATTGTCGCACGCGTTGTACGTAAGTACCACCGCCACACCCCATTGCGCATTAGTTGCGACGGGCGCGGAGGGCATTGCGTAGGCGTGGGCGTGTTCGTGGGGAAATCTTGCTTACTCGCGGTAAGCTTAGGGGGGCGTTCGCCAAGAACGGGGAATCCTGTAACAGAAGGCAAAGGTCAGGGGTGGGCGGTGCTCGAGCCCCTGTCCTTTGTGGCCCTGCCACTCTTTTGACGTAACCTAAAGCTCGGCAGTTGTGGTTTGACGGGTTTCCGATTGGGGACCAGGAGGCTCTGTGTGGGGTGCGCCTGTGGGCAACTGCGTCTGTAAGGACGCGTGGTGTCCAAGCCTTCCCTCTAATTTTTTACTCTCGTCTTCATTTGCAGCTATAGCTGTGATGAGGCGCGGGCCTCCACCGTTGCACGGAGCTTGCCATGCTCGCTTCTGCCTGAATGCGCAGGTCCACTTGTTCTTAGGAATACGGCGGTGCAATGATTCAGAGTCAGGTGCTCTTGCCCGGCTTTTGCGCACGATCTGGATTACCTGTTTTTCGGCTGGGTAAAATGCCTACCTCTTAGATCTGGATCAACCAATAGGGTTGACGTCTGATCTTAACGTTATCGCGACATTCGGCTGAAATGTCAAGACTTCGCCATGTAAGATGACGATGGCCTGGATTTCACCGTACATTGAAGTCTACAAGCGAGAAGGTTTGTGGCGATACGTTATGTACGAGTTCGGTTTCAAGATCATGGTAGCAGCAAGTAAAGGTGCGCATCTAGAGTTGAAGGATTTATCCGAATGTGAATACGAGGTTCCTCTTTAGACATGTATGTCTAGACGACTGCTTCAACTATCCATGGGATGGTCTAAGCTTTGAGATGATTTTGGAACCATCGTGTTGCCTTGCAGGTAAAGGCTTTCCTAACGAGAGGGTGGCGCGAGCTGCGTGATGATTTCCTGAGGCTTAGGTGATCAACTTCACAGACCAACATCCTCAGTAGACTCGGAAGCGCGGAATTCCAACACTTAGCCGAATATGGTTCTTGCGAACATGCTTTTGCTTCATCCCATCGGCACTGTAGTTATTGAACTCTCCGAAGCATCAAACCGTACTTCGTAACTTCTGACCTCCTTGACCTTCATGGCTCACCGACCAGACGTGATTAAATCCGATCGGAAAAGGAACAGAGTAACCCGAGATAACGTTGACACGAGGTTCCGCTTGTTGTTTCTGTCCTCCACTCATTTCGGTGCCGAAAGCATCCGAGAGACGAGAAAGTGACGTGAAGTGAATGAAGGGATGACGAAGATGATTTAGTGAGAAACGCAGAAAGAGCCCAACGGCTGGCGCTAAGCGCCACCAGCACAACGTGACGGAAGGCTGGGTGTCGCATCTCTTCAGCTCAGGAAACCGGTAGATTGCAATTTCCCCACACCATCACCAGCACAGTCTCGTGCAGCTGAAGACGCGGATGCAGGTACCAAGCCGTGGATACCCGCCGCTACGGCGCGCGAACACCATTTTCATCTTCTTCTTGGGACCCGGCGGTTTCGCAATTCCCTCTCGTGGAGGTGCTGTGGTGTAGGGCTTTTTTTTTTTTTTTTTGGGGGCAGGCGCAGCTCGAGAACTGATTACTGAATGATTATGTATTCTCCGAAATGATTTCGAAATTCTTTAATTGAGACTTCGGACGAATGGGAAAGGGCGGTTCGTGGTTTTGGGCTCTGTCTCGGCTTCGACGGGCGGGATCTCTTTCGATGCGGTTGCTGCATCAAGGATCCGGGGTCTCACTACGACCAACTTAGGCAAACGCGGACGAGCATGTTGCGAGTTAGTTGGTCGTGTTGCGGCTGTCGCTGGATTGCTTAGCGCGGCGCGCTACGCACAACGCTCGTCAGGCGCCCCGGCTGACGGAAACCGGCTCAGAATTGACGCTTCGAGGATGAGGCGGGCAGGGAAGGGGGTAAATTGCACACACTACTTGAGCGTTGGCCGTTGGTATCAGAGCTGATCTGTGGCTAAGCTTGGCTCCGCGCGCCTGTTGCCAAGTGAACCGGCGGGCAGTGACGCAATCCCTGCTCAAGCTCGTCCTTAGGACGTTTCGCCTTTTCGCCGGGTGAGCCAGTAAGTTGGGAGGAATTCGGGCGTGAGAGTCATGGTGGAGGAAGCCGGCAGCGCTCTAGACAGGATGGACTTAGCGGCCGATTGTGACGGGGGACGGGGACGGAAGGGATCGAAGAAAGATGGGCACTGGCGCAACGATCGGGAGAGGCCATCCGAAATCAAGCACCGATTGGCCGGGCGGGCGATGGGGAGGGAGTGAATTGGCATTGGCAGCTAGCACGGAGCGCGGCGGGCGGGAGTGGATCATCGGTGCAAGCCGCGTATGTCGACGTCTGGCGCAGCGTCGGGCCTGGGGGCTGGGGGCTGGGGGCTGGGGGCTGGGGCTGGCGCTGGGGCCTGGTCTCCGGCACTGCGGACTAGGCGGATGTTCTTACTGGGTATAGCAGGTGGGCGAGCTTAGCGTGCGCTGTAGGGCGACTTCCCCCGAAGGGCCCAGCGGCCAGTGCCCACCAGCCCACGGCCAAGGGACAAGGCAGAGACAAGACAGCGCTCATCCTGGGCGGGGCTGAGCTAGGGGGCTCGACGGTGGAGTTTAAAAGGTCGCCGGTGGCGTTAGCCTGTCTCAGCCCGGTCACGATATAGCCAAGGGCCCATCTTAACACCACCCCATCAATGCGGTTCCGGCTGATGCACCTCCCGAACCAAAGCTTCTTCACCTCAGATGCCGTCTTCGTCGCCAGCATGTCAACCGCGACGCTGTTGAGAAGGTTCCACGTAGTTTCCGCTTCTTCGAGAAAAAGTTTCATCCTCTCATCTGGGTCTAGTCGTCTGTCAACGTCCCCGCGTAGAATCTTGCCAACGTCAGATGGTACAAAGGAGATGATGTTGAGAACAGAAAGAGCGGGAGCGAGTAGAGGACAGGCCGAAGAAATAGGGCGCGGCCAAGATATGAAAAACAACGCTGATATTCCTTTTTTGACGCTTTCCTTCCGCTCCTAGCTAGATGCACAAAAGCATAAGCCAAATGAAGCTTCCCCAGTGCCTAAAACACGCGCCGAAGCTATGCAATCCTCTACCTAGCTACTACCTAGTGTCGTAACTTCGTGATGAGAGGAAATCCAAACAAGAGACAGATCCATCAAAAGCTGACTTCGGTAGCGACAGTCGGGAAGTAACAGCAAAACAAAAACGACAGAGGTATAAGCCAAAAAGGGGGGGAAAAAAATAAAAAAAAACACTACAACAATAGCAATGCCGAGATCCAAACTGATGCATACCCAAGACCAATCAATCATTCGAGCGCCAACCTCGGAAAGGGGGATATAAAAATGCCGCCAAGCCACCCATTCATCGCGACATCGAAGGGGTATCGGATAAGAATGGAAGAGGACAAGGGGAAAGACGAAGTGAAGAAGCCACCCACTGAAGAATAATTTAGAAAAAACATCCTTCTTCCTACAAACCACCGGGGGCGACAATCCAGAAACGCACACTACACCTTACAAATACTCAATCGCATATCCTCGTTCAATCTGAGACCGGCCGTCATCCACAGTGCTGGTCTGAAAACACACCCCAAGGCCGTCACACGTAGATCGGAAGACCGTAAACGAGAGACATCTACATCTCGTCTAGATCATGCCGGCCCAACTGCCCGCCCCAAATCCTTTCACCGACGTACCCACTACACTGTCATGATGCTGGTGGTGGGTCCCCGGAACATGGACGAGATGGTCCATGTAGGAATTCTGGTGATGAGACGCTTGATGAGGGTGCGCGTGAATCTGCTGTTGGTGCGCTAATGCGGGTCCACGTCCACCGCGGGGTGAGGGAGTGGATTCGCTGGCCGGCGTTGAGACGCCAAACGCCGCGGAGTCCGTGGCAGAGCGCTCTTGCTTGATCGACGGAGTTCCCTCCTGAGGGAGGCGACTGCTCGCAGGACGGGAAGATGACGACAAAGAGGCCGCGGTCGAAGGACGATTGCTGGCTGTGCTGGCGTTGCGGGTTAGCTGTGAGGATGACGTTGTCTCTCGACGACGCTTGGGGCCGTCTTTGGCTTTGGGATGAGTGTGGCACTATGAGACGTGTCAGCGTACAATTCGAGTAGGCAAGAGACTACTGGTCAACGGCAACCAGAGTAGCCCCGGACATATTGCGTAAGGGGGTTAAGGTAAGTGGTGGGTAGGGGAGGGGGAGAATCATGACTAATACCGGGGTGGGCCGTCTGTGGCGTGTCGGAGAGTATGGACGGGATCCCTTACCTTGTAGGCATGCCTAAACCACGTCGTGCCCTTCTTCTTGCTGCTGACCAACGCTACCCAGTCGCCGCAGCTGCCGCACAAACCCTCCCACACATCCAGGTTTCCCTCTGTGCGACGGGTCTCTTGCGGGCCCTGGAAGGCGGCGCCCGTGTTCGCGCTGACGCCGTGCGTGAACGACTTGTCGTACCAATACGCGCTGTTCTTCAGCACGAGCCACCTGCCAGGCTTGCACAGTCCGCACCAGCCCTCACGCTTGTTGCCGTGTCCACGGACCCAGCGCGGGGTGTAGAGATCGCCTTCAAAGCGCAGCTCCTGCTCCTTGGGCACCATGTCGGGATCCGAGGGGTGCATGTCTGACTCGGGCGGATCAGAGGGCTCCTGCTGCAGGGATGCGTAGAGGTTGGGCGGCTCGGAGAAGTCGGCAAAGTGGGCAGAGCAGCCATGGTGCTGGTGGTCGTTGCTCTGGAGCAGGCCGTACATGCCCTGCGAAGGCAGCGGGCGGGGCGCCTCCAATTGGTACCGCTGGTGAGGAGAGGAGAACAGAGGCCCTTGGCTGGACGGCAGCGGGTGCGGCTGCGAGGAGAGTACGTATTGGGACTGCGGGCGGTGCATGGACATGGTGCTCGCGCCATAGGCAGGCATCGACTGGTGGCTGTGCGGGTTGAGGCGCTGGCCGTAGTTGGCGAACCTGTCCTGGACCTGGTGCATGCCGTAGGCAGGAGTCGACGTAGGGGCGACGCCAGTCATCCCGGTGGACCACCTCTTCAAGCGGTCGCTTTCCATGGTATAGGGCGACGAGCGCACACTGCTGTGCTGGTGGCTGTGGGGCCCCGGCGAGGCACCGCCACGGCTGACGGTCCGGACGGGGTCGTGACGCTGCGGGGAGGTCAAAGGCGACAGGAGATTCGAGTTCGGATCCATGTTTCCCCAGCTGTCATAGTCAGACGCCGTGTAGGAGTGAGTGTCCGTTTCGGACGAAAAGTCATCGTACGTGGAAACGTCTGGCATGAAGCCAGTGCCCGTGCTCGTCGTGGAGAACGAAGCACCAGAGAACCGCTGCGACGGGTTCTGTAGGTAGCCGGTGTTGGGGTCCTGGCGCAGGTTGCCGTACTGCCTGAGGTCAATGATGGGGCTGTCCTCGTCGTGGCCCATCATGGCCGGGTTGAAGTCGGGCATCTCTGGATCCATGTTAGGATAGTCTACCACATCGCAAGCCTTTTGACACCATGATTCTGCGGAGGTCGTCAGGATAAATATCAGCGTGCTGGCGGGCGACATACCTGTGTCGGCGTGCGAAGCGGGCTGGTAGTACTCGCCGGAGGCTGCGGCGGAACGCCAGCCGAACTTGGCCTGCGGCGGGCCACCCATACTGGAGGGGCGGGAGGATGCATTGGGCTGGGGCTTGGAGCTGGCAATGGCCATCATGTCTTGCTGTGACACCGTCCACGTGCTGGCTGGCTGAAAGGGGGTGGAAGTGTGGGGACCGGCGGAGGACGAGGGCGGCTGCGGTTGCACAGGAGCATTGCCATACGAATACATTATCTGCGAGCCAGGGCGGTTGGGATCCTGGACGAAAATGTCGGGCGCACCAAGAGAGGGACGATATCTTTATACAACGTCAGTGGTGTTTTGGAGAAAGGATGGGCAGACGGACTGGGGTGTCGCATTAAATTCCATTTTTAAACGATGGTAGGTGGATGATTAGCCTGTACGCGCGTGTGTTAGCTCCTACTGGCCTGCATGATGACTGCCGAACCACCCTGGGAGGGAGCCGTGCATTCGCGGCGGGCCTAGCTGGCAGGACGGTGACGCCGACGAGCCGCAGAAGCAAGGGAGGGCTCACGTTCGGGCGCGAGCCAAGACCGCCGGCTCAGTTCTTCGAGAAGGAGGGGACGGCTGCTGTAGTACGACGACGCTGGGCGTGGTGGTAGTAGTGGTCGTGGTCGTGGCGTCTGTACGTATGGATGGACGGGTGAAATGGGTGGACGGATGCTGCGTGGGCGTGGACGGGCGTGGACGGATGCGTGGGCGCGTGCTCTTTCTCTCACACAATTAAAAAGGAATGTACAGAGTAAGGTACCAGGTCGCAGCCGGCGCGAGAGGTAGCAATGCTCCAAGCAAGCAAAAACGAGTGTGTAGTGAGTGCTGGGGCGTTCGCCAAAAGAGTGACAGGGCCAAAGTAGGGGAAGGGCAGGCTAGCGGGCAGGGCGTGGACTATATGATGTGAGAGAGAGAGTGGCTAAGAGCCCGGCGTAGCGGATGGAAAATGACATGATAGATCGCTACGGTTAGGGTAGCAGAGGCCACGATGCTGGCGTCGGTTTGAGCTTCAGAACGGGCAGCGGCTTGGCTGCAGAATTCTGGAACAGAGCGCGCTGCTGCTCCCCACTGTAGCAGAAGCCGAGCGGGCGTGAGCACGCCCACCATAGGGCAGAAGCTTGGCCGCGAGCAGCCTTGGCCGGTCCTGGGAGAATATCGCGGTGCGGCATGTCGTGCGTGGGCGGCGCCGGAGGGGGTCGCTGGGGGGCACAGGCGGCGCGCGCCGCTTGGAAACGACCCGAAACGGAAGCGGTTTCAGGAGGCCTGGTCTGGCATGTCTCGATCGAGCATTCGGAGAATAGGATGGAGTCGGCTGCCAGACGCGACGAGGAGTCGACGCAGCTGAAACTCTGAAACTGCTGCGCGGCGAAGCGAAGGCAGGTCGCCGCGCAGCCACCACGACGGGGCCCTTGGGTCCTGGGCCCGCCCCAGAGCCTCCGCCGCACCCGCAGAGCCCGCCAGCCGGAGCCCGCAGCCCGCAGCCTGGAGCGCGAGCAAGAGCTCCAAGCCTAGCACCCAGCACCCAGCACCCAGCACTCAGCACGCACCAGCCGCGCCCAGTGCCCAGCACCACCGCCCACGTCTGCGCTATGTATGTGCTATGTATGTGCGATGTACGCCCGCGCAGCACAGTGCCGCCAGGAGCACCACCCACTGCCGCCGCTGCGCCAGCGCTACTGCGACCATTGCCGCTGCCGCCGCCGCCGCCGCCGCCATCGCCAACGGCTGCGACCACCGGCCGCCGAGCCCGCCGACCGCCCAGCATCTGCGTCTGCGCCTGCGCCTGCGCCTGCGCCTGCACGATCCAGCACGCACAAGCCCTCCACCGTCATCATCACCATCCCCATCGCGCTCCTCTTCCACCACCACCAGCACTGGCCAGCAACCCCCCGCCGTCACCGTCACCGTCACCGTTGCAGCCGCCACCGCTGCGATCCTACCATCTGCTCGCGCAGCCCGCCGCCGCAATGCGCGCGCGCCCCGGCGACGACCGCGAACCAGAGCCGTCATCAAGCGTCCGCCTTGAGCCAGCACTATCGAATTGCCCCCCGCGTGTGCGACCTGACGTCGTCGGCTATTCTCGTGCCCGCTCTCGGTTTGATCGCCGTGGAGCCTCGCGCAGGGCCGCACATGTCGGATGACTTGGCCTGGTCGCGACGAGCGCTCCACCGCGTAGAAACGTGACGGCCTGTGACGGCGTGCAGACGAGGCGCGGGGATGATCAGCGTGCTGCGAGTCAACAGCCACCAGCTTAGACCGTTGTCCCTCGTGTCAATCTCCCGGGAACACGCCATGCTCCCGGCCCGCCTACTGACGGCACACCACCGCACCGCCGCCCCAGATCCCGCTCTTGCGCATGATCTGGCTCCACGCCCTGCCCACGCTGCCTATACTGCTTCTGCATCCGCGCGCAGCGAGCCGTGTTCCCTGTGCGACCGCCCGCACCACCCTGCTTATTCCCCGGGCACGTTCTGATGGCCTTCTCTCATTTTTCGACGCGCTCTGCTTCCCTGTTCCCTGCCTGCCTAAGCTGTGCAACACCACCCCAAAACCAACAAATTCGGATACGGCTCGCGCTCCACCCGCATCCGACGAGCTGACCAGCTGCAGCCAGGGCTTGTTCTGGAAGGCGCGCAATCATGTCGACGCCGAGCCAATGTTGCTACTTCTGCTTCTGGCCTTAGGGGGACTCAACGCCAGCCGTGCCCCAGCGAGTGGCTCTCCAGTCCTGCCCGCCTGGCCGGCCTAGTCTCCTAGTCCCTGCAGCATCGTGGCAGATGATCTCGCTGACGCCAACCGCAGATCCCCGGCTGACAATCGACAGCTGCAAGCCTCCGACGGCCGTCTCCTGCTGCAGGTCATTGTCTCGTGCATCGCTCGCTGCTCGTGCGGAGCTGGAGGCAAACACAGAGCTCTTACCGCCAGAGTGGCCACAGCCAAGAGACGCAGTAAAATAGGCAGAGGGCTCCGGACACGGTTCCTGCCCCGTTTCTCCCTCCGACGCTACCATTCGTGGTGAGAAGAGGCGTGGCCGGCTCGCTCACCTCCCTGCCTGACCGCCCAGGCGGCCCGCCAGCAAATCATGAGGCTCCGATGCTATAGATCACGATAACGCTGCACCTCTGGCATGGGGCCGCCGGCGCCAGTGAGCACTATGTCCGGATCAACCACCAACCACGAGGACCAGACGCCATTGTCGCACGCGCAGGCCTTTTGCGATTCTTGACTGCTCTCTCGAGCGGATGGTGATCCTGTCCTTGCATCATGTCCAGGGTACGAAGCACAACGAAACGAAATCAGGACGAGAGTGCATTTGCGCGTGCGACTAGCGAAATCCATGGCGCGATCCGGCCGGCCGCCAGCGACGTGCACGCCCGAGAATGTGTCGGAAGAGAATGGGAAATGCGTTTACTCAGAGCACTGTTCGCAGGCAGGCCGATTGACGGCGCCATGTGCGGACCCTGAATATTCAAGACACTGACATCTGTGGTACTGCTTCTCCAGTGGACACCGAGGATAGCCCGCCAGCGCTCATCGACCGCGACCGGAAGTCACTACTAGGCCTGGCTACCGAGCCATCCCCCCCCCAGAAGTCAGTCCCGTTGACACGATGCGCCACGTTGTCCGCTAGCGCTCTAGGCAATTTGATCCGAACGCCACCGGGTTCCCGTACCTGACCGCGCGTGGAGAGCCTGGACCGAAAATTCAGGCAGAAAAGCAGATCGCATGAACTCGGCGGTTGCCTCGCCTGTACCCCGACAGTAATGATGCTATGTTGACGGTGATCATGTTCATTCCACTGCGCTGATCTAGATCGCAGCCCAGATGTGCCCGGGCAGCGCAGCATGAACTTGAACGGCGACGCCGCACAACATCTGGGAGTTTCAACTCCGTCCAATGTGGCGACTCTCACCAAGTCACTCGGCAGAGGCCCTCCCCGCGGATGACCTGCAGCTGTTTCACTGCGCGTAACCATTCGCCGCCAGAGGGATGCTTGGGCAGCCGGTTAAGCCAGGGATAAGCGGGGTGACGGTGGTGCCTCCGCAAACTGCGCGTCACACGTGTTTGGTTGGTATACTATCCGACCGCGCTTTCGACGTAGCTGAAAGTAAAATCACCGTCCGTGAACGATCAGAGGTAACTTTAGCCACAAACGGGCTGAGATTGGCGAGCTGAGACGACGGCCGTTGGCGATGGTCATTTTGCTCTGCACGCGGGCTCCGCCTTGGCAACCCCTTCCTCCCTTCCGCTCCTGCGGCTCGAGCCTTCCGTCAACGGCACGTTCGCGAGGAGATGTAACGAGTGCTACCGTTGGTTTATTGGCTCCCGCCAGCCCTACCCGGAGTTACAGCACGTTTGTTCGCAGTAAGCTTGCTCGCTACCATCCGGAAGACCTAGGCGCTAACGGCCATGCCGGGTGCCGTTAACGGCCAGGAAGTGGCGTGCCTGTCAGCATTAAGCTCGCGTGGTGCCAAGGTACGCGCTTGAATAAAAATAGACAGCATCTGGACCTCACTCAATGGCTCTAGTCTCAAAAATTTGCATCAATCGAAGGGAGATCAAATTGATCATTTCATACCAGGAGCTATCGAGGATTTCATGCCGCCAATCGATTCGGCTAGCGTCTGTGGAGCGAAGATCCGGCCAATTGACGAACCGTCCACAGCAGCTGTCGAAGAATGTTTCTTCAACGAATCCCGATAGGTAGCAGATACGGCTCCGCGTTCAACTTCCTGCAATGCCGATCTCAGGCCCTTGCCAATGGCAGACGATAAACACAGCGTTGAAGTTGGCGATATGACTGCCTTCCGCCTTCCGCCTTTTTGCCTTTTTCTTGGCTGGCTGGCTGTCTCTCAACCCTATTCCGCTTATTGTTTCACTGCTATCATGTTGTGAGCCGGCGCATCATTGCGTGGACAAATGCAGTTCAAACGACTTGTTTCCTACCGTCTCGGCGGATGCAGAGAGTGGAGCACGTTTCTGCAGCGAGCATGCAAGGCTAAACTAATCGTGAAATAAAAGCGAAATTCCTGACCAATGGCATTTCAACGCAGACCCCCGGATGATTCATGAAGAAGACCACTGTTTGATGGCTACTTATCAGCATTCTGTTAAGCAGGGGAGGCACAAAGTGTCTCGTGACGGTGGTCCGTTCCCCGTTCTCCACCGCCCCAATGCCATCGCGCGAAGACTTCCTTCCGGCAACGGCTTGATTCCAAAGCGCCCGCGGGGCTGGGCAAGGGGAATTGAGGGCGTTTGGGCTTTGGCTCTCCCCAAGTGCCTTGTATTCTCTCCTCGTCTTCCCTTCGCTGGTTGCTATTCCACAACTGTCTCAGATCAGATCGTGAGGACCTGAATCTCAAACTTGATTTCCAAGGGAAGTAGGGTTGGCATCTAAGATAGAACGAAACCGCCAGCCTCATGATTATTTGTTGGCAGCAGATATAGTTGTGCTTCTGACTTCGTTCTCTTATCTGCCCGTCTCATCATTTGGAATGCTCACACACGTGGTCCCCGACGCTAACACATATGTTTCTGATGGATTGACCGAGTTTCTCGCACTACTCACTTGAAGCGGAAGCAATTTTCTTTTTCTGCTGTCGCTTTCATCATTAGAATGGATGTCTTGTTTAATATAGAAAGGCAATTCTTTTATTTTTCTTATCTGGAAAGAGCTGCGCGAACATTTGACATAGCTGAAAGCAAGAAAAAAAAAAGGCATGAGAACGAGAACGCAGGAGCTCCGTGCTCTCCTCCACGGATTTTGCTTACAAAACGCATAATGGAAGTTGTTTTCCGAGCAGGGCGTTTTATCCTTTTTCTGAAATGTGCACGTCACCCGTCACCGTCGCCTCAGGATAGGGATTGCCCGTGGATCATGCATTGCGTAGGTCCCCCGTCTTTGGCTAACGGCCGTTCTTTTAGATGAGACTTGGACCGGAAGATGGCGGGTGCGTCGAAGAAAGAGAAAAAGAGAGGGAGAGGGAGAGGGAGAGCATGGCACAACAGACAGGGTAGAGTTAGGTCGGGCAGAGGCGAGCGGGCGCGGGTTGGGGGTTGTTTTGCGGGCGGGCGAAACGGGGGTTTACGCGCGTCCCCCCTTCCCTTCAGTCTTCGGGGGCTCTGATCAACGAGGCAGAGCCGCGGTATCTCTGCTTAGCATGACGAATAAGCTCCCAACGGGAAGAGCTGAAGGAGCCAAAACGGCACTAGAGGAAGAGGGAGGGGGAGGGGATGGTACAGGACAGATGGGGAAGGCATCGGGGCGGACTGGTTGCGCCGCCTCCGGTCAAACCGTGGAATCCCTCCGGGGAATTGGGTTCATGGCAATCGGTGATGTCGGGGTTTCAGAAGAGCAGAGCAGCTAAGTCTTCATCCCCTCTTCTGCCCTTCTGCCCTTCTGCCCTTTTACTCGGCGGGCGCCGGGACCGAGGGCGGGAGGACAGACAATCTTGGCTCTGTGTACAAGAGTCGAATAGGCAAGGATGAGCATGGATGTCCCAGTTACTACTGCCCTGCACAGGGTCCTTACGAGCTGGCGGGGAGGAGGGAAAACTGACTCGACGCGTTGGTTCGTCGCCCTACAATCACCCTTGGGGCATTTTCCTGGATGCCCTTGGAGGAGGATCACGCCCTGCCGTGCCATACGCCTTGCGGCGGGCTTTGCGGCGAGCTTGGCCCCTGCGCAGAGGCTGGTGGATGAACTGATGTGACTTTGAGCCCCGTAGGGCAAAGAGCGGGTTCGGGCATTCATCGGCGCGGCAGTGTCGTTCGCCTAGCAGGGGACTCTGGGTTGTGGGAGAGGGGTGGGAGAGAAAAAAAAAAAAAAAGGAAGAAGGCGCGGCAGCTGATCCGAGCGTTGCTTTTGGCTGAAGGGAAGGGAAGAAAGGTACGAAAGGAGGCTCGTGCGCGAGGGTGGTGTGGCTCATCAGTTTTAGGTTTGAGGCGCTCGGGTCGCCCGCGCCTCGAGTCGTGACGACGCTGACTGACCGTCTTGCTGATAGCTGATTAGGTAGGGATTGAAGATCTGCCCCTCCGTCCGTCTCCGAAAGGGTAAACGGGCGAGTCGAGAGAGCGGCCATGATTGCTTTTTGTTGCTCTCCCGTCACGCGGGTTTTTTTTTTTCCCACAGCTTACGTCGTTCGCTGCGCTCCATTCAAGCAGTGCGGGATTAGAAACCATCCTGCAAAAGGTTAAAAGCAGAAAGTAGCTGTGGACTACGCCACATAAGATAGGCACCTATAAGGCCTGGCTCGGGCTGCTCAAGCATCCCATCCCTGCCGCTATCGACAGAGAACGTCCCCCCTGCCGAGACCGGGGTTTAACTGCTTTTCTTAGGAAGCCCCCTTTCGCCCTTTGCTCTCTTGCACACTACCAGTTTCTCCGGCCCAACCCCTCCGTACCCATCGCGGCTTCCCGGCTGAGTATCCCCGAACGTACAATATGCAGGAGAAGCTGGTAGCCGGGTCTTCCGCACGAAAGAATTACCCCGGAGCGCCCTGGCAAGGGAGTAACTCCGCTTTGACGTCACCGGCGGCTATACATAGCGGGCCTCTGCCTAATTGGACACGCATGACTGCCGTTTTCGACCACCATCGTCATCAATTCGAGGCTCTCGTAGGCGAGCCCGAAAAATCTATCTTCGACGCGGAACTTGGGAGCAAGTTTCCGAAGAGGTCAGGAAATCACGAGACCACCATTGAGAGGAAGAGAGGCGCACGCGCCCGCTCTCCACCAGCTCGCCGCACGACTCTGGCCTAAGCGACGTAGTTCGTGCTGTCCGCCCACTCGCCTGCTCCCCCCTCCCTCCACCCCCCTCGGACCGATAGACGAGCCAGCTGCAAGGTAACGAGAAACGCCCGAGCGTCACCAGAGCGTACCACAGCGCATTGTACAGTAACGGTAGGTGGGGTAGCGTTCTAGGGCGACGATCAGCGGTTTAAACGAAATCACAAATACCGTTGGAAGGATCATGATGGATGGTTGGCTGGCCTCCCCGCCGTACGTGCGTTAGCTAGCGGCAGCAAGAACTCCTGTCGCCCTCGCTCGGCAGATCAACCTCCTTTTATAATAAAAAAATATTTTTTTTTTTGGAGGAAACAAGGAAGATGCGCGATTGTTTCATGGCAAGAGAGAAGAGAAGCTGATGCTGGAAAAATTAAGGCTTCTCTCGGTGCTCATCCTCCACGATTTACACGTGAAAATCCCCCCTCCTTTCCCTGCTGCCGTCTGAGAATTCTGCCGAAGAGCAGGGTCCAAGCGGCATGAGGCGGAAGCGGCGGCGCGTATATTGCGAGCGGTGAGAGGATGACAGTCGCATACAGCAACGTAGACAACCATCGTGAATGACAATGGCCGGACAAGGATGATCAAAGGATCTTTGCGTCCTGCTTGCGCGATTGTAGCGACATCCTCGGGTATCGTTTTTCGACGATAGTCGAACCTTTCGACTATCGTGACTTGGGCCCTTCAGCTACGCTATAGTACTCACTTTAAGGCAGGAGATAGGAGTCCAAGTGTCTGCCGACGAAGAGCGTTCGAGACCAGTCTAGTGGGTAGACGAGGCGACATTCCGCGACACGAAGTGGAGAGAAGACTAAAAAGGCGCGCGCGTGACAAGCGGCGGCACTTCTTTGCGGACGACCAAGAGAAGGTTGTGTGGTGGCGAACAAGTTCTTGTCAGCGGGCTTTAGTCTTCAATTTGATAATTTGTAATAGCTGGGACCGGTTTTCTTCCTCCGGTATCTTCTGAGATTCGCCCTCCGGAGGGTTGAGGCCATCTTGAACTAAGTTTCTCCACTTCCCCTTTTGCCGAAGTAGGAAGCCGGGAAGTGAAGCCTGAAGCCTCACTATCACACGTTGATCATCATGAGCCAACGGCAATTATCGGCGCACCGTCTCAATGCCAGACGATGATCCATAGGCGCCATAGTTACCTTTTGGAGGCGTTCGAATCCAGGATCGACAATGGCGAGACCACTCCGGAAGAGCACTACCGGCTCCTCAAGTCAGTTCGCGACATCATTACGGAAAATTCTTGGATAGATATGCTAGTAGATTGAACCTGCATGAAAGTGAGAGATGAAAGAAGTAGTCGAGACATCCCCTTTTCCAGAGCACTGCTTCGCCTACACACCTGCGGCGGCTTTGTCGATGAATGCCTTTCGAGGCGGTCTCAAACTCTAGCACGATATCTGGTTGAGGAATGATGAGACATTACGAGACATCAGCACCGGCGAAGAAGACCATCGTGTCAATGGAGAGCAGAAGTTCGAATCTAGACTAAAAGAAGTGGCCCGGTCATAGACACTGATACAACTGTCTTTGCAAATCCTTGATGCCGCCTTGTTGTTGTAAGGTCGATTTTCTTTCGCCAACGCGGTGGCTAAATCTACAGGGAACTTGGAGACGCCAGAACCGTGACTTCTTCGAGTAGCCGATTCTTCTGGGGCCTGATCAGACTGGCGAGATTCCTCATCGTTGTGACCTGGCTGCAAGTCCCAATAACGAGCCTAGCAGAGGCCCTCCGACCTCGTCTCAAAAAGAAGACAAGTTCGCAAGTCGGGGCTGTCCTCTCATCTATCTCTCCTCCGACTACGCGTTTTCGTGCTATAAGAGAAAACTTCAGCAAAGCTACCAGTAAGTAAAAAGCAAGTGGGAGAAATAGGAAAAGCCCTTAGTGCAAAAGACCGCATCCACTCGACTGGAACGATCCCATCCCAGGAAGACTTCATGCGTCTTGCATCATTTATCCTTAAGATAATCTAGTGCTTGTTTCTTTAAAACGGCAAGTTTGCAATGGCAGGGAATTCGGGCCAAAAAGAGAATCACAAGACAGACCCCCTAAAAAGAGGAAGATAGCTTCAAAGGACTACCATACGCAGGTCCGTCAGAACACCGCATTTCTTTTTACCCAAAAAAGAAAGCCAAAGCCATGATTCTCCCTTCATCCCAATTGCCGTGTTCTCCCAGTAATGCAAGAAAACCCTCCAACGAATAGCAACAGGAATAAGTCCCAAATCCCACTAGCCGCCAGGTTATCTGCTGACACCGCCCCTTGTACTAGATCATTTCCTCTCGACTGACCCTTAATTCCTTTGCGGAGGGGGAAAATCATCTGCTGATATCGCCAACTGAGCAGTCATGCGGATTCCATATCAAACCGCTTCCAAATCCATCTCTCCCTCCAAAGACGCCGTTTCTCCCCCCCTGGCGCATCTCTCACATAAGCCCCTCTCCATCCCGTTCAACCGCAATCACACACTCCTCACCCACCCAAACACCACCCCCGTCGCCAACCCAGCCACAGCCCAAACGCCCGAATACCCGGCCGCACCCACCTCGTCCGCGCCCTCCAAAACCGTCCCCGCATGCGCCGCCGCATGCGCGAAAGTCAGACCCACCAGCACCACCGTCCTCGTCACCAGCACACGCGTCCCCTTGCTGAACCACCAGAAGTTGTACACGAAGTGCTCCCACAAGCCGGCCGTCTCGGGGTTGAACGCCTTCCGCTCGGCATCCTTACGGGTCCCCTGCGCGGCGAGGGTGGGAACGAGGACGAACTCGCGGGCGGCGTAGCCGACGGGCAGGAGGGTGGCGACGAGGAAGGGCAGGTTGGCGGCATGCGCGACGGCGAGCGAGGGCAGGCCGTCGAAGTGGACGATCATGAAGGACGGCAGGAAGGTCTGCAGCGCGGCGAAGAGCGCGACGCCGTACACGCTGGCGGCCAGGAGCGATGTCGCGAGCACCGTCTGCGCGTCCGAGATGATGGCGCGGTTGGGCACCGCGGCGCGCGGGGCGCGCGGGTTGTGTGCGGGGGACCGGGCACGCAGGAGGCGTGTCGGCGCCGCGAGCGAGAGCGCGTCGATGGTCAGGCAGATGAGCAGCGTGGTCGGCTCGACGCCGTAGAAGGTGAAGAGGAGGTAGTACCACGGCGTGTGAGTGAGGAGGGAGAGGGAGACGAGGTCGATGTCTGCAGAGCGATTGTAGCGTTAGCGATGACTAAATCGGTGGTTCTAATATTGCTTGGGAGGAATGTAGACGCGCTGAAGCTCGTTTGGAGGTCGACGAGCTGTGTGTACGTACCGTCGTAATTCCCGAACCAGCCCAGCGATAGCTCCGTCAGCTTCCAGGTGATGGATGACAGGACTTTCACGTCCTCATTCGATGAGCGGCACACAGCGCGCAGTTGCGGATCCATGAACTCGGAAGCGGCGGACAGTAGCGACATGGAGGTAGCGAAGCTCAGCACTATGAGCAGCGGGAAGCGCACGTATCCTGGCAGCCTCGCGGCGGGCGTTGGCGGCGGCGCGGACGCTGTGGGCACGACAGCGCCATCTTCGCGCGCAATTTCTTTTCTTGACACCATTGTATGCGCGGCGTGAATGGTTGGGTCGCAGGGATGCGCGATGAGGATGGCGGGGTTTTGGTGGTGTTGATGGACTGAGCTTGGGTGTTTTGATCTTCGTTGCCGGTAAGAGCACGTGTGCATGGACCTTTGCGTCATCACACGCTCGTCGCTCAACGTCATACTTCTTCCACATTTGCGCGAAAGCTTCACGCATCCTTGTAAGGCTAAATTGCTGTAGGCAAATTATTCACCATGCCTTTCCAAATGGGTCTTAGTCACTGCTATATCCAGACCTCACAATTGCAAGATCTCTTCAAGGGATGCATTAACACCCACGAACATATTCCTTTTTTTCCTTATTTTTAATTCTACAGGTATATCGTACAGTGTTCTTTTCAATCGCGGTGAACGCTTGCATTCCTAGAGCGGCGAGTCTTCCCTTTTTAGTAGTCACAAAAATATAACGACAGACGCCATACGCGTATATGTCTGTACCCATGCCAACAGGCCCTCCCAATGCATAGCACCAGCCCTCCAGCCATCATTCAAGTTCCAACAATGCTGAAAGAGGAGAGAGTGAGGCAAATATGTACCAAAAACAAAATGTAGCCGAGGAAAAGACCCAAGAAAAGAAAGCAGAGACGATACTATGCAGCAGAGACTTTTCAAAAGTGCAACAGTGCACCATACTCCAAAAGAGCGCCCTTAGTTGCCACCGGCGCGGCCCGGTCTCCTCGGACCCTTCTGCTGCTTCTTCTTCGGCGCGGTCTTCTTGGGACCATCGCCCTCAATGTAACGGACGAGCTCCTCGATGCTCTTAGTGTGCATGTCAACACCGCTCGCACCGGACGACGCACCCGTGGCCTCCGAGACAGTCTGACCAACGCTCGGCTGCGGGCGCAGGTCAGTCCGGGGGGTAAGAGGAATGCGGCGGATACGACCGGCTTGAATATCGCGGACCTGTCTCGCGTGCGTCACAGCGCTCTGTGTGAGCTGCTCGAGCCACGACTCGGCCTCCTTTGTGTTGCGGTCGTTGGGGCCAAGAATCTGGTTGAAGATGTTATACGACTCGCGCATCTTGTTGACCGCCGCGTGCATGTCCTTGTCCAGAGCAAGAGCCTGCGAAAGCTGGAAGAGGAGAGTGGCCGTGTTGATTGACTGCTTGCCTGACACCTCCTCACTGATGCTGAGGCAGGACTCAAACCACAGGCGAGATTCGTGGTATTGCTTCATGGTTTGGAGCATGACGGCAGCATTATTGATGGTCGTGATGGAATCGGGGTGCTTGTTACCATAGATGACCTTCCACAGGTCCAGGGCGTGGCGAACATAGCCAAGAGCAGCCTTGGTGTTGCCGTTGGCGTGCTCAAACAAACCAAGGTTCAGGTATGCCAGGACTGTTTCCGACGAATCAACGCCAAGAGTGCGTTCTGAGACGATGACAGCCTTGTGGGCAAGTTCCACGGCGGCGTTCTTCTCTTCCAAGCCATAGAACAGAGTGGAAAGCTGGTGGTAGACCCGAGCAACTTCTGGATGAAGAACTCCATAAATCTGTTCGTGCAAGGACAAGGACTCCAAAAGGAGCTCGTTTCCAAGCTCTTTCTGGTCTTGCGCGATCGAAATACGGCCCGCCTCCAAGGCTTCCTCTGCGAGAACACTCTGCACATCGATTAGTTTTGCTGTCAGTAACAGGGGGAAGGAAATTACTTGCCTTCGGAGATGCTTCCTTAATGACAGGAACAGTGTTCTGGACATCGTCTGCGTGGAAGGTGAGAGACTGCCTAGGTGCTGCAGGGGAAGCGGTGCGAATAGGAGAGCGGTCCGCGCTCTTATTCTTCTTCTTGTTCTTGCCGGAGCTAGAGTTGTGCCCGTTTGTGGTGGGCTTCAGACCGGAATCAAAAAGTTCCGAGTTGGAGATCTTAGCAACCTGCTCTTTGGTGAATGCGTAAGTCTTGGCCTCAAGCTGCAGACCAAGCTTCAAAGAAACCTCGCGGAGCATCTGAAGCTGCTTGCCAGACTCAATCCAGGTCTCGCCCAGGTCGAAGCGGAAACGCTGCCTGACTTGCTCGACAACAGCAGCCTTAAGGGTATCTGGCTTCAAAGATTCGAAGCTGAAGTCCGCATCGGCGTACAATGCCTTCAATGACGCATCAACCTCTGCGATAGGGTCGGTGTTAACCTCAGTGCCAAGCAAACAATTCAGGAGGTGCGCAACGCAAGCACCCGAGAAGGGCGAGGGAAGGTAGCGAAGCTTCTCGTTAGTGACGTGCTTGAAACCACGAGCAATCATCTCCTGGACCGCAAGGCGCTTCAAAGCCTTCAGACGGGGCTCCTCCTTGTCCGCAAGCGTCGCGATCTTTCCGAGATATCTCAGGTTGATGCCACGCTTGTGCAGAAGGCTGGTGAGGGACTGACCATCCATAGGGAAGCCAACATCACCTTCCTGAAGGTCATGAATCAGGCGGGGAATGATCTCTGCGGTGAGGTGTTCGCAAGCTGCGCGGACCTCAGACTCATCCTTGGCGTATTCCTCCTTCTCCTCCTCCGTCTGAGGAACTTGACCGCAGAACACATCAGGGTTCAGGGCGAAGTGGAAACCAGAGATGTCCACCCGTTCATTCTCCGGCTCCTTCTTCTCGCCCTCGGCGCTCTTCTCCTTGTCACCCTCGGCCTTCTCGTCTGCCTTCTCGTCTGCCTTCTCGTCCTTCTTCGCAGCCTCCTTGGCTTCGGCGCGCTTTGCAAGCTCTGCCCGAATGTACTCCCGAAGCTTAACGCGACCATAAGACTCTACGAGCTCAGGCCTCAGAACAGCCATCCTGTGCGGGTAATCCTTCGCCTTATCCTTCGGCTTGCCATCATCAGCCGGCTCCTGCCAATGCTGCTCGAGCCAGGTGACATCAAGAGGAGTGATCCTGTAGAGGTCAAGGGCGTACTTCCTGCCGTCCGTACCAAGAAGGCCCTTGGTCTCAACGCTACCCTCCAGCTCGTGACGTTTGTTGTCCTTATCCCAGACTGCGTGCTTCTTTACACGCAGAGCCTTGGACAGCTGCTCGAAAAGAGGCGCGAAGGCTTCGTTCTCCGCGACAACATCCTTGCCTTCGACTCCACCATAGTCAATCTGGTGCTCGCCAGGTTCCCGCTGCTTGAATATACCAGGGACAATGCTCTGTCCAACGATACGCTTGCCGAGGTAATCAACGACAACCGTACCCGGCGTGAAAAGACCATTGATATCCAACTGGTTCACAGCCTTAACACCCATCACATCCTTTCCGGTCGCGACGCGCGCCGCTTCGTCACCTCCGTCGGTAGCAAAGGTACCCACGCCGTCAGCACCGAAGGAGAAGAAAATGTTGTTCCATACGAAAATCTGAGCATCCTTGCTCTCTGTCGGGTTAAGAGGAGCAACCTCACCCCTTGCAACGAGGACGGCACCCCGCACAGCAGCCTCATTGTAGTCCGCGAAGAGCTTGGAGGTCAGCCTCTCACGGAAAACGCGGTCCTGGACCGTCTCGCGAGGGAGCTCACGAGTAGACTGAAACTCCTCGTTCCAGTCCCTGAGGTTATCTGCACTCTCCAGTCCAGAGATGAGATAGTTCTCCTGGGTGCGGGTAATGTCGGCCTGGTGGCTGTTCACCGCGGTAGTAGGCGGTGAAACGAGCCATGGGCTGGCAGGAATGGCATTAGAGAGCTGGAACATAGCGAGAGGGTCTTTCGCATTGTTGTACTCCAGAAGCTCCTGGAAAGCCTCGTTAAAGCCAGGAGACAGCTTGGAGATGAGAGTGAGCAGGGAATGCGCGGCAATGTCCTTCGGCGCTGCCCTAGGGAACGGGTCGAACTTCTGGTTCGTCGACTTGTTCACGAAGAATCCAGAGACGTGAGAAGTGATTTGATACTGCTCTCCCTCGTTAGTGGTAATTTGGAGATAGAGCAGGTGACCCTTGGTGCGCAGATGGTACGGCGGAGGATTCCAAGGCGAAAGCGAAATAGCCTTCACTGTCTTCGGCGCCGCATCCTGGGGTTTGGGCAGGACAGTCGTCACGGCGCCAGCGGAGTCTAAGCTGTAGCCATCTAGAGGAGTGCCTTCAGACTTTTCCTCAGCCGCAATCTTAGCCGTGACGTCGTGGAGCAGTGAAACGCCAGCTTGGACACCATGGGCGGTGTCAGTCCTGTCTCCCGCAGCTCCAATGAGCTCTCGCACCCGAATGAAGTGCATTCTGGCCTCCTTCTCGGTGTATGGGTCCTCCACTAGCCTTATCTCTGCGTCCGGGCCGATGCCGGGGACTTCGGAGAGCTCGACGAAGTCGTTGATGCGCTCGCCATTGTGCTCGAGGTGGAAGCAGGAGTACTGGAAGGTCTGGGGCGAATCGATGATAGATTGGCGGAGGTCCTGCACTTGTTCTTGCGTCGAGGCCTAGAAAAGTTAGCGCACACCAGCGATTGTGCGGATCCGGAGATGACTGACAATCACTTGGGTCTTGAACGGCTCGTGCGGTAGCTTAACGTTTAGGGTGAAGACGTCTGCGCGCAACAGTGTCAGCACACCATCCAGGAAGGAGCCTTTCCACTGTGCAAAAGCATTGGGACCGCGTACTGTCAATGGGCTGAGCGTTGCCGTCCGCCTGCTCCTGCTCGCTGTCCTGGCCGGCAACTGCATCTCCATTCGGGGTCGTGTCCGCGGCCGTAGGCTCAGCTTTTGCTAGAGGGCAAGCAGTATTAGCAGACGAGCAATTGCACTCCCGGCATCAATTCCCCCCCAAGGCTCAGGCATAGAGGCGGCGCCAGAGCAGCAGAGACACATACCTGGAGTCGAAGCGTCATTGGTTTGGGCCATGATGGAAATGCAGAAGCGGACCAATTAAGAAGAGGCGCGGGCTCGAAGGAGAAGACAATGGGCGCACGCCGGGCTCTGGAGAAGGCGGGGAATTACAGGCGCATCTAATTGTACAAGATGGAGGGTGCGGAAGAAGGCGTTGAGGTGTTGCTGTGAGCTCGAAAAGTTTAGAGGATTCTGACGAGGTTAGCCGGTTCTGTCCGATTCAGCGCACGCTGGCCCGAGCCCCGAACCCCCGGCCGGGCGCGCCTGCCGCTTCGCCGCCGCGTGCCCGCCTTCGCTCCAATTCTTTTCTCTGCAATGCAATTCGCGGCCGGACGACCGCTGCTGCAACGGGCCTGCCGTGAGCCGCGAGCCGAGACCAGCGACACCGGATGAGCGTCATTGCACAGTCAGTCAATTACCCGCCAGTCTCCGCCCTGCTCTCCCGGCCAGTCGCCAGCTGGGACGGGAGCAGACACGCGCCCATTGGCAGTCCCGCGTCGTCTCCCGCGCTCGCGCATTTCTCGGCGCGACCTCTGCGGCACGCGACACGACCTGACGACGGCCCTGCGCGGCCCTGCGGCGGCCCTGTTTCGTTCCGCCTGCGCTTTTCGATCCGCCAAGCTTGCGCAAACACAGGGAGAGCCTGCTGCGCCGTCTTCCACTAACCTACATGCCACGCTTCTAAGGCCTCCCTGCCTCTGACTCCAGTCGCTCTTTTCATCATTTTCCCTTTCTCTCCCTCTCTCTGCCATCCTTGCAATTGACCACCCCCCCGGCTCGTTCCTTGGCCGGCTTCTTCTCGGACTTTTTTTATTTTTCCTTTTCGCCCCCGTTTCGCGCAATGTACGGCTACGCGGCTCCTGCTCTGCGGGCGCGGAGTCTCCAATCCGTTGTACTACCCCGGCTGCAGCGATCCGCCAGATCTACTCTGGCGAGCCGGCCCTATGCCGCTTACAATACTGCACAACCGGCGCGGGCGCCTGTTGCTGCACCCAAGTTTGGACACCACCCCCGCCGCTTCATATCAGGGGGGTCGCCTGCGCCACAGCCAGGACAACCCGACCCAACTGAGGCTGGCCCTGGTTACGCCGAGCGCCCTCGCAAGAAGAAGGCCGGTTCCGGAGGATCCAACACTGGAAATGACTATTGGGAGACCGCCTTCAAGATGTTTGAGAGCGCCATGACTACCTTCGCTTCCTGCGCCGTTCTCGGGTATGTGGCACGTGTGTTTGCTTCCTTGGACAAGCTTTTCCTCCCTCTCCGCCAATTCCATGATGTCTCATTTCTCATTTCATGCTCAACACAGGACCGTGGGATACTCTTACACCAAGTACTATAAATATATGGTACTCGAGAAAATGGACAATGCTTTCAACCCAGGAGACCCCGTTTTAGACCTTGCCCGCGGAAAGCCCCCTCGCCGGGAAGAGGCCGAAAATGGCTACTGGATTATCCGTGAAGAGCAAGCCAAATTTGACTCCATTATGCGTGGCGAAGACAAAGGCCACTACCACCTTCTCATTGGCGAGAAAGGCACCGGCAAGACCTCAATGCTAATTGAAGCCATGTCGAAGATCGACGGTGATGGTGTAGCAATGTTCGAAGCTCATGCTGATCCGGAAATCTTCCGTATACGCCTCGGCAAGGCATTGGATTTCGAGTACCACGAAGACAACATTGGTTCCTTGTTCTCGATTCGTGGGCCCCGAGATGCTTCTGCACTGCTTGACGTGGAAAGGGCCTTCAACAAACTGGAGAAGGTTGCTCTTAGACGCAGGAACACGCACGATAGACCGCTCATCCTGGTCATCAATAGCGTTCACCTCATCCGTGACGATGAAGACGGGAAAGACCTTTTGGAGCTCCTCCAACAGCGTGCGGAACAATGGGCTGCTGCTAACCTCGTCACCGTCATTTTCAACAGCGATGACTATTGGGTATATGAACGCCTGAAACAATACGCAACCAGGATGGAGGTCACCCCGGTTAGAGATCTGGATAAGAACAAAGCTCTTCATGCGTTGAAGCACCTTCGATGGAAATGGCATGGCGAAGTCCCGTCAGAGCAAATTCTCGAGACCATCTATGACAAGGTTGGAGGGAGGCTCTCTTTCTTGGTTCGCATCGCTAAAGCAGACAAAATGCTTGAGCTATGCGACAAAATTTGTGAGACGGAGAAGACGTGGTTCCTGAATCAATGCTGGATTCTCGGAAGCGATATGGATGATGACGTCATGGACCAGCAGAAGTATGCTGTGAGTTTCCCATTCTTTTGTACAATTCAGTCAGTGCAGGTCTGACATGCAGGCAAGTCTGCTGCTATGGTGCTTGCCAAGGCTCTAGTTGATGAGGAAAAGGAGATGGAAAAAACATATGACCCAGAGAAGGGGCACATTCTCCCTCAGATTCCTCTCCATAAGGCAAGAGAAATCATGACCCGAGCAGATTTCATTCAAAGTTACGACCACATAAATGTCTTCACAATTGACTCCCGAGCCATGGTTAGAGCCGGTAAGTTCTTCTCTTGACGTGCACGGTCTTACATAGGGCCGGAAAGCTGACAGTTTGTAGACTCAGTTCCTATGCAGAACGCATTCCGCGAGATCTGCTCGCAACCTGGCTTCGACAAGTTCCTTGAAGATACACTAGAGCGCATTGGTGACATTGAGAGCTTAGGCAGAACCCGAGAGTTGACCATCAAAGACCTGTGGGAAGGCGGCAAGTACAAAGTCACGACGCGCAACGCCAAGGGCTATGTGGAGAAAGAGACCACGTTTGAGACTCTGCCTGGTCTTAAGGAGGCCGATGATGATGATAACTAGGATGTTTGGCCCACCAAGTCCTGAATAATGTCCTGATTACAGCGTCTTACTTTCTAGCATAATCTTTGGGGAAAGAGTCGCTCGGTGTATGGTTCTGGGTGAAGAACCGTTTCAGACAAACACAGCTTGCGAATTGTGGGGTCGGTTCTGCTTCTTTTGATACCTCCTTAGTTTATAGATGTAATTGATTCTCTTCGGTTGTTAGGGACACCTGATTGAAACATAAATTTCCTCGTGTACAACAGCAATTTCATATGCAAGTAATACCTTCACTGATTTTCTCTCCAAAATGCCATTGCCAGTGGCGGAGCTGTGGAGCAGCTGTGGAGCAGCTGTGGCGCTCTTGCTTCGGCTAAATGTCGGTCCGTTCACGCGCTCTGTTTGTCAACACGCGCATCTCGCGACGACAGCACCAGCCTTAACATCGTGTGCAGCATCATAGCTTAACATCATAGCTCTACATATGCTATGCCGCATAATCAGAACAGTTTTACAGAGAGTATGGCACCATAGATCTGTTTTCCAAATCTAGTTGACCTGAACAGGAGCATGCACATAGCCGCACCAAAAGCCAGCGATCCGCCTTGGACGACTGGCCGTTGCAATCGACTGCTCCGTCCGCTTACGGCCCAGCTCAAGGTCCTCCGCGAGATTGTATATCCACAGCTGGGTACTACCGTTTCGACTGGCCAAGCCTCCACCTCCGGACTGGTTCCCGCGCCGAGCTCAAAATTCGAATCCAAGGAAGAGGATGAAATTCACCACGTCGGGCGTCGGAAGAGCTTCGATGATCCAGACTGGATACCTAGCGGTCCGGATAAGAGAGGTACTAAGCGCCTCTATACTAATCGCTCCGTGAAGGCCAACCCAAATTCTGCGCCTGGTGTACGCAAGCCCGGTGAAATTTCTATGCCAACTCCACTCATTGCTCGCCAAGTGATGCTCGACGATTCCTCTCAACCCAAGGCAAAGCAAGCAACGGGATGGCAATTCCTACAGACTCCGAAAAAGCGAAGATTTCCACTGCTCAGGCATGACCGAAGCTCAGCCTTGCTCAGGGAATCAGTTGGTGCACAGTTGCGTCACGTGGAGCGGTTTTTGCAAGCGTTTCGTAGCCTACTCCATGCTACGCAGCCTGGAGACCTACCTGGCGAACCCAAGACCGGCACTCGTTCGCTAATGTCTACCTGCCTTCGTCGGATTCCTGCGTACATCGAGGGCAGACAGCAATGGGAAGACGAAGAGAATGCTGAAAAAATTGATGCAAGTGAGCAAGTCTATCAGGAACTGGAAGGGATGGGAGCAGCTTCAGGGTGGAGGCCATTACGAGAAGTAGTACGTGCTCATGGTGTTGCCCTCGTCACCGTTGCTGTCTCAGAGAAGCTCCTTGACACCATCCATATTGAGCAGCTTATTCGCCAGTGCTATGATTTGCTCGCATTTGACGAGGCGGAGGAGATTATTTCAGCTTTCGCCTTTGCAACAGCACCGCTTCCACCTCCTAGGACCACAAAGGACGAACTTATCCAATTTGACGATCCACGATTCAGAGGCATCGCAACAGCACATGCTTGGGCAGACAGGACAGATGGATGGTCATTTTTCTACCGCCTAGTCCGCAAGCTGCTCCTCTGCGGCCTTCTTCCTATTGAATGGGCTTCAACGGCAAAGTTCAAGCAGATTTGGAGCAGGATCATTCGCAATATTTCAGATTCGAATAGCGCAGCGCATTCAGAGGCATGCAAGCTCTTCCATGCGGTCACATCTATCGCCTGTGGGATCAATCCTATGGGTATCAGCGACACTTTGTCAGATGAAGCAGACAATAACCAGTCCACAAAAACCCCGCCTAGTGTCAGCAAAGCATTGACTACCACTGTCTCATCACTTTCTGTTATATTCGCAGCAATATTCCTCCTTCCCAATGAAGAAGCAAGCTATGGTCAAGGAGGCAAATATGCCATACAGCATGCACTTGAAAGCGTGGCCTCGGAGGTCACTCGTTACATTCTTGAAGGCAATCTCAACAGTATGCTTGCGCGCTCTAGTTGCGCTATCGAAAGATTGAGCAACATAATCACCTGTAGCATCATCGCCGGCGTCAAAGGTGGTACGAGACTCCCTCATAGCGCTAGTTCGCCAATTACTATGCATATCAGAGGTCTAACACAGGTCGAGGAAACTACGGAACGACAATTACTCAACATTCCAGCTATTGTCTGCTCCGTTGCCGAGACTTGTGGCAAGGCGTACGCCCCAAAATCACCGGAGAACGTTTTTCAGGTCTTAAAATCCATTGTTCTAGATCTGAAATCGTACCGCATCTCATCGATGGATGATGGGGACTTCACCGAATCGACCCTTTCCAATGACTGGGAGACCGTAGGTTTCCCTTCGTGGTTCTTGAAGCGTCTGGCTCTCGACTCTGCCAACGAGTTCGCCGACCATTCCCAGGACTTTATTGGTAAGCCCCGGAAATGTCCCCTTTTCTAATGCGAACTCATATCTAATGCACACTACAGGAACTAGCAGAGACTGCTTCGAATTCGCCCTCAAGATCGAAAACGAGATGCAAAAGATCCAGATGCCGCATTACGACACACCCTTCTTCTATAAGGACGCTGACTACCATGTCGGCTACCGCTGGGAATCCGGCATCTCCGAATGGGTCGAGGCTACACCCTTCGTCACGCACACCTCTAAACTCGTACCGCCGTTGCCGCCACCCCCAGGAGAAGAGGAAGAGGATGAACAGGAACCCCCCTCAAGCCCCCTCAAGGTCTCCACGCCCGCCCGTCCCACCCTCTCCCAGCTCCTCCTCGCGAACTCCACTCCCGACGTCCTCTCCCAGACCCCCGTTGCCGCGGTGTTCTCCACTCCGACTACTGCTACTCCGGTGTCAACTACGCCCGCCTTCTCGAGCACACCTGTCGCTCTTGAACACTTTCGGAAGAAGTACGACATCGACGACTGCTTTGCAGCTGATGAGACGGAAGACGATGCGGAAGAAGACGGTGAGGACGACGTGGACGAGCTGGCCCTCACGAGCCCCGTGCAACAACCGCAACCACCACCTCCGTCATCCTCGCCCGAAAGACCGCCGCGAAAGCGCGTGAGGAAGAGCGGCGGCTGCGGTGAACGGCGCGTTCCTCAAAGCCGGCCAGCTAAGATGACGCTGAGTACAGTGTTTGGGCTGGATGGGCCGGACGACAGCGGGGATGAGCTGGGGTTCTTGTAAGGGAACTATTTGTTTTTTTTTTCCATCATTCTCTTGGATGTTCCTCATGGAGGAAGCGTTGGAATAAAACTTTTGATTATGCATTTTGGTGGTTGGCTTCTTGCAGACAGTTTTTCTTGTTGGCATTTTTCATTTTGCGGTGATACCCAGGTTTTTTTTTTCTATTAAGCAGTAGAGACTCAAATGCAACAGAGCAGTCGTAATAAATATAACATTCTTACGGTCTTTATCCAAGCAATAGGAGGTTATTATTGAAGTAAGTCGAATCAAGCTCCCATGAAAATTGTTTGTCACTGCTACAAACCAAAATAGCAACATCGAATCGTCATAGACGCCACACACACACACGCACCCACACAAACACACGAACCCCCACAACCACAACCACAACCACGACGAAACACCTAGATCATGCTACAAGAACAAATCAAAAAATACATCGTTACAGCCCGTAAACAAACGTAACCCGCTCGTCCCCCTCCCGCGGGCTTTCCCTCCACGCCTCCACCCACGCCGCGATCCTGCGCTCGAAGCTGCCGCCGCTGCGCCCCAGCCAGTCGACCGCGCGATCCAGCACCTCCTCGCCCTTGCGGCTCCTGCCCGCGTCGCCCCTGCGCAGCGGGCCCCGGCCCCAGCGCCGCTCGGCCTCGACCTCGTCGTCGGTCCACCGCGCGAGCGTGCGCCGCCTGCGCTCGTTCTCGGCGACGACGAGGGCGCGGAAGCCGGCGAAGCCGGCGAAGGCGAGGAGGACGCAGAGGGCGGTCCAGACGAAGGAGGTGCGGTAGCCGTCGGCCTGGAAGCGCGGGGCGAAGAGCAGGCTCGCGAAGACGCCGGCGACGTTGCCCCAGCCGTTGATGCCGAGGGCGATGGCGCGCTTGCCCGGGGCGGGGAAGTTGTTGGTCAGCCAGGCGACGGTGAGCGGGGAGGCGATGAAGGTGCCGGAGAGGAGGACGCAGAGGGCGAGGTAGCGCAGGGCCAGGTGCGCGTCGTCGTCGGCGCTGGTGGCGTCCGGCGGGTCGGACGCTTTGGTTTTGGATGGCACGAAGATCGTGCCGGCGAAGCCGAGGAGGACGATGACCAGGCTGACGAGGATGGGTTTCGTGCGGTCGCGGCTGCGGTCCGACCAGGAAGTAAAGGCGTAGAGGGTTGCGGCGGCACAGATGTAGGGGGGTGCGGTGAGGAGGTTGGCGAGGGCCGGGGTGGATGAGAGGGGGGCGAGGACTAGTGGGAGGAAGATGGAAAAGGCGGTGCTGGGTATGGCGGAGAGGATGTTGAAAACAAGGAGATAGTAGACCTTCCAGGAGCAGAGAGCAGAGAGGACATCGTGGGCCGAGAGTCCGCGGTCGTTGACATTGATCTGCGGGGAGTTCGTCCGCGGAGGGGAGTATCCTTGGCTCTGCGGAGAGGCAGATAACAGACCCTGAGCTTCTTCCCCACCCGACGTGGCGGATTGCATCGACGCTTCAAGATCGTCGTGGTCCACATGTGAAGGCAGGGGAGAGGCTGAGCGCTTGGAACGGATTTGAGTCGCTTCGCCCTCTCTATCCCGCCTGATGCGCTCTTCAGCCCATTCGCGCTCCTCGGGACTCAGGAACCATGCCGTCTTTCCTCGTTCCGGGAGCCAGAAGAAGCCGCTTAGCGCAACAAACATGGTGGTGCACCCTTCAATCAAAAAAAGAATTTGCCACGAATGCCAGCTACTGTGGTCTGGCGGAGGGCTTGGGCCGTCGATCTCATGCGCATCTTGGCCCGGGAAACGCGAGAATACGGCGTATGACAATATGCCACCGAACGCGCCCGCGACAGCAGCCTGGCCGTAGAAAATAGCTAACCGTCTGCCAAACTCAAAACGGGTGTAGAATAGCGAGAGATAGGACACCGTCACGGGGTAAAAGCCGGCTACATGCCAGTGTCAACGGATCTCCAGCACCACAAGATAACACGTAGCTCTTGGGCATACCTTCGAGAGTAGCTATAATAATGCGCAGAATGTACAGCTGCCACGCAGCATGTACCCATATATGTAGCGTGGTGCAAAGACCCCATAACGCCATGCAAGAGGGCACCCATCTCTTCATACCATACTTGCGCCCCAGTGCGGCACCAACCGGTTGTAGTGTGACGAAGAAGACGAAGAACAGGGCAACAGCGGTGTTGACATCTTCGCGGTCGAGGCCGGCGTCGGTGGTAAAGTGCGCGGACTCGGCGCTCCCGATATTGGATTTGTCTAGGGAGTTGAAGAGGAAGAGGAGGGCGAGGAAAGGGAGCAGTATGACGTCGAGCTTGCGGACGGTGCGGCGGTTCAGCTCCTCCTCGTCCGGGGAGAGAGCCTCGTCGGGGCGGAGGTCCGACGGCATATCATCTCTAAGCGCGAACGGTTCGCGGTCGTCGTCTTCGTCGGGCGTGGGCGCGCCTGGGGAGGAAGAATCGGAGGCCGATGACGGTGGAGCTCTGGCGCGGAGCTGCAGCTCGTAGTGCTCCGATGCAGACATGTCAGCTGGGGCGCCTGGCAGCTGGAACGCGCCGGCGGTGAGAGGAAGGGCATGACCGTGATCGCTAGCGGCTCAACTGTGGAGACGGGCAGCGGGAGACCGGGCGGCCGCCGACGGGGCCACGGGGCCCGCAGGGATAATCCAGAGGCTGCGCGCAGGCATCGACGACGGCGTACAGGGCGTCTGCGCGGCCAGCAGCAGGGCGGCCCTGGGCGGGTGCTGGGAGGAGACGCGGAGGGGGCCTCTCGGCGTGGGTGTGGTTGCACTGCCGCCGCCGGCGGACAGCTGGACAGCTGGACAGCCAACGGCGGGCGTGAGCAGAGGAAAAATGGACGATGGGCCGGGCGAGCGACGGGCGGGCGCAGGGCCCGGCCTGTGTCTGCCAATCCATCCGACAGATCACCTCCGACGATGACGCCTAGCAGGCATCAGCCGGGCCCTGGACGCTGAGGCGAGGCGGCTCACGGCTCGTCACCTCGTCACATCGCGAGCTCTCGGGCTGCCCGCTACGGCAGTTTATTTGTTTTGCGGCCCACCTGCAGCGCGTAACGGCGTGCGGCGAACTCAGGCTGCATGAAGCGTGCAGCCCCAACGAATTGGAGACTGACGCGAGTGCAACGCCCATGCAGCGCCGCCCGCGATACGCAGCGGACGACTGGCGGCGATAGGACGAGCTCCGTCTGCGCGAGTCCTGGGCGAGCCGGAGCAGCGCGACGCATCGACCAGCGAGTCAGCGCGGGCTGATGATGCACAGCCCAGGTGCACATCTGCGGGGACACAACAACGAACGCCTTGGCCCCGGCGCTGCGTGGAGCTGGCAGGCACAGATATAATACATACACGCTCTCTCTCTCTCTCTCCACCGCTCCCGCTGCGAGAGGAGTTGAGTTGCAACATCCCTGCGCGAACCCCGGGCTCCCAGGATTCTGAGCCGCGCCCCGTGTCGTCTGGGGCGCTGTTAGCGGGTAGAGCCGCTGCCTTGCAGGACCAAAACACCGTCACCAACCTTCTCTGCACACCCCACCCAGCTCGCTCATCAATTCCGCCCCTTTTCCTCTTCTCTGTACATATTCTCGCTCCCGCTATTCGCTCTTGCTCTGCAGTGTCCGGAGTCAGTCTGTCCCTTCACCTGCTTTGATATTGCTGCCTCTGATAGTTTTTTGAAGCTCTCCCAGCCACCCGTAAACAATTGCTGCCCATATGCCCTGCGCACCGCTCTCACCGCAACAACCACCGACCGCCCCACACAACGACCCGCAGCCCTCCACATAGCCCAGCGAACCACGAGATACCGCAATTGCGACCTGGACGACCTCGCATCCGCTTCCGACCGTCACCGGCGCAGCCAGACACCGCTGTCTGAACTGCTGCCCGCGCTATCCTCGCGATGGACGGCCCACCGCCTCCACCACCGCCGCCGCACGGCGAAAACCCAAAGACCACCGCCGGCGGTCAGGGCTCTGGCCTGCCGCCCGGTAACTATGACATATTCATCATCCCGCCTCACAGTTCAGGGTCCGGTTTCCTTTACCTGCCTTCTCTCGCAGTGCAGCGGAACTCCTTCCTCGCCGGCGTCGGCTGCACCCTGCTTGCTGTGTTGGTCTGGACCATCATCGAACCCACGCTCAAGGCATGGTTCTCGGCAGTGACGTCCAGCGGCGGAGGCGGAGTGCTGATCCTCGTGCTCGGCGTCGGTGTGGCCGGTTGGGCCATGGGGAAGACACAAGTCGAGGGAGCAGGACCTGGCTCGACCGGGCCGGGAGGAGGTGCTGGCGCCGGCGCTGGAGCTGGCCACGCCGCCGGTGGTGGAGCTCGCGCGGGCCCTCAGCCCAACGGCTTCCCCGGCGGTTTCAACCACACACCTCCCCCTGGAGCTGGAGCGGGAGCTGGAGCTGGCCCTGGAGCAGGATCGACGCCGAGAGGAGCGTGGGGAGGTGGCACCCGCAACGCTTCCGCTGATTGGGAGAAGGCAAGGGAAGAGACAAGACAACGGGATGAAGCCCGCAAGCGGGCCGAGGAAGTACGCCGCCAGGCTGCGGAAGAAGCCAAGAAGAAAGAAGAAGCTGACAGGGCCGCGCGTGCACAGGCCGAGAAGCAAAAGTGGGAACAAATGCGTACTCGCGAGAAAGAACAGCGCGAGAGGGAAGCACGCGAGCGGTTAGCACGGGAAAGACTAGCCAAAGAAAAGACGGAAAGAGAGGCTCGGGAGAAAGAAACCCGTGAGAAATTGGAGCGAGAAATCCGCGAAAAACTTGAAAAAGAAGCTAAAGCGAAAGCAGCGGCCGAGCAAGCAGCTGCCGCCGCAAAAGCAGAAGCAGAAGCCGCAGCGGCTAAGGAGAAGGCAGTCAAGGAGCGCGAGGAGCGCCTCAAGGCTGCCCGCGAACGTGCTGAGCGCGAGCGCAAGGCCCGCGAAGCTGAGCGGCAGGCCAAAGCCGCCAGCGAAAGCGGGAAGCCGCCCAGCCCGTCGCCCAAGAAGCCCTACGAACGACCGACCGCCCGAACGACCGATGGCGATTCTCGTGCCTACTCAGGCTTCCGGCCCTACGATACTCCAAGAGCACCACGTACCACCGCTTCCGCGTCGATGTACTCCGAATCCGTCGCATCCTCTTCCTACGCGCCGTCTACGTCCACCGCGAGGACATCCCCTCCGCCCTCCGTACGTGGGCCGTACACCACGAGCGATCCCGAGAAGGTGATTATCAAGGGCGTTTACCTGTTTACATCGTTATTCCCCAAACCTACTGCTCAGCTCGTGTCAGGCATGGGCCCAGTCACTGACGGACTGGTCCTACGCATGACCACTGAGGGTCTCTTTATTGACGATGATGTGCGGCAGGTCCCGCAGCGTGAGTGGGATGTCAAAGCTTGGACTATGAAGCTCGTCGAGACTGCCGAAGTCAAGTCGAGCGGCGTTTACATCGTGAGAGCCAGCATTAGAGACCCGGAGAGCAAGAAATACGTCTTCGTCCTTAGCATGGAGGAGAGCTGGAAGGTGGCGACGGGCCTGCAGAGGCTGCGGAAAGGAAGCCAGGTGCGCGCGTTGGGCGTCCAGGGAATGACGATGGCCGATGCGAACAAGACGCTTCAGGTATTGGGCATGGCGTGATTGACGAATGGCGAAGAGCGAGAACCAGAAATATGGGCGGCACAACTTGTTTATTCTGTTTGCTGAGGAATGCTGGTTTCGTGGCGTTCCAGGCATGGATTACCGGCCGAGTCTAAGTCCCCAGCCACATCTCACCAATGGCCTGATCGTTACAAGACAAGAGCTTTTTGGAGGAACGGTGATTGCACCACGAAGACAAGTTTAACATTTGGAGGACGACACAAGTGTCGGGAAGAAAAAGGCTCGGCTGGCTTTATCACACATTTTGCAGGCGGCATCAGCGACGGAGTTGATCGACTATTTTCCATTCTTTTGGGATTCTTCCTTTTCTACATCTTTCGCTTAGTGGAAGTCTTGTTGTTCATGTTATTGGCTGCAGAAAAGCGCTTTCCGTTCGTTTTTGAGTTGGAGAGAGTTGCAGATGCTTTGTACGTACTCGCGGGATACCCCACAATTCAAGTCGGCTTCTCTGCTTCTTCACTTGCTATTAATATTTGCATAGTATCCGTTAAAAGGCGGCTTGGTCGAAGAGCACTAGTACCAAGCAGTACGACCACCAGGGGGGTGTATTCAAAAAATATCGCGACAGTAAGCGAACTAATGAAAGCTGACTTCTTCCCTCACTAAAAGGTAGAGACTTCTTTGTTTACCTTTGGGTATCTTTTCCGTCTATACCGACCCTCAGAGGTCGGCGCCCGCCTTTGCATTATTGATTCTCCGACAGCTGCTCCTTCAGTCTCTTATGTACGGAAGCGCGGAAAAGTTACGGATAGAGTGGAGCTATCCGCTTTGAAAGCCCTGACTTCCTGCAGCAGAGTCATGCAGCGGAAGCTGATGATGCTGTTCAAAAGTCTTAACAGACTCATAGTAAGACTTCTTGATTCCCGAATCGTGATCTGATAGAGCTAAGTGTCGCTGATATGCATTATATCAAGAAAATGTAAGAAACTCAATTTGACGGGTGAAAAGTTACTCCATTAATGCTCCCTCCTTTTGTCACCGCAGCTCCAAAACCACCCAATTTAGACATTTTTCTCTCGCCAGACAGTTCAGGATCTATCCGTTACCCTTTCTTTGCCTGAATCATGTCCCTCATTCTCTCCCCAAAATCCCCACCAACGCGTCTACCAGTGCCCGCGCAAACCCCTCATCATTGATGTCCCTCTCATCCTCTACAACCTCCACCCCACTCCCCCTCAGCCCCTCCCTCACCGCCCCGAACAACGCCTCATCCGCCTCTCGATCCTCGAACGGCCCACCCTTCACGCTCATCACGCTCACACCCCCCTTGGGAATCCACACCTGCACCTTCCCGGGGTCCTTCGCGCCCCTCAACTTCTCCGCAATGAACTCCCCGATCCCCTTACACTCCTCCGGACTCGTCCGCATCAGCGTCACGCTCGGGTTGTGCTCCCACAGCTTCCTGCCGGCCCTGACGTACGCCTCGGGCACGCTGGGGCGGGGGCCGAAGTTGGCCATGTCGGTCGCGCCGAGCGAGACGACGGCGGGCAGGCCGAGGCGCGCGGCGGCGGCCAGGCGGGCCGGCCCGGCCGACATGACGGCGCCGGCGACGAGGTGGTCGGCGACCTCGGTGGTGGTCAGGTCGAGGACGGCGTCGAGGGCGCGCGCGCGCACGAGGCGCTCGAGCGCGAGGCCGCCGTGGCCGGTCGCGTGGAAGATGTGCGTGTCCGGGAAGGCGTACGGGCAGGCCGAGGCCGGCTGGGCCGAGAGGTGCGAGAGGTGCGATCGGATGGTCGTGACGGCGGGGGTGGTCACGCCGAACATGGTGATTCCGAGGCGGATGGGGCGTTTGGTGGTGGTGGTGGTGGTGGTGGTGGAGGGGGATGGGCGCTCGGATTGGGTGCGTTGGTAAGCGTTGGCCATGCCGACGATGGCGCCGGCGGCGTTGGAAGCCACGGTGCGGAGGATGGTGTTGAGGCCCGCGATGTCGACGATAGAGTAGGTGAGCGTGATGTCTGTCTCCCCAATTATGGGGCCCGTTTCGCCGCTCGCGATCGTGCTGACGATCAGCTTGGGGAAGCCCATGGGGAGTGCGGAGCGCATTACTGCGGCGGCGAGGGAGGTGCCGCCGCTGCCACCTAGGGAGATGATACCAGTGATGGGTTGTTTGGAGTTCTTTCCGGTAGTGGAGGGCGATGACTTCTCTTTCTCCTGCTGTTCCAGAATCGTGCGGATGTAGTTGGTGGCACAGGCCGCCATGTGCTTGTTCAGCTCCCCGCGGTCGAGGGAGCTGACGTCCGATGGCCCGTCCTTGGGAGCATGTTTTGTGGTGAGCTCATTGGCAGTGACGGTGATTGCGGAGTGTGAAACGGCTTCGCGGCCGACGTCTATCAAGGTAACATCGGCGTTGTCGTGCTCGAGGATCTTATCACGGGTGAATAAGAGCTCCTCGAGCTTTGTATCACAAGTTCCGAGGAGGAGGATGTGCGGCATCTTTAGTAATGAAAATTCAGGAAACGGGATAGCAGGCTGGATTGATCGGAGGCGCAAATGAAAGGAATTCAGTTTTGGAAGGAATTGTTGTCAGAAGATGATATAGAAGGACGACCTCTGGTAAAGCGCACCTTCACGGTTGTGAATGCTCCTAGCAAATCAGTCCTAAGATAATGTGCCGGCGTATGAGGTCAACTTGTTTTCACGTTCTCTTTGGATCGTTTACAAGGGAACCAGAAGCTTTGAACGGGTGTGGCGATGTCTGACGGTTGGGCTCGGGGTCGGAAGTGTGTTATCGTCAGCCTGTTCGTCGATGGGTGTGCGGTGTCGGTAAACCGGGTGAACGTCGATACCTCAGTACTACGGCCCCTCGTTGTCCTAAGGCAATCACGTATTTGCGGGTGGAGGCATAGGCAGGATGGGAGATCGACAAGGGCGGGGCGGGATGTGACGACATACTGCAGGTGGGGTGCAGGCCGGTTGACTCGGTCGTGAGAGAGCCGGACAGCGAACGACTACACAACGATGACTCTCCAGTAAATAAAAGGGTACCAACGCACCTCGCAACCTCCACTCTCTAGAGAACTCCTACCACGATCGATGAGATGGCCCCACCAACGAACCGCACCGAAATCCTGGCGAAGCTGCGCTCTAACGTGGCCAATGGCAAGTCTATTGTCGGCGCAGGTGCAGGTCAGTTTGTGCCTGTCCTTCGGGTGATTGACTGCAAGGTTTGAGGCGGAAAGGCTGGGTCAGTGACGCTGACTTCCCGAGTGCAGGCATCGGGCTCTCCGCCAAATTCATCGAGAAAGGCGGCGGCGACCTCATCATCATCTACAATTCCGGTCGCTTCCGGATGGCGGGCAGAGGCTCGGTAAGAACATCTCCATGTCTGGTGATCAGGTCAGAAGAACAGCGGCAATTAACGGATGCTGTGTCCTCCAGTTGGCCGGCTTGATGCCTTACGGGAATGCAAATGATGTTGTGCTTGAGATGGTACGTACGCTCTCAAATATATCACTCCACCACCAGTAGTCGAAGCCGCGAGAAGAGACGTCAAAAAATTCTTTGAGAATCGGCATCCAGACGCCTGCTTTAACTGCATAAGCGCTCCTCCGTTTATTGTTGGAATGTTCTTGGCACCTCTTCTGCATTTGGGTCTGGACAACATTTAAATTATCCATGGCTAGACGCATTTTTTTTTTTGCAACCGAACCTTCGGGCACTTAAAATCACAGGGCATGACTGATTTGCAATCGGAAGGCGAACGAGGTTCTTCCCGTGGTTGAACACACGCCGGTAATTGCCGGGGTGTGCGCTACGGACCCCTTCCGGTCGATGCCGTCGTTTTTAAAGCAATTGAGGGAAATCGGCTTCGCGGGAGTACAGAACTTCCCGACGGTATGCTTGCCACTCGCCTCAAGCCACTGCATTGCCCTTGGACCAGGATACCCCTGGCACGATAGGCGAAGAGGGCTCACGATGTCTATGCCAGGTCGGTCTCGTCGATGGTACATTCCGCGCAAACCTTGAAGCGACGGGCATGAGCTTCGACTCAGAGGTGGAAATGGTTAAGACTGCGCACGAGATGGGCCTCCTGACGACCCCTTATGCCTTCAATGTCGAGGAAGCGGAGAAGATGGCTCGCGCCGGGGCGGACGTCCTGGTCGCGCACATGGGCTTGACGACGTCGGGCTCGATCGGCGCGCAGAGCAGCAAGAGCCTCGATGACTGCGTTAAGCTCATCCAGGAGATGCGCGACGTCGCGGTCGGGGTCAATCCGGATGTACTGGTGCTCTGCCACGGTGGCCCGATCGCAAGGCCCAAAGATGCGGAGTATGTCCTTACTCGGACGAAGGGGGTGCACGGCTTCTATGGCGCAAGCAGCATGGAGAGACTGCCGGTTGAGGAGGCTATCACGAACATCACGAGGGAGTTCAAGGAGGTCAGGGCAGCGTAGAGAGCGAAGGGTAGACAGCGCAATCCGTCCGATTCTTTTCCTTCTTACACAGCGCACGTGGCGGCAAGCAAACGGGAGCGAAGCTTTCCGCAAACGTTGACTAGATGGTGGTCCCTGAATCGGGGCGGCGGCGGTGGGAGCACGGGGATGCTGACTACGCAGCGCGCAGGCGCGAGGATTCGCATGACGGGTGTCTTGATGACGATCGCCTGCTCGCGCGCTATTAGGCGGACCGTTTGTGGGGTAGGCGGCGAGCAACGGAGCACGTCGAGACAGGATCGGGGCGATGGGTTCTTGATTCGACCACATATCATGAGTGAGTGGCAGCTGGCAGGAGACTGTACACCGCCTCGCGGCTGCGGCTGATTGGCCTGAAAGTTTGTTGCCAGCAGGTCACGGCTGCTGTTGCTGCTGCAGCCTTACCAACACGTAGGCGCGGCGGGTGGAGGACGGAGGGCGACGGTGCCAGCGCAGCTTGCACCATGGGTGGAAACGGGCAGCGGGCGGCGGGCAGTGGGCGGCGGGCAGCGGGCGTGCCTGGACGAGTAGCGCTGCTGACGGGCGCGCAGACGCCGGAGCGAAGCACAGAGGCCTTGTCACCGAATGCCAGAGCGCGGCCGGGGCGCTAGCGGATAGCTGCGGTGTGGAGCGTTTGAGACGAGGCCTGGATAGGTACAAAGCAAAACCGCCAGCCCATTGTCGCCGGGGCCCAGGGCCGTCCCAGCAGCACCCTGGCGGCGCCGCCCGCTGGCCCTGGCCCCGCCGCCGCGCAGCATGGCAGCGCGGTGAAGGCGTCGACGAGGCCGCGGGCGATTGGCGAGGCATTGCAATAATAGCGGCGACCCTGCAAGTTCCTGCAGGCTCATTTCCCACGCGCCGCACTGGGCAGCGTGGGCAATATGGCTCGCTTTGGTCGCGCAGCGCAGGCAGGCTGGAGGCGGCGGGCAGGCCGCTGCGTGGTGCGGTGCGGCTTGGGGCTTGGGACTTGGGACTTGGGAGCAGCAGCGCGCTACAGGGCCCTGGTGTTTCCGCCGGCGTGGATTACGGCCAGGATGCCTGTCGCTGGCGGCAACGCGGGCTGCAATTGGCGGGAGCGAGTCCTGGAGTGTCCTGGGAGCGGCCGCAGCTAAGCCCAGCTCGGCCGCGCTGTCGAGCGACGGCGCCGCGGCTGCGTCGTGCGAGTGTTTTCAGCGCGCGGCGGCGACGGGACCTCTCGACCCTCGTTGCTCGTTGCCCCCCCCCCGGGGTCGTCGCCCAGTGCCCCAGCTCGACGCTCCCACGCCCACGCCCACGCTCCGTCGCGGCTAGGCCAGCTCTGCGACACGCTCTGTCTGGCCCGCTGCTGCTCGTTGCTGCTGGCTGCTGGCTGCTGCTGCTGTTTGCTGGCCGTGGACGCGTGCGCACCCAGGCGTCACGAGTTGCTGTGCGCGGCCTGCGTCCAATAAGCTGCCCAGCGCCGGCCGATCAGCAAGCCGCTTTCACACCCATCATCTGCCCTGGCCACTACGTCTTAGCCCTGCCAGCCCAGCGACAGACAACGTCCGCCGCCCGCCAGCCCATCACCACGCGCTTCGCTGCGCCTGCCCTCGCCAACACTCTCCCTCACCTCTCACCTCGCTCTCCACGCCGGCCGCCCACCGACACCGAGACGCCCCCGACGAGACGAGCCGCTGCGCGAGTCCCAGGCCCGTGTCTGTGTCCGTGCCCGTGCCCGCCAGCTCCAACCGGCGCCGCTGCCCTTGGTGTTACGTGCGCCGTCCTTCCCTCCAACAGGCATTTGCGCCCGCAAGCCACACCGCAGCCTCACTACTGCCTCCATCTGCTGCACCTGCACCTCGCCCCGGCTCGCCGCTCTTCTTCTCTGCCTCGACTCCACGCCCCGGCTCACCGTCGCTCGCCCGCCCGCCTTCCGACTCCCACGGCGTAGCGCTCTGCCTGCTGTCGCGACTGTGCATGGTTGCCCGCCGGCTGACCTCCAGCCTAGCTACCGCTGGCTGCCTGGCTGCATCGCCCTTCGATCAGCCCAGCTGGTAGCCCTCCACCACGCGACCTGGACCATCGCCCTCGACGCGCCCGCCCCGACCTCCTCCGCCGTCGCCCGCGCCTGTCCGCCCTCGCCTCCTCTTCACCGAACGAGCCTTTTTTTTTGATACCCGTCCCCGGCTGGCTTGGGGGTTACCTTCCGCTTGTTTAGACTTTCTCTTCGTGCGGCCTCTACGGACAGGCCTTGGGTAGTTGAAGATGAACCAAAACTTTGGCAACATGATGGGCGCCCAGCAGCAGCCACAACAACAACAGCAACAACACCCGCCGCAGCATCAGCGACTCCAGCAGGTCATTCTGGCCCAGCTGCGACAGTCGCATCGCCCACAGCCCGGGTCATGGCAGTCTACCCTGAACGCAGAGCAGCGTGCAGGTATGCTTTGGAACATGTAAGCATCTCTACCACCGCGCTTCAAACCTGTCGGACCCCGCCGCTAACACCGCATAGATATACTGCGATACGGCTGGCAAAACCCGATGCGCCAGATCAGCAGGTGCTGCAGATGGCCTTCGGAAACGAGAATGAACGTTTCGTTAAGGCCTCGAGCAGAGTAAGCTAGCCCGTCCGCGTCTGACGGCGAGACCATGTAGCTGACAGCCCACACAGGAGGATTACATCAGAGCAGTGAAGGACTTGCTACAGCGCCTTCAGGGCATGCGGCAACAAAACATGCAAGCCGTGCAGGCGTCTATGATGCACCCGGGCAACAACGGCGGGAATCCGCCTGCAGGCATGATGCCCCAGACCCCGATGCAACCGAGCGGATCCAACCAAGGCCAGAATGCATTTCAGCAGCCCTTTCCTCCTCAACTACAGCACCAAATGCAGGCTTCTCCACTTCCGATGGCTCGGAACCCGTCATCCATGGGAATGGAGAATCCCAGCATCCAGCCGCAAGCGCAGCAACAGAACATGCCGCAGCAGATGCAGAGGGGCCCCGCTCAGTTCACGCCGGAAGAGCAACAGAAGCTCGAGACAATGACAAGAACGCTAAGGCAGCGACTCACCCCGGAAGAGGAGGCCAGGATCAGAAATCAGATCGCGCAGTTGCCTCCGGATAGAAGACAGGTGCTGGAGTCACGGGGTGTCGATCCGGTTATGTTGCATTGCAGGAATCGGGCACAGTCGATGCTTATGAGTATGAAGAAGGGCCAGCAAGTAGGACAAGGCGGTCAGTTTGGTCAGCAGCAGAACCAGGGTCTCGGTCGTGGGGCGCCGAACCAGGGAATGATGCACAGGACGCCGCAAATGGGAAGCGTGCAACCGCAGCAGGGTGGTATGCCAGCGAACGCCGACTTCGACTTTGCTCAACTCACCAACCAACAAGCCGATGCTATGCGATCGGCTCAGGCTGGACACGACGTCGTCCCTGCTAGCAATAACGCTAACATGAACCAAATGAACGGGTTCAATCCCATGGGTGGCGGTCAGCCTGGACAAGCCAACGGCCAAGGCATGGCTCCTGGACAGAACAGGAATCCGGGTCAGCAGCCGCCTTTCAACCTGCAGCAAGCACAGCGAGAGAATGCAATCCGGCAGATGCAGGCTGCACAAGCTCAGGCACAGGCGCAAGCTCGCGGCCAAGGAATTCCCCAATCTCAGGCACAGGTTCAACAAATGGCCCTCCGTAACCAGATGGGAGGTTTCAATATGGGCCCTGGACAAGCTCAAAATGGCGCAATGCCCATGTTGACACGCCCGATGGCCCCACCTGGCCAGCAAGGAAACGCGACCCCCACCCCAAGGCCGCAACAACCCGGCCAGCAGATGCCTCAAAATATGGGACCCGGCATGAACGCGGCGACGGCGGTCCAAATTGCCCAGCAAAGAGCAGCCATCGCTCAACAACAGGTTCCTGGAGCTCCGCAAGCTTCTCGAGCAAGCCAAATTCCAAACGACGTGCCTGCGCCTATACGACAGAAAATGATGGAGTTACCGGAGGAGCAGTTCCGTATGGTTCTAGCGAGATGGATGCAACAAAAGCAAGGATGGATAAACAACGCCAACGTTTCCCAGCCTGGCCAGCAGATGAACCCGCAAGCTCTGCAAGGTGCACAGCCGGGTGCGCCAATGGGAATGGCACAGAACTTCATGCAGCAAAACCAACCTATGGCAGGGATGATGAACCAAGCCCAGATGCAGCAGCGCCTTCAGCAGGAGCTGCTTCGACGACAGCAGCAGCAGCAACAACAAAATGGACCGGCGTTGAATCCTCAAATCCTGCAGCGGATGGACCAGACTCCATTCCCCCCAATAGTCATCCAAGGCATCAAGAATCAAGGTGTCAATATTCCGGATAACATCAGATTGTGGGGACAACTTAAGGAATGGGCATCTAGGAACCCTAACATTATCTCTATGGATAAGTTGAACGAATTCCAGAGAGTCCACTACGAGCGCATGCAACAGGCGCAGCAGGCACAACAGCAACAGCAGCAGGCGAACAATGCTGGTATGCACGGACTCCCTGGTGGATTGCCCAATGGAGCCGGTCCTCTTGGCCCTGGCCATCCCAATGGACAGGCACCTCAAGCGCCTATGATGGCTGGTGGCGGTGGCAATCCGGCTCAGATGCAACAACAGATGGCGGCTGCTGCACAACGCCAGCGCATATTTGCTCTTGCACAGCAAATATCGCCCCAGGACATCCAAAGGATAAGACAGCAGCAAGGACAAAAGGTTGCCAACATGACGGACGATGCTTTGAGGCAACATATTGCGTTGATTAAGTTACAGCAGCAGAGGGCTATACAGCAGAACCCGCAGCAAGGCATCATGCCAGGCGGCAATATTGGTATGCCTCAGGCCCCCAACATGCAACAGCCACCGCGTCCCGGTCAGCCGCCTCAGCCTCAGGCAACCCCTCAACCAAAACAGGCGCAACAAGCCCCGGCGCCGCAACGTCCAATCCCTCAGCCTGGACAGGCGCCGAATGCCACACCCAAGACACAGGCCCAGAAGGGTGTCAAGCGACCGCCAAGCGATGATGTCGTTGAAGTTCCCGATCCGAATAGGCCCCAGGCGCCGCCCATGCAGCCATCCCAATCTCAACAACGGCCGCCGAGCATGACTCAGGAACAATTCAATTCCCTGAACCCGCAGCAACAAGCGGCTTACCGCCAAAAGATGATTCAAGCCGCCCAAGCTCAGGGCAATAAGCAGGTCCAGGGCAACAATGCTCAGGCTCAACAAGAGCAGCTGAAGCGGCAGTTCACGACGATGATGCACGAGTTCATGAAGGCGAACAACCTCGACAACAGACCGCCTGTTGATGTACCCCAAGAGGCGAGGGCTCAGCTGGCTGCAGAAATCCAGAAGAATCTGCAGTGGATCAACAAGCTTGACCAGATTATGTTCATGGACTGGGTCAAGCACAGGGATGACCAACGTGCAAAGAGCATAATCACCGTACGCCACATGCTGCATTCGCAACTTGACCCTCAAACCAAGAAGCTTAAGGACAATCTTACTGCAAACCCGCCGCAGATCCAGAAGATGTTGCATCACGTCATTGGGTACATCAAGTCGGTCATCGCTGACAGCCAGAGTGAGAAAGCTCAAGTGCAACCCGGCGGCCAAGATGGGGCGCAGCAGCAACAGCAGGCTGCTGCCCGCTCTCAGGTTCAAGGCGGACAGGGCGCAGAGCTCAATGCCGTCAACCTGGAGAAGCTGCGGCAAGAGCAACTGCAACGGCCACGTGCACCTTCCAACGCTGGCGTCAAGCCTCCAGCTGCACCAACAACCACTCACGCTCCATTTTCCTTCGGTGGTGGACAGTCTCCGAACGGCGCTCCTCTCTATGGCTCTGCGAACCCGCTTACACCTGAGAAGCTAAAGTTGCCGCAGAACAAGAAGAGGAAGATGAACGGAGCCTCTGCTACTTCGACGCCGAACCAGACGACTCCAGTCCACACCACTTCGCCGATGGTCGGTAACAAGGCATCTCCAGAGATGAGCAGGCACGAAGGGCCTCCGCAACCTGTTCCGGCGAAGCCGCGCTTCGCTTGCCCACACCAGATATGCGATTTCAGCGCAAGAGGGTTCGAAACGAAGGAAGAACTCGAGATTCATATCAAGGATGCCCATGCGAAGGTGGAAGATCCTCTCAAATTCGCTATCGACAGCGTCAATGAAGGGTTGGGCCTCAATGCCGATGGAACTCCAAAGCAACCGAAGATGGACGCAGGCGCGAATCGCGGTCGGCCAGCTCCCGCAATGCCAAAGCAGCCAGTTGCGACGAAGCCCGGTCAGACTCCTCAGATCAAGGCAGAAGCTGGTACGCCTGCCACGGGTGCTGCCGCAACGCCTATGAACCGTGTACCAACACAGACTGGCATCAAGAGCTCTCCATCAACCAACTTCAAGACCCCTCAAGCTGCTGTCAAGGCTCAGACACCTGGCTCAGGCGGAGCTCCGGCGATGAACCGTACGCCCAGCAAGGCTGCCAAAGAGACAAACAAACCAGCCGACGTCACAATGGAGGACCATACTGCTCCAAAACCAGCGGAGAATCCATGGGACGAATGCCCGATCTCACCATCGCAGCTCTACTTTATGTTTGCGGATGAAGACGTTGCTAAAACTATGCTCGAATTGCCTAACAGCGCCTTCATCGCTAAGGAGGATCTCGAGAGGGAAGAGCAGGAGAAGAATCAGGAGAAGGTAGAGCCTCGCAGCACCACCCCTGCTACTACTCCTTCTCCAGCTTCGACTAAGGATTCCAAGGAGACGGGCACCAGCGACATCAGCGAGAACGATAAGCTCAACATCACCATCGCGGGCGACGACGAATGGAACCAACGCGCTTTGGAGGCGGATGTGGACTTTGGCACCATGTTTGAAACGTTATTCGTGGTTGACGACTCAAAGAACATGACGCTTCCACAGAACGAGGACAATCAACCGATGACGGGGCCGTATGGTTTCTGGCGTGACAGTCTCGGTACGGGCGACGATAAGATTCCGAACTGGGAGGGGACAGAACTCGGCGCACCTTATGACTTCTTCAATGCCCCGCCGGCACCGTCCAATGAGCAGGACTTGAAGGACTTGTTTGGGATCACCACCAACTTGGATGGTATTGAGGACATGGGCATGACGGCATAGATACGAGCGGACTGGGTTTGCTAAGAACTTCGCTCTCCGGGTATTACTTTTTCCTTTTATTCTTTTGGTAGATTTTGGTCTTGGTCATCCACCTTTGGTTCTCTTGCACATTGATTTTCTTCTTCCAATGCCTTTGGTTCAGGAACGATTTTCTTGGCGCAAAGTCTTTGTTTAGTTTCGTTCATATGGGTTTCGCTTTCAAGAATTGGGATTTGGTATATCGGTCACGGCCGCAAAGAGGGCGTAAAGAGTGGTCTGCTTGGTTTCAAAAGGGGTTTACTATGGGTTGGCTTTCCCAGACTCTTGGTTCTCCCTGGTTTGGTTCAAGTTGAGCCTCATCATACCAGCATCGGCGTGGTCTTGCGGGATTCGTATCTTCTTATCAGTTTGGTTCAATGTCTTTTTTGCAATTCCCTTATACCGAGGCATCGCATTTGCCAGCCGTTCTATTTACTTTTCTTGTGGACTTGTCACTTTCTCGTATCTCTTTGGCGGATCAACGGCTCATGCGCCGGCGAATTTTCTTTTTCGAACAATACCCCAACACATTTTCTCTCCTTGGTTGGTTACCTGGTGTTGCTATGGTTGTGCCCTCACTTCGTTCTTCTTTCTTAGCAAAGAAGAGAGAATGGCATGGAGATACCGGCGCATGAACGGAACAAATCCCCATGGGGTTTTGAACATCGAATCTCTCTTTGCTTGAACCTTTTTACACGATGAACGGGGAATAAAAGCGCTTTTTCCTGCGTCTACTGAATCTGATTTGATGGCAGGAAACTGCGCTCTGATCCTAACATGTGTCTGTCTAATTTGTGCGAAGCTGTTGTCAGTGTTGTCGCTGATGGTTTGTTTTGTTGCACTTCAAGGATGCTGGCATCAGGACGCTTCAACCCGATATCTCCGTTCTGCCCCTGCATTGCACAGCCACGTCTTCAGCATGTCAAATGCGCCTGTCACTTGCATGCAGGAACGCACCATGCTTGTGGAGATGGTGAATTGCGCTAAGGAGGATGTAGATATTTAGCCTGAATGATAGAGAGCCCAGCCGGGTCCTGCGCGTTAAGGCTCAGCATCCCCGCAGCGGCAGCTTTGAGCGAGCATCCTCCTATTCGGCATGCCGCACCCATCCAGTAGGCGCACGAAGGCAAATCATAGCAACCGGCCAGACGGAAGAGGTAGGCTATATTAGTTGTTCTGACTCTGCCCGGAACAGTCCCTATCATTATCCCATCTTATCGACTTTAGCCTGGCTCTGTATTCCCGGTTCATGGGAAATGGTGGTGCCATCAACTGTGGCCGTCCTGCCTGATCTGTAGACCCGAATTATACTCTCTCTCTCTCCCTCTCTCTCCTTCTCTCGGGGCCTGCTAATTGAGAATTTCCGCGAAGTTTTTCAGGCATATCTTGAGACTTCTTCTACTTTCTGGGCTGCTGAATCGTCGTTTCTCCAAGATGCGTACCATGCCATTATGATTCTTCGTCTCGGTTTACTTTATCCTCCCGCTTTCCTCAAAAGCGCGTAGCGCGCAGATGACCATGCACTACGGTTTTACCCGGCCGTCGATCTCCCGAGCCTGTTATGTTTTCCCCATACTTCTCCAAGGCATTTCTCCGCAAACGAAGAGATCTCAGCATGCATGTGGCGTTCCAGCCGCCAGGGGCGTAGAATGAGGGGAAGAGACAAAAGAATTAGTACCAATTGATTGGCAAGTCTCACGTCTTGTGGAAGTATATATTGGCCATGTCCCCCTCTTTGGTGAGCTTTTTCTACAGTGAGCAAGCATCTACTTTTTCCGTCGTACCTGGTCTTCCTTCGTTCTATTTGTGATGAAGTTCCTAAGCACCACCGTCTTCGCCGCTGCCCTAGCAGCTGCGGCTCCCGCATCCGAGCATAAAGACAGCCGCGAGAAGAGATTGGGAGAACTGGCGAAGAAGGCGGGCCTGCTGTATTTCGGCACTGCCATCGACAACGTAGCCTTCAATGACTCAAAGTACCTTTCGATAGCGTACGATAAGAAGGAGTTTTCGCAGGTGACACCAGCGAATGGACAGAAGGTAAGCAGAACACGGGCTCCCCCTCCCAATCACTCCCCTCCAATTTTCTCTCTATTCCCGGTGTATCACCAACAATATCCTTTCCCCCCCGCCCCCTTTGATCCTGACAGTCAATGAAATAGTGGATGTACACCGAGCCCGGCCGCGACGTCTTCAACTTCACGGCCGGCGACCAGGTCATCGACCCGGCCGTCCGCGCGGGCCAGCTGCGCCGCTGCCACAACCTGCTCTGGCATAACCAGCTGCCGGACTGGCTGACGTCGCAGACGTGGACGCGCGACGAGCTGATCTCGATCCTCGAGAACCACATCAAGCACGTGGCGGGCTACTACGACCGCGAATGCTACGCCTGGGACGTCGTCAACGAGGCCTTCGAGGACAACGGGACGTACAGGTCCGACATCTGGTGGGCTTCTTCCCCCACCCACACCCAAAAGAGGAGGGGCGGGAAGAAACGAAAGGAGGAAAAAGAGCCGCGAGGAATCTTATCGGAGAAAGAAGATATGAAAAAAAAAAAAGAGGTTACAAAAGAATAGTCCGACTGACCATGCGCCTTATGATAGGCTCGACACCATCGGCCCCTCGTACATCCCGCTGGCCTTCCAGTTCGCGCGCAAGTACACCAAGAAGACCAAGCTCTACTACAACGACTACAACATCGAGACCGTCAACGACAAGTCCGACGCCGTCCGCGCCCTCGTCCGGTCCTTCCGCGCCGCCACCCCGCCCGTCCCCATCGACGGCGTCGGCCTGCAGTCGCACTTCGTCGCCAACAGCACGCCCTCCTACGCCGCCCAGGTCGCGAACATGGAGGCCTTCGCGGCCCTCGGCGGCGGCATCGAGCTCGCCATCACGGAGCTGGACGTGCGCGTCGAGCTGCCCAACAGCGCCGCCAAGACGGCCCAGCAGGCCGTCGACTACGCCGACAGCGTGCGCGCGTGCGTCGGCGTCGAGGCCTGCGTCGGCGTCACCGTGTGGGACTTTTACGACCCGCTGAGCTGGGTGCCCGGCACCTTCCCCGGCCAGGGCGACGCGACGCTTTTCTGGGCCAACTACACGAGGAAGCCGGCTTGGTACAGCGTCGCGGACGTGCTGGAGGGCGGGAAAAACTGAGGATCGTGAGGGGCCAAGAGGGTGTCGACTTTTAGAAAGTACATGGGGTGATAGTAATGTGAACATTCTTTTTGAAATACACACTTCTTCATTAGCTTGCATAACTTCTTTGATTTCTTTTTCCTCCATTTCAACGTGTACATTGAATCGTCCCGGCGTCTCTCTGATTTCCACCATATGCCTGTCCTGTGAATATCTTCACCTTTCACCCGTTCTAATGCTGCTTTTCGGCAAATCAAAAAGTTACAACATTGTCGAAGAACAGAAATAACTCCCCGCTACAACATCAAAAGGAAGGGGGTGGTGTGGATAGTGGGCTTTGATACTTCCCCGTTAACTGCTCCAAGTCCTAAAAAAAAACACCGAGACCGCCACGCATAAGCCTCAAAAGGCAAAAAAATATGGGGAAAAAGGGAACTACGAAGGCTCGGACCAGTCGACCTGCTCCATGACGTTCTCTCCATTCTTCACGTAACCAATCTTCAACCTCAGACGGAGCTTTGGGGCAAGGGGCTGCAGCGGAAAGTTAGTTAACACTCAATCTCCGCACCAAGAAGTTCTACTTACGCCATTGACTGCAGCTATCCGCATTTGCTGCGTGGCCTCCTGTCCTCCATCCAACTCGCCGTTGCTGATTGCCTGCAATTGCAACTTCTGACTCTTCGGTACTGCGGCCTGTAAAGTAACATTGCTGAGATGATCAAAACTGCTATTGTTCCGGAACCGGGCAAGAACTTGTGCAGTATTTCCACTACGCTGGATTTGGAATGTGATCAAAAGGTCGTTCTTATTGTAGGCCTGGTGTGCTGGAGCACCACCCGGCGGTGGCGTTGCAGTTTGCGGAGGTGGTGTACCAAGGCTTCCGAATAGGTCCGCCGATGCAGTTGATCGTGGTGCTGCTGCTTGAGGTGCGGGTGTGCTGCTTTGGCTCGGTGTGTTGAAAAGGTCCATGATGGCGTTGACATTGGAGCCTCCAGCGGGTGGCGGAGAAGTCGTCTGGGGTGCTGGTGAGCCACCTCCGAGGATATCTGCCAGTAGGTCTGCGTTGTTCTGGGAACCATTCGTTGATGCACTAGCCTCTGGCCCAGGCCCATCTGACCCACCCATGAGATCCAACAACATGTCCGACTCGGTGATTTGGCTAGGTTTCTTCTTTGAGATCTTGGAGTTCCGCTTGCTCTTTGTCGATGCTTCACCCAATACTCTCTGGGACTCGCGAATTTCGGGAGGCGGCATCTTTTCCAAGACACCCCTCCTAATCTGGTCGAACCCAAAGAGGTTGCCGTACTCAACAGCGCGCTGTTGAATTTCGACATCGAGGTGAGTCTGATGCGAAAGCATCAATCGTCGGAGACGTTCGATTTGTGCAGGGTCGGAGAGTCGGGTAGTCAACTTCATGGCAGCGGTGATTATGTATTCCGTCACGATTTGTCCGGCGTAGTTGCTGTTGAGAATGGTCCCAAAGAGATCGACAATGTCGCTCTCCTTGATATCCTTGACCAATTCTTCCTCTTCATACTGACCACCGCGCAACAATGCATCACCATACTCGCCAATGGCCCATGATCCAGCCAGGGTCAGTCCTTCCTGCGTAATATCGTCTTTGAGGCTGGCATACAGTTTCTGCACGGTGTACGTCTGAAGGTCTGGGGTATTTGCGACAAGACGGACAAAGGAGGCGAGGATCTGCTCTTTGACATAGTTTCCGGCCTAGCAATCTGGTTAGAAATAGAGATTCCAGAGATCCCCAATTCCGACAGAAGCTTTCAACTTACGAGTTTGAGCACACGGAGCATTGTGTCAATATGCCACCTTTTGTTCGGCGCATAACGGTCTGCTGCGATGCCAATCTGTGTGGTCATGATGGGCTTGAACTCATTATCGGCAACCTCTAAGAAAGAAAGCAACTCTCTGATCAAAACGCGAACATTTTGCTCGTTAATCAAAGTGAAGCTGAGATCCAAAGCTCTGCGGCGAATACTGATATCGGGATCCCGAAGACAATCCAGAATGGTGTTCCTATGCCTTTGGACGGCATTTGGTTCCACTGCAACAACCTTGATGAGCGTGTTGAGAGCAACGTATCTAATGTTGTTGTCTCTATTTGCCAGGAATTTGCCGAGAATATTGACACCGAGGACACGCAGGCCAGAATCGGCTTCAATGTCGAGGATGGTAAGCACAGCTTCATACAAAATCGAGTTTCCCACGTTCTTAGAGGAGTCAGTGTTCGTAGCAACCTGTCGACTATTAGCCTCGAAATTTTCTGCTTCCCGACGAAACACGGTCGTACCTGTGCGAGGATGTCATTGATCTGTTCACTGGTCTGAGCGTCACCACGGCCGAAGACACGCAGTAATCTGAGAATCTTGACCTGAAGGAAGGGATCGGTGATGCCATTGACGTCATGCTCAGGAGTATAGCCTGAGCTGGATAGAGTCTTTAGCATCTTGACGAGATGCGGGGTTATGGGCTTGAACATGTCAACCACGCCCAGCTCGTCTCCCTCCTCCTCGTCAGCCTCGCACAGACTGGTGACCAGCGTCAGACCGCAAATTAAAACGCCATGGTTGCGGTCCGAAAGAAGCAGTTTGGCTTTCTCGAAAAAGTGCTCTTGCAGATCCGGGACTTTGCGGCAAATTCTCATTGCGCAGAGGGCAGCTTTCCGACGGATGTAAGGGTTCGCGCTGGAGAGAATGGTCTCAACTTCAGGGAATAGGTCGCGGGACATTTCTATCGACGCAATGTTGCCGAGGGTGCAAAGGGCGAGGCCCACAATGTACTGGTTCGGGTGGTTCAAGTCACTGCAGGCACAGTCAGAACTCCAAGCTCAGACATGATTCGTAATGAGACATACTTCTTGAGCGAGTTGGTGACCAGTGTCAAAACCTCTTGGTTCTCGTCCAGCAGCAGCATGGTGCCCAAGTAGCCCAAGCGCTTGTCGGCGAATCGTGGCGAGGCGAGCAGTTTGAGACATTCTATCTGGCCGAAGTGGGTGCGCTCACCCAAGGTGAAGAGGTATAGCAGCTTGGCAACATTGTTCCTCCTAGGCGGGGCATCAGCAGGCAGCGGGGAGTAGGCGGACAGGAGCATTACCGGACGTTGGAGTCATGGCTCTCCTCGCGGAAGCTGGCTCGAATGGCGGCACTCTCCTTCTGCACGACGGCTCGCTCGTCTGCAATGGTCTTGGCGGCGCGCACGTTGCGGATGAATTGCTTGACTGGAGCACAAACTGGGGTCAGCGGGCGTAGGGCGGCATCGGGCGCAAGAAAGCCACGTACGGGAGCTCATTGTGCGTGGAGAGCGCTCTCGGCGGGGGGGCGACGACGGGCAGGACACGCGCCGGAGGGCGTGACGAGACGAGACGAGGAAGCTTTTGGGTGGGCGGCGGGCGGTCAGAGAGGTTGTGGTGGCATGAAGCGGGTGAGCTCCGTCTTTAGATGGCCGCTGCTCAGCGGGCTGCACAGTAGCGATGTCTCTACCTGGCCAAGACTCCTGGGCGCGACCGCCCTCCACTTTGGGCCACCCTAAAATTAACTCCGCCCGCCCCCTAAAATCCGCCCTGCCGCCGCCTTCAGCCCTGATGACGCTGGCCCAGGATGAGCTCGTTGCCTTTCGCGAAGCTCTCCGCCTCTTTCCGTGCCAATATATCAACACACCCCCAACCTCTCTCCTGCCTTTGCCGGCACTTCCGCTCTTCCTCCTCGAGTCACCGCTAGTATCTTTCACCCCAGAATTCTTCCTGCGCGCGCCTGCGGGCATTGCGGAACGTCTTAATGTCTTCCACTACCACCTCCTTCGAGCCTGCCCTGGCGAACGGGCACGCTGGGCCTGAGATTGCTCAACCGCGCGCGAGGAAGCCTGAACATGCACAGCTTCTGCGCGCCGCCAATGAGGACGCTACACCCTCAGGACTCTCCAGGTCAGTTTTCCCCCTCTGAGAAAAGGAGGTCCCGAAATTGACACGACTTCAAAGCGGCCGCTCTACGCCTGTCCCAGCCGATGCGCCGCCCTCGGTGCATGCTACGTCGTCTGCGCGTCGCCAGGTTCGCGCTCAGCAGAAGCAGCGCTTGTTCCCTACCGTCGAGTATGCCGCCCGCGTTTCGCATTTCGATCCCCAGAGCGATTACCGTGATTTCCGTGGCTTCTTTGTGCTGTTTTGGGTTGGCTTGGCCATCATGGTCTTTTCGAACATGGTGCGCCACTACAAGGAGACCGGATACCCGCTGTCCATCCGCCAGTGGAACACTTTTACTGCCAATGTCTGGGAGATGGGCCTGAGTGACTTGATCATGTGCGCCACCACCGCCATTAGTCTGCCCCTCCACAAGCTCTACGACAGCAGCAAGGGCGATCTTCGCTGGAGCAAGAATGGCATGCTGGTGCAGAGCATATTTCAGGGTGTGTGGTTGGTTTTCTGGACTCTTTGGCCCTTCGTCCGTGGATGGACCTGGACTGCGCAGGTCTTTTTCATCTTGCACTACCTTGTCCTGTTCATGAAGATGCATTCCTATGCCTTCTACAATGGCCATCTTAGCGAAACTAGGCGTCGCCTTCAGGAGCTTGACCATCCCGAGAACGCTTCAATGGACGCTGCCAGGAAGTATCCTAGCGCCCAGACCCACCTCAATCAGCTCACCCCTGAGGATGAGAAGGAAAAGGCCGACCTGACCAACGACGAATCTCTTGCACAGCTGCGTGATGATCTTGCACACGAGCTTGTCTCTCCTCTCGGAAATGTCAGCTATCCTAAGAACCTTACGCTCTACAACTATGTCGACTATCTTTTCTGCCCGACGCTTTGCTACGAGCTCGAATACCCACGGACGGAGCGTATTAGAAAGTCGGAACTGTTCTTCAAGACATTAGCTGTCTTCGGTTGCATTTTCCTCTTGACTTTCGTTACGGAACAATACGTCATGCCGGCATTGGATATTGCGGCCGAACAGCTCGAACTTCCAGGTACTGTCGGAGACCGCACACTCATCGTCCTTGAGACCATCAGCAGACTGCTCTTTCCTTTCGTTGTGATCTTCTTGCTTGTTTTCCTTGTCATTTTTGAGTACGCGCTGGGTGCCTTCGCCGAAATGACTTGTGAGTTACTACCCCTCCATCGGATGTTTCATATGCTAAGTCAAAAATAGGCTTTGCGGACCGCCACTTCTACTCCGACTGGTGGAACAGCTGTGACTGGCTGGAGTTCTCCCGTGAATGGAACATTCCCGTTCACCGCTTCCTCCGTCGTCACGTCTACTCTGCTTCTCGTCCCAGGTTCTCGCGCTCTACCGCTACTATCATTACCTTCCTCATCAGCGCTGCTGCCCACGAGCTTGTCATGGGTTGTATCACTAAAAAGCTGCGTGGCTATGGTGCATTTGCCATGATGCTTCAGATTCCAATTGTTGCGGTTCAGCGCAGTAAGCCCGTCAGAGGCAGGACGCTTCTTAACGTAAGGAAACTCACTCTACACTCCATATTAAAAGTGACTGACGCGATATAGAATGTCCTGTTCTGGTTCTCCATGGTCCTGGGACTCTCTATGATGTGCGCTTTGTACGTACTGGTCTAAAAAAAACATACCCTCGTTTATATTGCATCACCTTGCATTTCGGCGGCGTCACTCCTTCGTCAATATCAAAGAGGCGGTTGACTTTTGTTGGGGCATTTACTCGCTTTCATAAACTCCTTCTGGTTCTCCGCGGATGATACCCCATGTTTGTGCGTCTTCTATTCTTCTGTACTATATTTCTAGGTTTTTCCTAGATTGTTTCGTGTTATAGATAGAGCTACGGTTTAAGACTTTCTTTCCAGTTGTAGGGATAGATATATAGTCGTTTAGCAGTCGTTATTAGAGTATATCCCTAAATTTGTGTAAGCTTTTTCTTTTCTCTACTGAAGATTTGTTCATTTGGTATAAGAGGAATCTTGTCCTTGCGGCAGCATCTATTCGCCATTCTGTCAGCGCCAATTTTAGAAGTCATCAAAGTTTCTTTTTTAAGCAGAAAAGATGGTGTATGCTAGCGGTGATTCTCTAGAAGTGCATACAAAGCTTGCCGTTCTTACAAGTACGGATACCAGCAATGTTACAGACACACTTAATGTCACACGGTGCTGAGATCGCTGACAGAAACAGTTGAATTGATGGGTAAAATTGTCACCGAGTTTTCTGGTCTGGCTGTTCAAGGTGATTCTCCCCCTTTTCCCTGTCACAAGTGTGGTCTCGGACCCACCCGAATCCGCGTATTTGGACGAGCCGATTTCACAGTTTTATTTTCAGTCCCCACAAAGGATCTCAGATATGGTCAAAGAGGACCCCGGCAAGCAGCGCAAGAGTGATGGGTATAGACACAGCCCAGTAAACGAAAAATATTCTTTCACCTGCAGCAAAGTCCTCGCCCATGGAGAAGGTCGGGGCCACGGATGTACCACTATTGTTGAAAACCATAGTTGGCCCTCTTAGGGGCTTGACGACTAGCAGAGACTATGTACACAGGGATGGAACTAGGCCTATTTAGGCCTCTCTCAATTAGGTAAATACTATGCGCGGTCTTCGATCTTTAACAGGTAGTTGATGCTCGTTTGAATTTTGGTCATTGGATCTAGCGCTCATGTAAAGAGCGGGGCCGTGTTCGTCCGCTCTAACAAATTCGTCGAATTGTGCTTCGCGCTGAAGAATCTATTTAGCCCATTCAGAGCAAAGGAAGTTCTAAAAGATATTCATTATAATTGAACTAATGTATGTCATCTCAAGACTCGACGAAAGAATGGGCTATGACTTGCACACGGCTGCGGTCTACGAGCAAGAGCACTTCTGTGGAGAATCCGCGACGTTTGCAAAGTGTGTGTATCGTGAATCAAGGATACCAACCACGCTTCAGCGAATCACATCCGAACCATTCCAAACATGATAATATGATGTGAAAATGGATAGCTTGAGAATTGGTGGAAATGACCTCGTCTGGACACGTGAGATTTCCGCTCTGCATTTTGTATACACCGTACGGCGGCCGTACGGAATCAGAGCAGAGCGAGGGAGATGGAACAAAGTCAAATATTTGGTCACGTACATGTCATTCGTCTTTCTATCTATTGTTGCGTAGGCGGGGTGAGAGATATCCAGTAATCGTTCAGAAGTGCGAGCTAGCCTCGGCACCGTACTCGGCCGATGGCACAGGTGAGGCGGATCCGGTTGGTAGCATGCATCTCTCCGACACCACGCCTCACCCGACTACTTTCTTACAACGCAACACCGCTGAGGCCGGATCATGGACCTACAGGATACTCCAAATTCCCCCTGCTGGATCACTCTGTCGCCATAGATAGCGATGGACCTCTGACACTGCCGAAAACGCAACCTGATGTGCAATCGAAAGCAACCGTGTGATTGTTACACCAAGTGACCAAACGAGAACCTCTATCCTGAGACGGCGAGCTACAAGGATCCTGCTACCCCAGACGAGTCTAGTTTGTCTGCTCGAGCTCCGATGCCGCCGCGATAGAGGCTATGGGAGTTTTCAACAGCTTCAAAAGCGGGAACCGGCGGCTAAGGCGATCACCGTGATGAACCAAAAGATCACAACACAGAAGCGTGTGCCGTCAATTTTGAAGAAGGATTTATGACCACTTTGGCATCTCATATCTTATAAAGAACAGCCATCGAGAAGTGAACACGTATCATAAAAGCGATGTTGGAAAACGGCGCAAAAAATGGTGGTTATAAGACAGTCTGCCAATTTATCATGCCACGTACGGCCATAGGCTCCTGAGAACAACGGATCCCGTTCGCTCTCCGATATTTAAGCAGGAGACCGGCTGATTAGTACTCAAGTGGGTGACCATTGGGGAATCCCAGCTGCTGTACGTTTTTTTTTATTTTTTACTTTCTCGTTGTTGAGACGTTTTTGTGGGTGTGGCACGCGCTTTCCGATCCGTGCTGCCGAACGGGCTAACGGACTGAGCCACGCGACGCTCAGCCACAGCTAAGTCAGCTACAGTATCGTGTCTGCGACAAAATGATCCCGCAGTTCGACAGGTAAAAAGACACGGCAGGTCATAAGTGCAGATCCAAAGAGTGAAAAGATGCTTCTTTCAATTCACAATCATGGCGAATCGGCTAGCGTACGGCTTTCTGCCTACTTCAGCGCCATCTACTCTGGTCGTTATCGTTGACACTCCCCTTCGGTTTGCCAACCACGTCCCTTGAAGAATTCAATCAATGAAAGAGAAAGACCATCGACAACTATCAGCTCGGCTCGTCCTCAATTTGACGCAAGTTCCACTTCCGGGTTTCATATCGAACGCCTGATATTGCTGGCTGCTTCCCTTTCCATTTCGATGTACGGGCTGGACGAAGCAAGCAGCCACATTCATCAACAATGCAAGCGCGTTGACAGTGCATCAAGAAGTGCGAGTGCAATAGCAGGAAACGCATTGTTTGTTCAGTGATGATGGTTGGTGGACTTGCAAACACCCGCGGTGAAGGCCCTACGAGGCCGTTATCGCTGATTTTGCAAGATGAAGATGTGTGGAGAAAGGTATTTGGGAAGAAGCACTGAATAGTATACTAATTCGAAGATTTGATTCTTGGATGATGGTTATATGTTCGTCATTGCGGCCGTCTGTAGCGCATAGCTCCGCGGACACATGGCAATCCATCCGGCACTTTATTGCTCTTGCAATGCCATCCTCAAAGAGCTTTTGGTCGCACACACCATCTCTGTACCCTTTTGATCAAATTGAAACCACTAATTCATAACTGAACTCAGGATGTGGACAGTGTGAGTAGCGTTCCGAGAGTATAAAGTCCTTGAATAGCACACAGCTGGCTTTCCCGAGATTGACAGTACCAGGTCGAGTTTGGTATACAATATCCCAGGCATCTGGTGTAGATGCTATTCGTCGTCGGGTTAGCTGCTTGTGACTGGACCTCAAATCAGGTTATTAGTCCTCACCAGTTCATTTGACTCGAAAATTCCTTACCCTCCGTTGTGAGATCAATTTTGAATACAGATACTTCCCAGGCGCTTCCTCTGCCCACGGTAGCACCTAAATCTCTCCACCCGATCCGATGGCCGAAGCAAAACGTCGCGATCTTGACGCAACCTTCTTCCAGGATATCACGAAGGAATACTATCAACTGAAGAGTCTACTGTTTATTTTGGAATGCATCATGTTCTGCAGACGACGTTAGCATGGACTGATGCCAGAACAATGGAGAATAATGAATTTTTCGTTCAGTCGCCGTTCGAAGCAGCCACCGCTCTGAACTTTTCCAGCACGGGCAGGATTGGGATATCGTAGTCGAGGACCGCAATGTGGAGGGGTTCCTCGATTGTGTGATTCATCGCATGTGACAATTGGCGTTGGCACAAGGCATATTGCCTACCGCGTTCTGTTCATTTATCTGTTGCGTTGCGCGGTCCGCAGCCGCGCGGCGCGCGCTGCATGCTCCCCAGCTCGGTTCGGCCGCCGCGAGGAAGCGCCCAAATGTCGTCCATTACATAGCAGAAGTGTCCGACAAGAGCATGGCTTCCAATTTCTGTCTTAGCACTCTCTTTACTTCCCGTAATCACAAGTACGATCAAACCTTCTCGAAATTCTTTCCAAGCCCCGTTCTTGCGCAAAGACACACTCAAAAGTCTCTCTGAACAGCCTCTCGGGTGTCCTTAAAAAATGACACTAGAAATAAAGGTCGCCGGACGCAACGCAGATGGCATACTTCGCGGAAAGATCATGTCTAAATTCAAATTCATGTGTGCCGCCATGAAGGGTTTCGGGATGAGCTCCGCGTTATTCGGCTGGGACATGCACTACCGGAACTACGACAGCAGCAACGCCACCACTTCCTAACGCGAGGGCTTTAGTGACTTCAATACCTTTCCTGACCGGAGTAGCTTCCAGAAAAACCCTTGGGAGGACGATATGCCTTTCTTTCCGTCAGACTATCAAGGCAGTGGTGGGAACGAAAGCCTCAGCATGCGCGCACAGCCTCCTCAAGTCAGTTCTCGCGCGGCTGCGGGAGAGGGGAGTGCAAGCTCCACAGACCTGCCCGCCAACTGCAGCCGCATCCACCTCTCCCTAGCCTCCCACCTCCGGCACCAACCTCCAGGCCTACAACTCCCCCTCCCCCTTCTACTCCTCGTCCTCCATCCCTTCCGTGGACCCAAATGTCCCCTGCCCCGACCTCGCCAGCCTCTCTCCGCTGGGCCGCCACTTCCTCGCCGGCATCCTCCACGCGCTGCCGACCATCATGCCGCTCCTGGTGCCGACGACTAACTCGTACAAGCGCCTCGTACCCTCCTCCTAGGCGCCGGAAAGCGGGGCGTGGAAAGGGGGTTGGAGGTCGGAGTTCCGCGGCTGCAGGTGGTGGAGGAGGGGAGCGTGGCGAGAGAGATGTTGGGGGATGCGTTTGTGGAGTTCCATGCGGGGACGCGGGAACACGAGGTTAAGCTCAGCAGGAGGGCGGTTACGGATTGGTGAGTGTTTCGGAACTGCTCTTCTGCGTGGGAGGTTGTGCTTGCGATGGGGAAGCGATGTGAAAAGTATGACTGACATTGGTGTTCTAGGGAGTTCCGGAAATATGTAGAGGTGGTCCAAGAAAGTTTGACTGGAAATTCTGCAGATTGAAAGAGAAGTTGCTCTGTATTGAGAAGTACAAGTCTTGATATCTTTACTCCCAAGATTAGCTTTGTTGACTAGGCTTGGCCGACCAGCAAGAAGAGCATCTAGAGCTGTTGAATGAACTGAGCAGTGAGCTTCTTTTCTGTGTTCTTGGAAAATGACGGCAATCAATGAAGATAAGTCAGACAGCAAAAAGGGAAGATGGCCGGTGCTTAATCTGGCGGATCTTCGGCCAGATTTGACAGACGCACAGCCGCGCCGAAAAAAAGACCTCCCGGCCGACGATCGAAGGGACCAAAACGAAAAACAAAAAACGTACAGCAGTTGGGATTCCCCAATGGTCACCCACTTGAGTACTAATCAGCCGGTCTCCTGCTTAAATATCGGAGAGCGAACGGGATCCGTTGTTCTCAGGAGCCTTTGGCCGTACGTGAAAGACAGCGTTGGCCTTTTACTTTATGAACATGAAGTTGTTAAGGAAGGGCAAGGTCGGTTCAAGGCCCAAGATATCTTAAGGGGAAACACGAAAATGTTTGACGTAGTTGATTCTGCGATTATTTAAATTGGGCAGGGTCGTGCGGTGGGCATCCCTACTTCCTTGGCAAAGACACTCAGCCGGACAAAATCCTACTTCGCAGCCTGCTGCGCCGCGGTATCCTAGACCCAGTCAGCAGAAGTACACTCTACTTACGCAACCGCAACTTACCAGATACACCTGATAATACCTCATCTTCACCCTCCCATCCTCCTTCACCAGATTCGCTCTTCCTGCCCAGTCCACTGACCCCTTCCTGCCATCCTTGAATGTGTAATCAACCTTGCCGTACAGCATGACCTCGTCCGCACCCTTTGCGCCGGCAGGGAAGATCTTGAGCGGGGAGTGTAGGCGCGAAGACACCTTCTCCCACATGGCGTGGCGGAGGCCAATGATTTCTGTTCCTCGCAGCCTCAGCATCAGGAACGAGGATTAAATGGAGCGAATTCGCCAAAGTAGTGGAATCGAAATACGCTTGTACTACTTCAAGAAGAAGAAAAGGAGTGGGAAGGGGTAAAGAGCATGGAAAGAAGACGCAGAAAGCAAAGGGACTTGAAGAGAGAGAGAGAGAGAGAGAGAGAGAGAGAGAGAGAGAGAGAGAGAGAAGGCAAGAAGATTACATACCAGCCCGTCCCTTGACTGTCTTGGATGCCATGATCAGCGTCGCATCATCAGTGAAGTTGTCGGCATATTTTCCGTGGACGTCCGGCGTGTCGGAGATGGCGTAGAAGTCCTCGAAAAACTTCTTGTACGCCGGGTCGAAGTCGATGCCGGCCGGGTACTCGGATGCATAGGAGTGCGACATTTTACTCTTGTCTACTGTCTATCCCTCTGACTCTTATGGATGAAAATTCAGATTCAGAATAGGAATGATCTTGTAATTTGTCCTGTTTCGCAGCTAGATGTGTTGTTTCCGAGCACGCGAGAATGGTGGCGGGGTGCGCGGAGCGAAGAATATTCGAACACAAGGAATGAGATCAGGTGCAGAATGAATTTAGGAAGTCAGAGCACGTAGCGCAACCGAAACACTCTCACACCAACGTCATTCACAACTAGGGTATGGAGGCAAGCATTTAGGGATTGGTTAGCAAATGGCAACGATACCCCTCGGCTCACCCCACGGGAGCGGAGGTCCGCCTCGCATTAGTCAGCTTCCGACGCCTAGTCGTCGGATACGGGAGAGGCGGGCGGGAAGGAACGCAGCATGCGCAACTTCCCTTACCCGATCGGGGATTTAGCACAATGGAGTTTCGGGGTCTGGTCTGTTGTCCGTTATTGGCAAATAGAAGCGTTGATGGCTCATGGATATCGACTCAAGGGCATGGGCACCCTAGAACGCCGCCGAATGTCTATCGAATTTTTCGAGCGATTAGGCGTAGACGATTATTTTCAATACGTCCACTACAGAGTTGACCTTCGCTTGGGCTTGCTGTTATTTTCCGACATGCCATTTCAAGTTCTTCTTTCGATACTACCCGGAGATATACTCCAAGTTTGCCCATCAATTACTGCAGGCCTATGCACCGTGTGCTCAAGACATGACTATTTATCCCCTCTGTGATTGTCCGCAACAGGAGTAGCACCTACAGGATGTTAGCACGTACGCCGAATGAGTGATCCACACGGACACGACGGTTTCTGCGGAGGAGAAAGGCTTACCCAAGACCCAACCAATCCCTGACGCCAGCCCGCCCGTTACCACATTAGCAACCATATCCCTCTTCCTAACTCTATTACCCTCGTCGCCGCTACCCACATCGCTACCCGCAACCGAGAGGTTCCGCGATGCGTCCAGAGAGGATCTGCCGCTTTCCTGTCCACTTCCAGCACCCGCACCGGCGCTGCCTCGCAATGGGAAGGCCGTCTTGCTAAAAGCGGCAGCCGCACCTCTTGCAACATCAAAGAGACCCAACGGCGCCTCCTCTGTCGCGCCACGGCCGACCTCTCTCCTAGGTTGAACGTATGTAGCTTGAGTGGGAAAAGCCCCTGGAGCGCGTCGGTCTGCATGGTCGTTGAAGCGCTCTTCTTCTTCATTCTCCTGTGCTAGTAGCGCCGTCATTTCCTCTTCGCAACGGCGCCACGCGTTAAGTACCTCCGGTATCGCTGAAGGTGGGGCCAAGAGTAATGCTTGCGAAAGCAGTTCCATACGTTGCTCCAAGCGGCGAAGAGCGGGCGAACCAGCGACTGTGGTGTGGGAAGAATCTAGTGAATCATTAGGACTTCGATGGCGTCCAGCGAGATAGGCAGCTCTCCAGGATACGTCGTCCGTCTCGCGCTTGGGAGCATCGGCTGCGTTCGTACTTGTTCTGCTAGAACGCTCCAAGTTCTTTGATGCAGTGGGGTCGAAAGAGGGGTTGAGGCGGTTGACAACAAAGGAATACGCGGTCTCGAAATCGTCTTCGGCTAGAGCAGCCTCTATCGCCATCCCGATAACGCGACGCGAGGCTAGTCTCTTATGTTCATCCGTGTCGACGATCGATTCTTCAATCATGGGGCCGTCTCTTTCCAATGTCCTCGCAGCGACTAAATTCTGACCGATTGTAATCAAATCATCCAGCTTCGAGTAGCTTCTCGGATTTTGCTCCAAGACTTTAGATATCAGTGACACAGGATCCTCGCTGATCCTGATGTTGACTGGCCGGAAGGGGACACCGTGCTGAAGTGTCAGCGAATAGAAAGAAAGGGAGTGGGTTGCAGCTAGCAGAGCCTCTGTAGATAAAAATGCAGGGGAGTCGGAAAAGTGCGGCTGGAAGGCAGTCATGATGTCCAACGCCTTTTTCATGCCTCCGCGAGTGACATTTCCGTTGCTTGCGTTGTCGTAGTACTGCATAACCTGACTGAGAATACAGTCTTCAATATCCTGATCTTGCAGATAGGCCCTATCACCTCCCTCAGGTAAGTATATCTGAATGGCAAGTGAGAATTGACCGGCCGCAATCATCGATGTTAGTATCTCCTTCTCCAAAGAGAACCTTCCAATTTTGCCAAAGACGCCAGGCCCAGTGGCCGCATGTTCTTCTGCAGGATCCATGCCCCAATTCCAGAGCCAGACAAGCTTATTGCGGGCCGATCTCCAGAGCTCCTCATCAGTCTTGGGCCGGCTAACTAAGCCTTTAAGGATCCTGCTGGCCATCTGGAGTTGGTCATCCTCGTCCGAGTGAAACCGAAACTTGGCCAAACTGTTTAGAGAGATCGGTTGCCCAAGGTCGGCCAGAATGTAGGCGGAATAAACAAAAATCTGAAGGAGAGAAAATGTTTCCATGACGGGAACAGTCAACGGGTGGTCTGGGCTCAAAAGGGTATCAGGCTGCAGAATCGAAGTGGAAGATTGATTTAGGACACTCGTGTGCCCTTCGATCTTGGGCAACATCTCAACGCTCGTGGCAAGGTCTGGGGGAGGGACGAACTCCATAATGGTTGCCAGTCGGACAAGGACATTGTGTGCTGCTTCAACCGTTTCTCGAGTGTTGCTCTCTACACAATAAACGGAAGCGAAAGCAGCTTGTGCGTACCGGCGTTCCAGATGAGCTTGTATTTCCTCACTGAGGCCATCTTGACGATTCGGATCCTCGTATCCTCCAAGGTCGACATCACCAGGGCCATCCCAGTATTCCAAAGCCTTGCTGACGAGGTCAAAACGTTGAGGTGCTCTGCGCACCATCCAAGCGAAGACGTGTTCCCAGTCGTGATGATCTTTGGCAGCGCCAGGAGCAGCATTCGTGCCTTGATGGGTTTGCTCTGCTGTCGTGAGGCCTACAGAAGAGCGACGTCGCGCGGTTTCATGCACTTTCCGCTTCTTCCTCTGGTCAAACCCGTACATCCAAGGTCCGACAATACCCTTGAGGTCCCTTGATATCCTCGGGATCTCCCCAGGAGATTCTTCCTCCGCCGCCTCCGCTTTTCCTAGCAGATATTCAACACTATGGGGCCCATGAAGCCCGCTGAATTTCTCAAGCGATGTTGTAGAAGTGTCGTTTGGGTAGTACTCGAAGTCAAGACGTAGGAGAGGCAGGACATTGGAAATGAACCAAGCGCGCAGATAATCGGACTGATCGAGAAACGGGTCGACTAGCTGTGGTACGAGAGCTAAGAGTCCTGTCTCGGCGTCTATACGGTATGCGCGGTGGATGAGGAAGAGGGTAAGAAGGTCGAGATCGTCGTCGACGCAAGAGGCATGCGCTAGAGGGAGCAGTTCAAGCCTTTTGACACGTTTTTGGGCCTGGGAGAGTGAGAGATCTTTGACCGGAGCTGTGTCTACATCGATCCCTGCGTGCTGTTCGAGATAAAGGCGCGATGCGACCTCTTGAGCATAGGTGTTGTAGGTAGGCGGCTCAGCGCTCTCTGGCAAGAAGGTGAGTAGGATACGTAGGAGCGTGTCCGGGGCAAAAGCATCGGGTCGTGCTAGCGACAGAGTGCGCACAGCATCGACATTCGACTCGGCGGCATAGTGAGTTGCGAGCAGCACGCAATGGGCTGGCGAGAGGTCTGCGATACTGGCCATGTCAAAATACGTGGCCCTTGGAAGCTACTGTCTGCTGCGGGCGCTTAGTCGCACAGTCCCCATGCCATATAAGAAGCTCCAGCGGAAGAGAAGGGACTCGTAAGGGCGGCAGGTAGACGTGCGTGGACGAGAGCGGGGTGTTGCAAAGCTGTCTCGAGTCGTGGAAGATGGTTGCGCAGGTCTGGCTAGCAGCACCAGCGAACCGCACCCCCGGTCCCCGCCGCCTTTGGTGCTGTTCGACCTACGAACGGCACTTCCGCCCGCTCTGACATTAACTCCACACAACGGCAGCATGCATAACCCAACAACGGAGGTTCCCGTCGATCTACACTGCAGGTATGATGTTGAAATTTATAACTGCCAAGCACAGCAATCATCCGTCACTCACTGCATTCTTGGCTCACAAAGTCTTGTTACTGCTTAGCGTCCAGCTTCCACATGGGCTATCAGTCTTCAAGCTTGCCGATTGCATTGCCAAAGAACATTATGATTACTGAACGAACACCTTGTTCCAGACATTCACACTCATTTCCAAGCCACCACCCAATGCATAAATCATCCAAAAAATGCTGTATATGTGCTTAACACTTCAACATGTCCTCATCAACCTCCCAACCATCCCAGGTGGGCGCATCAAACCCATTCGGTCTGGAACTTCGGAGGAAGCCGTTCCAAGTCCCCTCCACCTCAGATACCGGACGGACGAACTTGACAGGCGCATTGAAACCTCTACTGAAGCTCTCGAAGAGATGTTTGCTTTCAAACAGCTCCGGATGAGTAAGCCGCATCGTCTTCAGCGCCCGCTTTCCAACCTCATCAACCGAATCATAGTGTCTCAGCTCATAGAATTCTGGATCGTGTACTTTGCGAAGTTCCTGCAACAACTCCTTCGGGTAGAGGCCTTGCTGCAGTAGGAAGATGTCGTACTGGCACAGGGACGTCGTTCCGTGGTAGGAACCACCATACTTCGCACGCTTGTACAACCCGACAAGCGCAGCAATGGTACCCATGCATCCCGTGCCGTAATCGCTCATTGGAAACGGAGGTACTACTGGCTCATTTAGACCCATGGACTCACCCTGGGCCCACGCTACACCAGTGACACAATCCGCAATCTGCTGCCAGCCGGGCCTCCCTGCCCACTCACCAATATGGCCGAAGCAATCCTCGGCTACATAAACGATGCCTCGCTTACGGTGCTTGGTGAGTTCGACGATCTGCTTCGGGCCGTATCCAAGACGTTCTAGCGACCCGGGCCGGTATCCATCCAAAATGACGTCTGCCGACTGCAGGAGCTCCTCGAACACCTTCCGATCTTCAGGCTCCTTGAGATCGAGATCCGTGGTATGCTTTCCGAGATTTCCATCCACTTGGAAGAACGGGACGTCCGGAAGATTCGGCGAGGTAACCTTGATTACATCCGCGCCATATTCCGATAATCCGCGACCCATTGCCGGGCCTGCAATGATCCTGCAAAGCTCGAGGACCCGAATACCAGCCAGGATTTGGGGTTTTGGGGCTGCTGTCGAGAGTCCAGGAAATGGTGCCGGTGGAGAATCGGACTCTATTTGCTCGACCCTCCACGGAGGCTCCGCCAACAAAGTCTTGCCCTGTGATCGCTATTAGGTTTTGGTTTGCCCAGTCCACACCAAGGTTTCTTACGTGATTTGTCTCCTTGAAGTCTTCCCACTTCAGAGCTGTAACACCCGCCTGCTTCTTTTCCGCATTCATCTTTTCCAATTCCTCCGCAGTGAATCTTTTCACGTGGCTCTCGATGAGTTTTATGCACTCCATATAATCCGTCATATCTGGTCTGTGCCCTTCTAGTCCAATCATGTTCAATGCAGTCGTTGCCTCGAGAGATCCATGTAAATGGAAATATTCGCCTGGGTTCTTGGTCTCGTAGAGATTGGCGGAAAGCCTTCGGTAGAGGATGGATTGCGCTTGAAGGAGGTCGGTATCTACTACACGTCAGCCAATGGCTCTCGGTCTCTCGCGAAAGTACCGACCTTTCAATTTGGACCGCACGTCTGGATGTGCCTTGTTCATGCCATCAACCGTGGACAAATATGCCGAGAACAGAAAGGATGACGCGCGATCAAGATCGACAGAAATCTTCCGCTCCTTCTCGCCATAGACCAGGTTCGCAATGGCCGCGGCCATGCCCGCTTCAACTGCCTTTAATGCCGACGTCGCCTCCGTCTCTTTGAATGGGCAGGGAAAGTACGGAGTTCCGGTATTTGCCGTTGTAAAAGTCGCCCTCTGAATTATATCTCTGCACTCAACAGGAATTTGGGTCTTCGCGAGCTGAAGTAGGCTCGCTAGCGACTTTCGCGTCTCAGCTTCCATAGAATAGGCCTCTTTCGAGTATCCGTTGATGGTGGCGATGCCATTCGGAGCTCCATTCGTATTTACCATGTCTGAGGTATCGATCGGTATTAGCTGTGGGACCAGACTCAGGGCGTGCGGAGCAGGACGGCGAGCAAGCTAGAGGATATAGGCGTCCAAGTAGACGGCTGGCGGGGGGGCGAGAGGGAAGGATGTAGCCCGCAGGTAAGCGTCTGCGGATCAGAGGAACCGCGGCACTGGCGGCGGGTAATAAAAGAGGGCGCCATAATGGTTCAGCGGACGGGGTTGTCGGGTTGGCGTAGTGCGACGGCGCTGAACAGCGGGTAGGGCTGAGCAGTTGTGGTGCGGCACCCGACGGTAGCTGGGCGGAGCTGAGCGGGCAGCAGACAGCCTGGAGGCCGACGCCAAGAACTCGACACAACAGCAGCAACGCCCTTCCCAATCTCCGAGCGACGCCCGCTGTCAGTTGCAGAGCGCCCGCGCTCTCAGGGACGTGCCAGTAGTGCCTCTTTGCCCGCTACTGGCCGCAGAGTCCCCGCCGCGGGGTGCAGCAGCGCCGTCCCGCGTCGCCGTGCCAGCATCCGACGCTCCAGCTCTTCGTTGCTCCTATCCGAAGATCCACCAGTGCGCGACATCGACCGCCGGCAATTTGTCCAGCATTCAGCGCCCTCTCCGACATGACGCGCCCAAAAGTACCGCCCGAGCAGCGTCAGAGGACGGCTCAAGCCTGTGAAGTTTGCAAGCGCCGGAAGCAGAAAGTGAGTCAATCCGAGTGCGCCATTGCCAGTCGCTCAGCCAACTTCCACTTCCGCCTCCGTCTCCGTCCCCAGCCAGATCTCACCCGGCCTTCCAATGCTGCAATCCCGTCTCACCCGCCAACCGGCGTGGATCATTCGTTCTACTCTCCCGTCCTCCAACACTTCAAACGAGCCTTTCCGTGGCCCAATCCCCTCTGATCCCGCCCGACGTGCCCGTCATGATCCGCATCTCGCGTCAACGCCTCTGCCACCTGAGGCTGTTCGCTCCGTGTCGCGCGTGTGAAGCTCGCTAGAGATCGGCCTGTCCGGCTGAGTGCACGCTGAACACCACGTGGCCGCAGAACTATAAGGACCGCTCACAGCAGAAGCTTTACTAACTGCCACCGCAGTGTAATGGCTTGTACCCTTGTAACACATGCGAAAAGGTACTGAAGCTCGCACCTGCACGGAGAAATCCATCTCGCTCATGTATCCTTAGCGCAAGTTTACCTGTACGTACATCGACCGGGATAGCGACGCAACGGGAGAGGGTCCACCCTCGAAGAAACTCCAAACAGAAAATGGTGCGGGAAATGCTCCGGCCCGTCCCAGTGGTGTTGGTGAAAAGGTCAAGGAAGACAATACCTTGAACGGCACTCACCAACACTCGCCAAGCATCCAGAGATCTTCCATCCCATCCCCTCAACAGACGAGGGCAGCCTTTCAACCCCAAGCAGCTTCACATCATCCGGATCATGCTTCTTCAAAGCCTCCTGACCCGCTAGCATCCACTTTCGAGCCTGATGCCATCGAGGCCGCAGAGGCTGCAGCAAGGTCTCTTCAACACTTCGCCACTCGTGTGGAAGAAGCACCAAAACCTCATGCTGCATCGAACACAGCCAGCACAGATGGGAATGAGGAAGAGGCTGTGGTCTATTCCCAGATGCGGATGCTCCAGGATCCTACAGGAAGGTTGCTTTATGTGGGCGATGCTGCATCTTTATCCTTTCTTCAGTTGCTTCGGATGATGGTGGAAAATGTTGTTGGGCCGTCAGCGTTCACAACGGATCCACGAAGACACAAGATTACAGAAATTCCCTTCTCCTTACCGGCAACAATGCGGCACACCCATCTGTTGCCCGACAAGGGGACTGCTTATGTTCTTGTGGAGTCTTTCTTCGTGAACACACACGGCTTCCTTCAAATATTTGAAAGGCACGCATTTACCGCTGCGCTGGAACGCTGCTACTCAGATCCTCTGACTACCGAGCCTCCGTGGTTGTGCCTCCTAAATCTCGTTTTTGCGATTGGGCTCATGCTTGCAACTCCTCGTCCAGGGACCCCGGACGCAGCCATCATTGACAAGCTCCACCGAGACCATCCGGATAGGGCGGAGGCATTCTATATGAATGCTAAGAGTCTCAATGATCCTTTGCACGGATTTGAGGATGCCGACTTTTGGTCTGTCCAGGCATTGCTTTTGATGTCCTATTATATGCTGGTTAAATCGAAAAGGAACACAGCATTCGCTTTGCTCGGTATGTTCGCAATGCTCTGACTACCTGCGTCTGTAGATTCTGGGATTGCTAACAATACGAAGGCATGGCTGTGCGATCTGCGTATGCGCTTGGGCTCCATCGCGAAGAGACCATGGTTATCTTCGGTCAAGATGAGCAAGCAGCAAGACGAAATTTGTGGCGGTCGCTCTTTGTCATGGATCGATTTCTGTCCTTTTCGCTTGGCCGACCTGTTGCAATATCCGAAGATGATTGTAGCGGTGACACGTTGCGACCTGCTCAACCTGAGGAGCATGACGCATTCGGGTTTGACTCGGCTTTCCAGACGACGATCAATCAAGGCAGAACAAATGCTAGCGCCCTCGAAGCTGCTGTACGAAGCTGTTCTGTCATTGGACGAATCCTCAAGGAAGTCTATCAGCAGCGGAAAATCAGTACACGCCTCGCTCAAGAGATTGCAGACGTTTGCAAGCTGTGGCCAAGAGCTTTAGCACCTCAACTACATTGGCGACAAGCACCGTCTGCCTGTCCTAGCCAAGGCATTGCTATTCTCCATGTTAATCTTTTCTACTGTCATTCGATCATCCTTCTGACAAGACCATTCTTCCTATACATTTTAAATGCGGAGACGCAGAAGGAGATGAGCCACCAAGGGTCAAATTCTCAGACGAGGAATAAGTATCCACGTATGGAGAAATTTAGTGAGGCATGTGCGATAGCTTCATCCCACAGCATCGTTCTTATCCAAGCAGCATTCGAAGCGGGATATCTCCCACGGCGTAACCCTGCTGTGATGTACTTCCTCTTCGCTTCGGCACTGGTCCTTCTGGCCAACGAGTTTGCCGGTCTATACATCAGCAGAGACGCGGACCTTTGCATCACCAATGCCATCAACATCATGGCATATTGCGCCGAATACGACCAACAAGCTTCACGTCTCTTCCACATCCTCCAGGGGTTCAGAGAGGTAGTAAACCAACAGCGTGAACGTCGGCGCCGACTGCAACAACCTCAAGTAAACATTGTTGGCAGTTTAAGCCAATCTACTCAAGCACAGCAGCAATTCCCAGGCCCAACATCACGACCATTAGTATCTTCAGAACCTCAACAATACTCACAGTCATTCCCACAGCAGCAGAACTTTTCCGGGGCCGTTGCAGCCTCCGCTCGCCAAGGGAACACCCCCGATCTTACTCAACCTGTGCAACCAACTCCTCTCCCTTCTGCCGCCCTCCTTAGCCCAGTCGCCACGACGCCCGTGGGCGCATCGACTCCCCAGAATTCCGGAATCCCCAATCCCTCTTCCGGCGCCGCTATGGCCCCGTCACCCGCTGGAAGCAACTTTTCGGGAGCGCCGCCGACATTGTCGCGCAATCTTTCGCTATCGAACCTGCTGGATCTTAATGCACTTGACAGCATAAGTGGGATACCAAGTATCAGAAGCGAAGATGGTTCATCGGGTGGGGAGGAACACATTGATTTTGACGCATTATGGGCGTGGCCTAGCAACACGCCCGCGGTGGGGAGCCCAAGGATGCACGGAGAGACAGCAGTGCAAGGCATCAGTGATTCGGCGGTTCCGCTATTCGGAGTATATGAGCAATGATCGAAAGTGATGGAAGCGAGGCGTTGGTTTGGAGGTATTAAAAGGGGACAGGGTAACGCCGGTCATGATCAATTGAATGTATGTAACCTGAAAGAAGTATATATGGATACGGGGAAGCTACGGAATTCTACAGCATGCTTGCCGCAGTGACTTCCCTCTACGAGCGTGACGCTTCCTGGGAAAGAGCCATCGCGCTCATTCCAGAAACAGCATGCACCTTCCCTCAGATATTATCACGGCTGTCATAAACAGCGCCGCCTCTCGTACACCTCTCCGCACTGTTCCACACTCCCTTCCACATGCTCGCTGCGACAAAAAGGCTTCTCACGCGCCCTCATCGCCATGCCTCCCGAAACCCTCACCGACTGCGTGAGCTTCTGGCTCGGCAGCGGCAAGCGCAACGCCCACCTCCACGCCGGCTCCAAGGCCCAGATCCACCACGACCTGCGCGCCTGGCTCGACCGCCGTCTCGATACCCGCGCCGCCATCACGCGGGCTCGGAGCTCGCACGCCCAGGCCTGCGACATGCTGGCCGCCATCGCCTTCCGGCAACGACTGCGGCAGCGCAACGGGGTCGAGGTGTCGGAGGATGTCTTGAAGAGGGACGAAGCTCTCGCTGAGGAGCTGCGGGCGGGGATGGTTGCGGATGCGAGTGAAGTAGTGGTGGGTTGAACACCTGGGTCCTGTGACGGGGGTGCTGTTCTGATGGCTGTGGCTAGGAGCTTCTGCGCAAGCGGGAGGTTCAGGGCTTCGAGGCGGAGTTCCTGTGCGAGTCTTTGAGGGTGAGGTTCGGGGTTCAGTGGCAGGATTTGAGCGGTGGTCCGACGGATTGCGATCGCGGGGTGGTGAGGGCGTTGATGGCGTTGGGGGAGGTGGGCGTGGGGGTGTGGACGTTCAGGAGGTTACAAGGTTAAGAGGATGGCGGAGTACGGCTTTGGACAACATTCTTGGTGTTTCGAACGGTCTGCGTCAGCTGCGTGCTAGCAGTGGCGGAGTCAATGTAGGTGGGCGGAGGACGAGAGGGGACGTCGTTGGGCAGAAGATTGGTTTTGCGGACGGACAACATTTCGGGATGGCTGTACTCAGCCAGAAGATGAAAAGAAAAAAGAAGAGACGTAAAGAGAGGCTGAATACTCATACCGACGGTACAAAAGTATCAAGAAACACCTTTAATCCTTCTTACGTAAGGTGCGGGATATCGAGGAGTGGTTCTGATCTCTTCTACGTTAGTGGTGCGGTGGCTAGATGAGTTCCGGTCATTAATCAATATAAAGATGCGGTGTAAGTCACTTTAATATGTGGCCGGCGTTTTGTTGACACGATCGAGAGCGATTGGGCGCGCCGATGGTTTGCCGTGGCAAGGGAAAGCAAAGGAAGGTGCAACAAACGACTCGGCTCACTTCACAGATCTCTTCAACACAGAACTAAACTCCACTCTCTCACTTCTTCACCCAAACCTTGTACGATTTACACACTTGGGCTACTGACAATGCCGCCCTACACAACCGCCGATTAGGAACAAACTGCTGTTCCGACCAGTGTCAAACTTACCATGCATGCTGCCTTCCAACACTGAATCCACCGCTACAGCTCCTTTTGCCGAAGATGAACCCAAGCCCGATGACCATGACCAAGGTCGCGATGATGAGGGTGAGCAAATCAACACAAAGAAAGGCTAGAAGCGCGCTGGCAAGGCCGCTCGTGCTCGCAACTTTGCTCGCACTACGCAGAATGCCACTCTTGAAGAGCGCGTCAAGCACTGGATTGGTCACGATGAGGAAGAGGACTTTCTTCACACCGGTCTCAGGGACGAAATCCGCCATGAACTGAGGGCATGGGTCGATTTCTGTTTCCGAAACTACGCCGACACCAAGGCTCTCCGTATGCAATGTCAAGCTACTCTACGAGACGGCCTGAGCAAGCAAGCGGCCGGCACTCCGGTTTGCAACACGGGTCAGGATTTCTTGTTCGGATTTGCATCTGCTATTTCCAACGCTCGCCGTTCTAGAGCGAGTGTTCTCTTATCGTCTCAAAAAAAAAAATACTAGCTCAGTAGCCTAAGCTAACAAGCAACAGAAGCTTGAAGATGAGCAATCTTTCCAGACTCTGAAGCAAAATTCTTTTGTGAATCTTTGAAGACTAAGTACGGAATTCAGTAGGTGGACCTCAACAACAACAGCACCCCAAGTGACCATGATATTGTGGGTGCTCTCATGGCACTCGGACAGTCAGATATCAATATGCAGACTCTCCACAACCTCCAGACATTGAGGATGGAAGACAGCTGCGCAATGATTGCAGGAATTTGATGCTCAGCCCAGCGCATTGGAGAAGGAACAAAGCAAGCGTAAGCAGGAGTGTTATGGTAGGTACGCTTAGCGCGGCGCTAGCGCCGCTGGGTAGTTGGGTAGTTTAGCTCCTTCGCTTTCTTAGAGACAGACAACGAATACAGATGCATACGAGATTTTGCTCCAACAAGGAGCGGGAGTAGAACTGAAAAGATACTTATTCTTCTCAGCAGATAGTAAATGGACAACGATTCTGCCTGTATTCGGACTGCATCATGACTTCCGGACTGACAACAGGTGGTATGTAGATGAAAATGATAAGAGTCACTCGAACCATTAAATTCTACGGTCGCAATGTGCAGACAGCCTTTAACAAGCAAAGACTCTAAATCCAAGGATAGCGGCGTCATAAATTGCGTGTAAGCAATATTTTTTTTTTTTTTTTACTAGACTTGGCTCCAAGGTGAGGCAGGTACGACTTCCGCTCCTGTCTGCGCGCGCCTTCCTATTGTCGTGCTTTCCGAAGCGACCATTTGTGGTTAGCACCACAGAAAAACCCACTGACGCACGACACTACCTTTACCTTTGCGTTACATCGTCTTGCATCTGAATCTTCATCCACACTTATCATGTCAACCAGCGAGGCTGAAGCACCCCTCATCGACACCGATAGTCTCAATACTGCTCTCGGTAAACTCACTATGTCATCCGAAGAGAGCAGTCCCAACGTCGCCATCGGCGCGTTAAATGGTGACCCTGTTACAAAGTCTGAGGTCACTGAGCAGGCAGAGTCCGATGGAGAGTCCAAGCCCAAGAAGAAGAAGGGCAAGAAGAAGCGCGGCGGCAAGGCAGCTCGTGCTCGCAACATCGCACGCATGATGGAAAATGCCACCATCGGGCAACGTGTCAAGTACTGGCTTGAGCAAGAACAAGGCGAAGAATTCCTTCACACGGGCTCGAAGGATTACATTCAGAGTGAGCTGAAGGCTTGGCTTGATCAGCGTTTTCAACTGTACCTCGCGATCCAGACCCACAGGGTTAACTTCCTCGCTCATAAGCACGCGAAGGAGGAGAGGGGCAGGACCCACCAGCGGCACACCGCCGAGCAAAACTCCGAGGAACATGGAAAGACCATGGCGATCATAAAGATAACTGGCGTGAGTTTCTACGGATATGTATTTTTTCGAATAACACTGACAAGAAGCAGGAGCTCCAGTCTGCAGTCTGGTTCTCGGACCTTGAAGCCAAGTTCCTTTGCCGTTCCTTGAAGACCAAACATGCAGTTCAGTGGGAGGAGTCTGACCTGGCCGAGGATCCCAGAGATGATAACAGCTCTCCTGTTGACCGTGCTGTGGTCGGCGCCCTGGCGAGACTTGACCAACCCAATATCAGCGAAGGAACTCTGCAAAGCCTTCACAGCATTCAGAGTTTTCAGTATATGCGCGAAATGAAAGATCAGAACCGTGCATACCTCTTTGAGCTTCTGAAAAAGAGGCCGCAGGGCAGGAGGTGAAGTGGCATCAATTGGTGGAGTTTCGTTGAGCAGCCGCGGATGGGATATGGAATATGTTTCCGGGTAAATACCAACGTATGGGTTTTGCTGAACGCATGAAGTAACAAGATAGGTAATTAAAATGGGCTACCTAAATTCTCATACACTTAATTGCGGCTTCCACTCTATGTTCATCCCATCTGCTGCTCCTTACGGCTGCAGTCCAAGTCATATGTGATGGAAATGACCGGATCCTACTTCCGCCTGCACTCAAAACTCCATCGAAAATGAAGCGCCAATACTTCTTAATCTTCAACGCTTCATATAAACGTCCAGCAACACACAGCAGCAGAGTCATCGTCGCCATGTCGCGCGTCAATATTAAGAGCAACGGAAAGGCGATCTTCTCACTCAACGACCGCATCCAGACTTGGCTCTCGCACAACAAGAGTGAGGCATTCTTGGACAATGTGAGCTCGAAGGACGATCTACAACGCGAACTGACGGGCTGGGTCGATCGACGCCGTCAAACACTCGACAAGTCTGGGCATAATCACAACCTAATAATAACCTACATCCACTATTTCTCAGACAGGGCACTTCACCCCATGAACGGTGACTGTCTCGGCGACGCTGAAAGAGGCATCTTCACGAGTTTGCTGCCGCCATCAAGGAAAGAAACAACCAAGGACACGTAAGTATACTCTCACCATGCAGGAAACGTTCCGGCGGGACTGACAATTTTGCAGCGCCTCGAAGATGAGTGGGTCCTCCAGACCGCGGAAGCTGCCTCCCTCTGCTCTTCTCTGCGGGTGAAGTACGGAGTCCGCTGGATATAGGTCTCTGGGCAGAAGTTGTCTTACGATCATGTAGTTGTGGGCACTTTGATGGCGCTTGGACAGACGGGTATCGATCTTAATACTCTGCATGACCTTCAGCGTGATGAGTAAAGACAGCGCATGATGGCGGAGCGAAGGCAGTTGGTTGCTGAGAATATGGGTTTCCTCCACCTGTTCCATGGGCGCTTCTTGCAGAACCGCCTCTTGCAGAACCGTCTCTTTGCCGGCACGCTCTAAACCGGCTAAGGTATAACAGTCTTGTGGTTCCGGTCGGTAGCAGAACATGATATGGTTCAGGTAGTCGGATGATCATTTTTGATGGACATCTGCGGAGCTGGAGAGGAAACAGCACAGTTCTCAGGATAATACAACGCACATGGTTAAATCTAGAGCGTCTTGCCAGGTCCATACTTGCAGAAGTGAGAGGTTGCCTACTCGTCAATCGGATTGTCTCGTTTCAATCGCGATTAGATAGTGAATGAAAACAGCGGGAAATCGTCCGGAGTCGCACCGTTCTGTCCGCAAATATTCGGGCCAATGAATGTCTATTGGAGAAATTATGCAAATAGGCGAAGCAGACATCACGAATTCTGTGATTCAATAAACAGGATAAATAAACCTGTTTGCTGCAGTCACACGTGCAATATATACCTCATCCCGTGTAAAGAAAAAAGAAAAACGCAGCTCGCGCGTGCCTCTTCCTCCAACACTCTTCATCGCCACTCCGAACAAGCTAAACAACTAACGCAAAGACGATGTCAAGCACCAGCTCCAGCCACATGGTACGTTGTCGGAATGGATCAGCTCTCCCACAAGAACACCGCGCTGACAGGCTTGACGAGGACGTTGCCCGTCAGATGGCGGAGGTTCGAGATGTCACATCCCGCCAGCTGGGGGCCCGCTCGACCCCGCATAGCGAACTATAGAGCAGAATCGGCTGGAGAGATAGTGTGCACATAGGTGGAAAATAGACTTCGACGACCTGGAGGAGGGGCGAACAGAAGCACAGAATGAAGGAGGGTTATGAACGGACGGTTGATCCGTGGTGGCACAGGGCTTTCCCTTGCTAAAATTGGGAAGAGTAAAATAAAGGAACAGTTTCTGTGCGCGGGAAAAAGGGTATCATTCATCGAGGTCCACTTCTCCAGTTCATAGCTCAACAATACAGAGGGGGAAAGAAAACAGAAAGGAAAAAAGTGCGAGAGGTCTGTATAAACAAGTCTACACAGGTCGCCGTGCCGTCCATATCCTCCGCCAGGCACTACTGCGACTTCTTGGTCGACGCCGCGGCGCCGGCAGCCTCTAAGCCCTGCACAATCTCTCCACCAAAAACGTAGATCATGTAGGTGGGGAAAATAAGCCACAGCCCACTGTCCGTCGTCCCACCCATTAGCACCCAGAAACCACCCGACGAATGACTGGGGAAAAAAGGAAAGAGGGGAAAAAAAAATAAAAATAAAACTTACTTCGGGATGATCCACAGGAAAGTCAAGCTCACGAGATCGTTGTGCCCGATGTTGTCAAACCCGCTCCAGGCCTCGTTCAGCCAGTACAGCACCGTCTTGCTGAGCGTCATGACGCTCGCGGCGAACGCCAGCACGACGGCCCGGGCCGCGACCCTGCCCGCGACCACCCTCGCGCCGCCGACCCTGCCCCCGACGGCGTCCTTGTCGGGCGCGGGCGACCCGGCGCGGTAGACGACGGCCAGGTAGGCGAGGTACAGGGCGGTCTCGACGGCGTTGAGGGTGGCCTGGGCGGCGCCGAAGCCGTCGCCGCGCTCCCACGCCGGGAAGCCGTACACGTGGTCGACGGTGCCGTACAGCGCGTACGGCTGCCAGACGGGCCAGTGCAGCGACCCGCCCGGCATGCTGTGCGGCCGCAGCAGCATGTACCCCGTGTCCCACGCGACCAGCGGCAGCGAGAGGGCGAGCCAGGCGAGCGTGAGGTTCGAGGGCGTGTGCGTCCACGCGGAGGGGGAGGTGCTCCTCGCGGTCGTGGTGGGTGCGGACGTCGGTGCGAGGGCGGGTGGGGTGGCGTTGCTCGGCTTGGCGATGGGCGCGGGCGAGGCCGTCGACGAGTTGCGCGTGCTGCGCTTGGAGGGCGATTTGGTCGGCGAGGCCAGCTCGGGCGGCGGGAAGGCGGAAGGGTGGTTGCGTGTTGAGACCATTGTTGCAAAATTGGTGCGAAATGGTCGGGGCTGGGCGTGGGTTGATGGGTGGTGTGGTGGGTTAAAGTTGGTTGTTGTTGTTGTTGTCAAAGCTCCCAGAGCTCGGAGGCGGTGTGTGTGTTGGTGTTGTGTTGTGAGTGGGTTGCGGGGGACCGCGGAAGAGACTGAGAACAAGACACGGGGAGCTTACTTAGCTGGTTCCGCCTGCCCAACACCCCCGCCAGTCTGTCTCAGCGCATTTTCTCTGGTACGCCATGTGGCCGATCGCCACCGCGACGGAAGAGCTGCTTCGGGAAGTCTGTACACAAACACTGGCTCCTGCCATCCAATCATCCACCACATCTCGTCGCCGGATCCAGACCTCCAGGAGCTGATCTTGCCACGGAACGGGACGCTGGCCAACCGCTTCGAGGGCTAGCCGTTAAAACCATCCCTCCCCTTCTCAGATCCTCCTCACGGCTTAAAATCCCCACTGTTTATCCATGCTCGGTTTTGTCAGCTCAGTCCTACCGAAGTTATTGTCAGTGTCTAGACGTCAAAAACACCATTCCGAGCATCGTTGCCAATGAGACCCAATCAACTTTCTATCGTCAATATCACTATCTGCTCCATCCGTGTATGCTTGCAGTAAATAGCCCACTCTCAGGTGGGGTCCCCAATCTCTGGGACAAACCTCTCCCCTTTAGAACGCAGTCGAGCCATTGTCCAACAAAATTGCCAACAGTGCCTGGCCAGTCCATGTGATAAAGATCCCTCCAATTGAGTTCTCTTAAGAGCTTCAGTGCACGGGTAATAGGAGGTGTGTCTGCATAAGACGTCCTGGACATAACCTTTAGATATTCACACGGCCAAGTACCTTCTTCACTCAGGAAGCTCTTCTCGGCTTTCAATTTCTTGCTGGTCATCAACGTCATCTGAGGACCTGCAGAATATTCGTGCACTTACTTCGATGTCCAAATCCTCGACAGCCACAACTTATCAATAGTTTTGCCTCGTCTTATTGCAGCATCATCACCCAAGCCTCTGCAAAGTGGTAAGCGACATCTGAAACTCTATTGCGAAAGGTTGAAAGAAATTGATTGGAATATCTTGCTGATTAATTGAGGTGCCTGAAAATGGTCAATCTCCAACCATGTTGTGGAAGGAGGAGACCTCATGCGCTTAAATATGGAGGCTTGGCCGCAGAGAGGACCGGGCTATGGTATCCGCAAGCGTGAGAAACAACGCAGAACGACAGCAAGCACGTAAAAGTCAAACAAAGTAGTTTACATCACCGTTCTTATGATACTATGTTGCTCCTAATCCAGCGAATTTCTTGTCTGGATCCAAGGACTTCTGCCTCATTACAGAAACAAATTGTACTATTTTGCTAAAGAATACTACTTGTTTTGCTTACAGAGGCAGAAAAAAGGGAATGGATAGGGGAGGAGAGGAATGAAAACAGTCAACATTTCCAAAGTTTATCTTTTGAGCGGGCCCCTGTGAGCGGCTGGTGTGATTGGACTTGATTCGGCTTCAGCTGGCGGGTGAACAAAGTGGTTGGTCGTCGGGATGGGCAGGAGGAAAGTTGAAGTGAGCACGGGTGATGACTTCGCGTGAGCGCAATACCATAAAAATAATTGGAGTCCTAGGTGGCAGTGGCCAAGGCCGAGTCAAGCTGCCTCAGTCCTTCTACCAGACCATATAAAATGCCTGATTACAATCACGTCTTCGTCTCTGAGTATCAACCACATAAGATTAGTACGGAGCCGTCCAATTCCCCACACCTTGTTCCTCCGTGCCCCCTCTCCCCTGATCCGCCCGAGCCCTACAGTGCCACTCCAGAGCAGCACACTCGAAGCACCTCCCCACCACTCCACGAAGCCCCTCACCGCCACTAATCATCCAGCGTCCCCTGCATCATCCACAGCAGTCAGCGCATGAACCCAACAAAGCCAGCCTCTCTCACCGAGGAAGGAAAAAAAAAAGAAAAACTCACAAACCCCTCTCCCCACTCCTCCTCCCCCCTCCTATACGCCTCATCAACGACCCGCCTCCTCTCCTCCCTCGCGACCAACATCACCGGCATCCCCGTCCCCGCATTTCCCGGCATAGTCCCGCGATAGGCGGCCGGATCGAGCGGCTTGCCGCCGGCGACGGCGGAGGGCTTCGGGCGGATCTCGAAGGCCCAGAGGGTGCGCATGATGGCGAGGGCGAGGGAGCGCTCGGCGATGTGGATGCCGGAGCCTGTGGGGTTTCATGGTGGGGTCAGTTGTTGTTTTGGGGGTGGGAAGGGTGGAGGTGGGACGTACATATGCGGCGGCCGGCGCCGAAGGCGAAGTGGTCGCGTCTGGTGGGGTCGGGGATGTTGGCGCTTTGGAGGGACTGCGGGTGGGTGGGCGCGGGGCGTTAGCTGTAGTTTTGGGGTGTTGCGGGGCGGAAGGCGCTGGTGCTGGTTGCGGGGCTTACTGTCGTGGTGTCGTCGAGGTAGCGCTCTGGCCAGAAGCGGTGCGGGTCCTCGTGGCGTGAGGGGTCGTGTTGGATTGCCCTGTGAGGAATTTCGATGAGAGTTTCGTTTTTAACGTTGATGCCAGGGATAGCAGGATGCCCACCAGGCGTTGAGATGGAGCCTTGATCCTTTGGGGATCCTGTATCCACTGTACTCGATGTCGCGGGTGGTGACGTGAGGATGGCCCAGTGCGACTGGTGGTCGCCAACGCCAGACTTCTTTCATGATGCAACGGACATATGGGATATTCTCGAGATCCTCCCATATAGGCAGTCTGTCTTGCACGATCTTGTCTTTTCCCAGTACATTCAATTAGCATCTGCACAGAAGCGTGGAGGGACTTACCGGGCAACATACCAATTTCCTGACGAGCTTTCTCCTGGACGTCTGGATACAACATCATAGCCTCGTAAAAGCTCCAAGTGGAGATTTGGCTCTGCATTGCTGGTAATCAACGTTCAATCCGTGTGAGACTGACGAGCTTGGTTCGCTTACCGTGTCCGCAGCGCCGATTATCAGCATCATACTCAGGTATGCGGCTTCATCCTCGCAGGAGAGCCCAAGGAGCTTTTCATCCAACAGCGCCTTCGGCAAGAGTGCATCTGGCGCATTTCCTCTGCTTATCAACTCTTTAACTTTCTGCGTTCACCATTAATATCGAACACCACTAATGGTGCGTGTTTCAATTCTTACCTTCATTTGCCCACGAGCCCAGTTCATATCACGCTGAAACCGCTGTCGAGCGCTGCGCTCCCAGGTCTTCAAGAATGGAGGCAGCTTGTCGAGAAACTGCAGCATGTCCACAATGTACACACCCGGAAATGTTGCGATTATCTGGGCAAGCCCGGTTTCTACATCCATTCAGCAGGCAGTAGGTATCCATTGAAGCTTCGCACACGTACCGTGGATATAAGGGATTGATGGGCTTGTATCATGTTTAATCTCCAAGCCGAAAGTCTGCTGTGCAAATGCACTATAAGTATAGCGGCCGAGTTTTGGCCAGAGATTTTGGTTGTCGGTCCCAGCATCGGGATCATGAGAAACATCATAGAGGAACTTCAACGTTTCTCGGTTAAGAAACCTTAGTCCATCATTAGCAACTAAACTTGACGAAGTGAAATTGCTGCTTACGGGAGGCCGGCATCGGCTTTTGGTGGGCTACCCAAGTGCGAGTTTATGATGCGCCTTTGGTTCTAGAGACATGAACACATCAGTTCCTATCAGGTGTGCCAATTGGGAGATGCCATGTACCTTCCATCGTGGATTGCTGCCGTGGAGAAACAAAACGTTCCAGGAATTCGTGAAAAGCTCGCTCGCAATGATCCACCGAGGCCGTTCGGATGTGCATGCAGAGGACTTATCGAAGATGGCCTAACCCATAATTTCATCAGCTCCTCGTACTAATAAAAGGCCGAGTCCAGGTTTTGATGCAGACCTTTACTGCTTTGTCCGAGTTGAGGAAGTACTCCGTAACAAGTCCGGCGCGGACTCGAAAGATTTCTCCGTGCTGGCGGGCCCATTTTTCCATTTGAAGATGAAGCTCACCCTTTTGTCCTGCTTTCATCATATCGACGGTGTTTCCTAGGAGCGGTAGTCCAGTTGGTTGAGGAGGTAAAGGAAGTTTATGCTTTGGTAAGAGATTCCAAAATAGGAAGATACCGAACAGCAGGATGCTAGCAGCGAATAAGGCAAGCTTTGCCAGTCCGGCATTTTGCACTGAAAGTAGAGAGTCCATTGGCGGGCAGAGGTATCACAAACTTAATCCCGGTGTTGTTTACTCGAGAAGTTGCATATCCAGCACGTCTTTTATTGACACGTTCTTCTCCATCTGTGCACTGAGCAATCGATGTCAGAGGGTGCTCCACTCCCAGACTGCCCCACTCCCGTCGCAACGTCGATCGCCCCGGAGCGGGTTTGCCGAGATGGTACTACTCCACTCGGGAGGTGGGCGAAGTTCGCTCGGATGTTCCAACCAGGGCGGCGCCCGCTTGCTCGTTAAGGGCTTAGCTCTGCGGAGGCGCCGCGCCGACTTCCTGCCTCAACTATATATTCCGCTGCCTGCGTGCACTGCAATGGAAGCTTGTCTGCATCTTATCCAATCTCCCTTTTTCCATCACCGAAGAATCCACTTGAGTAATCATGTCAGCTACTGGGAAGATCCGGGATGTCGATAGCCCTCCTGGAGCTCCGAAGAGCTATGTTGTCTCCCTTTTCAGAGGCGAGCAGCTTGTCATACCTTGCTCCAACTCAGTCATGCGCCTTCTCGTCACCGGAAAGGAAACGGGTATGACATTTGCAGTGGTGGGAACCGGCGGTTCTGCTGCCGATCCGATCGGTTTCCATTTCCATCGGGAAGCGCACGATGTATTTTTGTGTCTGAAGGGCAGTGTGAATGTGTGGGCGAACAACACTGCGAGGACAATGAGCCCGGGTGACTTTGCCAGCGTTCCGCCAGTGAGCAAATTACCCACCGAGAGACCGTGGCGCAACTACTGATGGATTTCCAGGGCATCGTGCATCAGTATCAGGTCTTGGGTGACCACAGCGAGTTCATCGGCCTCATCATTCCTGGTGGGTGGGAGGAATTCTTCAGAGTTATCGGCGAACCCTATGATGGCCCGTTCTTCCCCGTTAATGACACGCGTGATCCGAGAGTGGTCCTCATTCCGAAGCTGATCGAAGCCGCTGAGAAATGCGATATGGTGCCTGTCCGAGATCATCCGCCGGTGGCAATCGAGCCATGGGTCTCCGGGAAGGATAATATCCTGCCAAATGGCTTAGAACCGTACTTCCTACGCGCTGACACGGGACCGAAGTGGATCGTCGAAGGAACGATATGCCGGCCCCTGATCACCACGGTCCAATCAAACAACAAGTTCTCGGTCGCAAGCCTCGAAGGCGGCAACGTGCACCGCAATTTCCTTGCAAGCGTAGGTCAGCTGCAATGGAAGACAATCCATCATTGCTTTGTGGTGGTGCACGGAAAAATCAAGTTCCAAGTGGGCAAGGAGTCAGTCCGGTTGTCAGCAGAAGATACCATCTTCATACCAGCCAAGGAAGGCTTTTCGTTCTCTTTCGAGAGTCCCTGGGCGCAGATGTATGTATTTGCGAATGGTGGTGGAGTGGCAGAATTAGTGATAAAAGTGGGCAAAAAGACGGATGTGCCAGGTAGTATCCCCGAGAAGCCAATGGTCGAGTGGCAAGCGTCACAGGTCGCCACTCTGGCGGAGGATCATGGCTTCGTGGTGGAGCAGTGAGCAAAAGACATGAGCGGATGAATGAATGAACTGACAGGAAAATATTTTTCAACTAAAGTGCAATGGTGCATTCGACCAAAGTTCGAAGTGCTCAGTGGAAAAGACCATGTGGGTCTACCATATTCGTTGTTAAGTGGACATTGTACGCAGTTGATTGTCTAGGGTGGTTGAAGGGAAGTGTCGGAACGTGCTTCCTATGCCCGGGCGTGTGGGAAAGGACTAATGGTGAAGCTGATCGAGACTCAGTCAGATTATACGCATTGAAGGCGGCTGGATGAGTACTCACAAAGCCACACCCAAACCAGAAAATCCATAGAATATTGCGTTTCGTTTGCAGTGACCAATCTCGAGACCGCTGGGTTGACTATTCTCGTGCTTCGCACGTCTCGAGACGATCCAGTCATATTGGATAGCCAACGACCTCTTGCATACGTCCTCGTGCTAATTTTGTAGACGACACAAGGCCTGTAAAAAGCCGCAGTGCCGCACTAATTAGAACCGAGCCAGTTGGACTATTAGAAACAAGCTCTGGGCCATTTGTTAGAGCTGACTCCATCTTCTTTTTATCGACTCCTCGTTATCGATCCCATTGACCAACGAGATGAAGATAAGAGCAGTTGTGGTAGAAGACCCACCAGTCAAGCAATCCACTAGCTTGCTTATCCGCCCTCACACCATAATTCCCGAGACACTGGAGCATGACCTCAGCCAACCCTCAACTGCATCCCAAAAACCCAGCATCAGTCACCCAAGGCCAGCGATCAGCGCGATTGCGCAAGCACTCCCCAAAAATAAAGTGTCACAGACCGGAACACCCGCGGGCAAGCACCAGTAGGCGGTTGTATCCGTGAAAAAAGAGAAAAGACAGAAAAAAGGAAAACAGCTCCCCAATCCATCCCGCTCTTTCCCTGCTGCGATATAGGCTATGAATCACCACCGCTCCCCATGTATCACATATTCCGCCCCGGACACTTTGTCTCTCCATGCCCCGATCTCCACCTTCCCCTTCCCCCACACACACAAAAGATCCCCGCTCCATCCGCCCGCCTCGCAAATCTTGTCTCAACCGCAACCCGCAATCCACGGGCCGCGTATACCGTCTCTTGGCCTGACGCAATGCCGCGCCCGCGCACCCCCGCAGCAACCTCCCCCCCGCCCTTCCTCCTACAGCGGAGAAAACACGTACCCGTACCCGTGTGCCGCGCTAACATACAATTCTCATTGAAAAAAAAAAAAGAAAACTACACCCGCAGTGACTAGTGAATACGAAAAGAAAAAGATACCAAGGAAAACTATGAGAGATCGGCTAGCTGGCAGCCGCCGAGGACGATGATGATCGCGAACCCGACCCGGACCTTCCGACAAGCGCCCCCCACATCCGTCGTTGGTTCGCTTCCGAAACAGAAAAAAAAGGGCCAAGTCTCTTGGTGAGCGTCTATCACTTTCCCTCCCTACCACAAGCTTCTTCCAGACATAGGGAGAGAAAAAAAAAAAGTATTTACCGCAAAACACGTATATCCTTGCCGCCGAGAGCAACGGAGACTTTGACCATCGTGGGGAGGGATAAGGTTGACAGGGACGACCGTTGGAAGCTGGAGGGGTTGCAACATCACGAGGCATTGCCGTTGATTGATTTTTCCCTTTTTGCGTGACCCTTTGGGCGCGTCTCGTCTCGGAACGTGACTATTGGACTGTGTTTTTTTTTTTTTTGGTTGCTGTTTCTCTTCATTGGCGCGCTGCGCGACCGCGGCGCGTATCGTGTCCCATTTCGCTGATGCGAGGGAGGCGTTGCTAGAGGACTTGCTGAAGAGATCGAAAGGGAATAGCAGACATCGCTATGGTTCAGCACATGGTGGCGGGTAAATTGACCGCGCTACCATGTGTGCGGAGAGAACGAGAGAGATGGAGAGAAGAAAAGAGGGGCTCGAGCTCCGTATTCGCCCTTCCGTGGGGAATGAGGCATGGAGCTTGCCGTACCTGAAAGCATCAAGGAGTTTATGGTTGTGTTGTGGCGTACTTGTGATAACGCAGGGTTCTGCGGGGCTTGTGGCAGGACGTGCGAAACAAGACGTGGGTATAGCCTTTTTGGAGGGGACCCACATCCCGGGTATACGTTATTCTGAAGACAGCACTTTTTGACATCGCCAGAGTTTCAGGAATGAGGGTTGCCAAGCTAGACGCGTGAACATGCAGACTGTCACTGATACCTGAGGATGCTGGGAGCCAATGGGAGAAGGCCTGGGGCATCGTCACATCTATCGCAATCGTGGCTGAGCATGTTGAATTGAGAAGGTGGGCGGAACAGCAGCATGCTGATGCGGGCGTCGCAGCTCGTTTCGCGCAAGCGAACCTTCTTCAGGGCAACGGTCGGGATAAACCCACCTTTGGCGAAAGTCATCATGACCGACGGATTAGTAACGGGTGCGGAATTAAGGGCGGATGTGGGTTACCGGCCACCGGGCCTGCAAGCACCCCGTAGCCGGATGGCCGGTAAGGCGCAGCACCGCGAAGCGCGAGGGGAGGCTTGGGAGAGCCACGGTGTCGGCCCGCGTTTATTTCACTACGGAGCCCGCTACTACGGCTGGCTCGCTCTTGGCCCTGCTCACTTCCGCTTCTGGAAGGCGATCGCCCGGCATCCCGAGCGCTGCTGGCACGCCCCATTCCTGGGGTCGACTCGATTTCTCCTTCTCGTTTCGACGCGCTTGGCCGCCGCCCTGGCGCTCGCCGTTGCGACTCATACCGCCTGTTTAGGCCTCGTAAAGCTTTGGCTCGACGCTGTCCTCGCGTAGGGCGGCGATTAATGCGCGCCGGGCCGTTTGGAATTCGCCGACAGGGAATCGGGGGCAGCATGAGATGACCCGAGATGTTTGGCGGGCATCGCGATCATCTTAAGGAAATTGGCCAAGAGAAGGGGCGAACATTTGTTGTTCCCTCGTGAACCATGGGACCGCAGCGGCAGCGGAAGCAGCACCAAGGGCAAACACGATAACCAAGACGACTTTGATGACGTCGGGCTTGATGGTGCGGAAGGTTCCCCCAGGATGGGTGCTGAAACAGGCCAGCATGTCCGGTCCTCTGGCTGCTTCAGGTGGGCGCCAGCCAATAAACAGCACAGCCTGCGCAGGCGTGGTGCTGGTAAGCCAGAGGGAGGTCTAGACGCCTGGTGCTGGACGAACTGGGCAGAGCACAGGCCAGCCACAGGGCCGCAAGAGTGCTGGGCGTGAGCCACCGCTTTTCGCTTTGCGGCAAAGGCATTTAAGGTTTGCTGTAGTGCGTCGAAGACAAGCAACCGTGCTGCTTCGCCCCCGGAATCATCTCCACCCGTGATTGGAGCGATTCAGTCCTAAGCTGGCAGTGACAGATCCGCCGTGGGCGCAGTAAAAAAGGACTAGCTGCTTAGACGAGGAGCAGACAACGTGGGAGCGAGCAACGACGGCACGAGCAAGTTCGCGATGGTGTTGGGTGAGGAGGGAGGAATCTCCTCTAAGCCGCATCATTGCGCGTCCCTGCCTGTGAGCATTTCCTTGGCCCTGCATACGTGCGTCATCCGGTCAGCCCGGCCGTGCCTGGGGAACACACAAATGTTCTGACGGGCGTTGTAGCAGCCAGCAGCAGCCACTCAGAGGACCCAGTTTTGCGACAGAGACGGCCTAATCAGCGCTTAGGCATAGATATGGGCGCTGCTGCCATTCGTCCCTGCAAACCCCTTGGGATTATGCAGATCCACAAGAGCCCTGCGAAAGCGCCTCGCCCTGCCGGTTGCAGCGCTGAGCTGGTCGCGCAAAGGACGGCTCGGTGCCGGCCGTGGTGGTGAGGGGTACAATCTTCCGTGGTGACGACTCCTGCATTCCGAGGCACACGTCAGGCATTCGATGCGCTGCGGGCCGCCACGGCGGGAGAGATGCGGAGTCATTGGGGAGCGCTGGCTGCAAGCGCGGGCGCCGTTGATCGATCAACGTGGTCTTGGAGCTTGTCGTCGAGATGGCCGACATGTGTCAGAAGCCAAGCGATTGCACGCTTGGCCTTGGCCGGCTGTTGTGCGTCTCGCGAACCCAGCACAGCCATGGACCCAGCGTTGAGCGCTAGAGACAAGTGCCGGTGGGATGCTGAGGGAGAGAGTCGCGGTGTTGCTGATGGCTGCTGTCGCCGTTCCACATGTCCGGACGCGGCCTCTCGTTGACCGGGTGGCGCGCACACTGCCGGCTTCCGCAGGTGTGGGACCTGGCTTCCTGGCGTGAGGAAAGGGCGCGAGGGACAGCGATACAGTACGGTACATTACATGTGCACAGCGCAGTCAAACGCAGGGCGAGGTGGACGAGTTGTCGACAGTTGAGGCCCTGGGCAGAGCATGTGCGAATGAGAGGGCCAGCGGAACGACCAGGGCGACTTGGGCCGCGCGCGCACGCGGCAGGCAGCGCGCCGTCCCCGGGCTGAGGCGTGCAGGCCGCCAATCGCGGAGCGACGATTTGATGGCTCCGCCTCCACACGCTGAGCCTAAGCGGACATACCAAGACGCCCTCTGCAGCGCTGCCCGCCAGCTCAACCACGCCTCGGGGACCCGATTGTAGGTAAGGTAAGCTGATGGTGCAGCGTTGCCGAGACCCGGGACGCGCAAGCCAGCCCTCAAATCGTGGCCGGAAATCGCTCCCAGCTGGCCCACCGCTGGCCCGCCGCCGGATCCCCGCTTCGGGGCAAGCCTGCCCAGCGCGCAGAGAGCGACTCATTATTCAGGATGATGTCGTCTGGCTGCTGCCATGGATCTGCTTCTTGTCACCGTACAGCACAGCCCGGGCCTGTTCCTCCTAGCAGCGTTTCGCACACGAGTTTAAGAGCGCTTCGTCCTCCTACAGCGCTTGAAGTGAATCACGACGTCCCTTCGCTCTGGACCCCATCCTCAGCTAACAAAGGGAGCTAACAATAGCCCATCGGCCTTTGTGGCGTGCATACATATTGCCCTCCCGCCTCTTTCTTTCAGTCCAGACTCCCGCCTCTTTTCCCTTTTCCTCTGAAGTGGTACAATGTGGTCTCACGTTACTACTGCTGCTGCTCTGCTGGGCCTCGGTATGCTCTTCAAATCCCTGCAACCGAACGACCAGTTGGACAGTTACTTACAATGGTCGCAGCATCCACTGCCGCGGCTCAAACATCCTCAAATTGCAACGGCGACATCTGTTATGCCTTGAACATCCCGGACAGCACCGCCAGCTCTGGTAGCGGCGACATCTTCCTCCAGATCACAGCACCTACGAGCTACTCATGGGTTGGTCTGGGCCAGGGCAGCTCCATGTCGGGCGCCCAAATGTTCATCATTTACACCTCCGCAGACGGTAACAACGTTACCGTGTCGCCTCGTCTCAGCAGCGGTCAGACTCAGCCTCGGTTTACCAGCGATACCCAGCTTTCTATCCTGGAAGGCACGGGTGTGGCCAACGGTCAGATGACTGCGAACTTCAGATGTAAGTAAACCTCAGACTATGCATGAGAATTGCGGCTCAGACTCGGCAGGTGGAAACTGCCAGTCCTGGTCTGGTGGCTCCATGGATTTCACCTCTAGCTCCGCGTCCTGGGTACACGCGAGCAGGTCCGGCAGCGCACTCAACTCCGACGACACGAGCGAGTCGATCCAACAGCACGGCAACGACTACGGCAGCTGGGACTGGGACTTCACCGCTGCCAAGGGCGGAAGCAGCGCCAACCCCTTTGCGAGCGGAACTGCGACTTCCACCGGAGGAACTAGCACTGGTACACAGGGTTGTGTCCCTCGGCCGTCGGGCACAAGCTCTGGTTCTGGCTCTAGTTCTGGTACGTCAACAACATCACAAGGGCCTCCATGGTCCGGCGGCAGTCGCCCCACTGGTTACCCCCCATGGAACAACGATAATAACAAGAGAGCAGAGTCTAGTGACGACGGTGTTAACTACTGCGCTCCCGGTCAAACCCCCGGTGCCTCGTCCGGTCAACAAATCGGCGGCGGTGCGGCCCTTGCTGCTATCCAGCGTGAGAGGAGGATGCAGACTGCCCACGCCGTCCTTGCTTGTCTCGCTATGGTGATTTTCTTCCCCGCTGGTGCTATCAGCATCAGGACTTTCAGCTTTCCCGGTCTCGTCTGGTTCCATGGTGGCCTCCAGGTCTTCGCCTACGCCATGTTCACTGCCGCGGTCGGTATCGGTATTTACATTGGTCAGGGTGAATACGTAAGTTTATCGTGATTCTCGCTTGCTGTTCTCAGTTAACCCGGTACGTAGATTCAAACCTACCATGGTGTCATCGGCCTCGTCGTCTTTTCCTTGCTCTTTTTCATGCCCATCTTCGGCTGGCTGCATCACCAGCTTTTCAAGAAGTACGGTCACCGGACTTTCTGGTCCTACATCCACATCTGGCTCGGTCGCTGCCTCATCACCCTTGGCATCATCAACGGCGGCCTCGGCATGATGCTGGCTGGCAGTCCGAGAGATTGGATGATTGCCTACGGCGTCGTCGCCGCCGTCATTTGGCTCGTCTACATCGCGACCGCGATCCTCGGCGAGGCGAGGAGAAAGAAGGCGGTAGCAGCTCCGCCCGCCTACGACAGGGAAAGGAAAGGTTCGTCCCACAGCAGCGGCAGCCCCTCCGGTAGCAGCCAGCGAGAGTTTTACGGACGCAAGCACAGACACTGAGCGTGAAGTCGGAAAGCCGTAAGATGGCGGATCGGACCGAAATCAGGGGAGAGGGAGGACGGGACGACAGATTGAACGAGCAATAGATACCCGCGAGGAGTGCGAGCACAAGCAGAGATCGATGCGTTCAACTGTTAGCGATTACAAAGGAAGTACTTCGGGCGGCTATATTAGTAAATGTAGACCATAGTGATGATTTAATAATGGCTTGGACCCTTCGATCCTTCGTCCGCATTAGCTCTGGGTGAAACGTGGGAACAGTGCCGACAACCACTCGTTTGGTTCGGCAGGTAAACTCCGGCGCGGTAACGGGAAAAGTGTCCGAAAACAGCATCTGGTGCAGATGTTTGGAGGCAGCAAAGTGAGCCTGCGGGGCGGAGCGGAAGATGATTGGCAGGCTTGGGAGGTTGCGCGGAGACGGAGAAAGGTGGAAGATTCGCCAGGCGCGCACGCGACGGATGGAGGGGCAGAGCGAGCGGCCCAGGCTGGACTGGCCCAAGCGCCCGCCGCAACACCTGAAATGATCGGGAGAGTGACAACAAAACACCTCCATTCTCACTACCGCCACTCCCCCCCATTTCACTCCCCCGCCGCCTCCGCGCTGCCGTCCATTCTTCGGCCATTTATCGCGCTCTTATTCCTCTGCAATATCGCTCTGTGATCCGCCCCGCCGTCCGCCATGGGAGAGTCGAGGTGCGTTCGACCAGGCCGCCATTCGATGCGCCCAACCCCCGCCTCGCTGCCTCCGCCACGCCCGATCCGCCGCTGACATCGCTTGCAGACAGGAACTACTTGCGTGGTTGAACAACCTCCTCCAGCTCAATCTGACCAAAGTTGAGCAATGCGGTGCCGGGTATGCTTTTTCCCTCTGCCCCCGAACGCCTCCCAATCCTGCAACTCCGCCGAGTTCGCCCCCCGGACGGGTACACGCAGACATGACTTGGGTGAACGACTGCTTATTTGGATCTCTCCAGTGCCGTCTACTGTCAGATCTTCGACAGCATCTTCCGTATGTACCCCTTAATCACAGCAGATCGCGCGGACACTGATGCCCCTTTCACAGTCGATGTGCCCATGAGTAGGGTGAAGTTCAACGCGAATACCGAGTACCAGTATCTCCAGAACTTCAAAGTCTTACAGAGTACGCCTCCTGCTGCCGCATGCGCCACCGCCGACGTCCATGCCGCAACCCACTAATGCGCCGAATCCTGCAGATACATTCGCAAAGCATGCAGTCGACAAGCCCATCCACGTTGAGGCCCTGATCAAGTGCAAGATGCAGGACAACCTTGAGTTCCTGCAGTTCTGCAAGCGATACTGGGACCAGTACTACCCCGGCGGCGACTACGATGCTGTGGCCCGCAGGAAGGGATCTGGCGCTCCCCCAGCAGCCGGCGGCGGCGGCCGTGCTGTCTCTTCCAGCGCTGCCCGCAAGCCTGCCGGGGGCGCGACGTCGGTGGCCCGCGCCCGCACCCCGCAGTCAAGTGCGCAGACGGCTGCGCTCCAGCAAGAGAACAACGCACTGAAGGAGACGGTGGCCGGCCTGGAGAGGGAGCGTGACTTCTACTTCAGCAAGCTGCGAGATATCGAGCTGCTGATCCAGAACGCCATGGAGCAGGATCCCGAGCTCGAGAAGGAGGACGTCCTCTTGAAGCAGATCCAGACGATCCTGTACTCGACGGAGGTGAGATCACCCCACCACTGAACAGTGCAACATCCAGCTGACTTTCTTTGCGCAGGAGGGGTTCGAGATCCCGGCGGAAGCCGAGGGTGAGCTTGAGGAGGAGACGTTCTAGACGGGCGATTGGGAGGCTTTCGCAGAAGCACAGCATAGAGTACGGTGGACGCGTGTTGCATTTGGTCATGTTGACCGGTTTCGAAAATACCCTGCAGATTGCTGGTGGACGATATGGAAGCGCGAGAGTAGAGAGGTGGCAGTAGCATAATTCGCATAGGAGCCCGCGGTGCTTGCCGCTGCAGGGCAAAGCGGTCGCGTGTGTGAAAATGATCATTCGGGTGCATTGCCAAAAGTTCCGTTCGATCAGCCGCAATTACGTATCGTGGCACGTGCATCGCGATCGGCGTGGCTCAAGCTTCCCAGCTCTGCTGTGACAACACACGAAACACTCCACTCTTTTTCCCACTTCCCCAAACGCCATCAACACAGCTATTACCGCCTTGTCGATGATTTTGATGACCTTGTGATACACGATATATACCGTCATCAGTACAGTCGCTCGCAGCGAAACCAGACAACCTCCGGTCCTCCCTTACCTCCTCCCTTCCTCGACCACGAGCACCGTACAACCCCCGAAACAAGTCGGACGAGCAAAGGACACCAAAGCGCCGGAGGCACCTTTTCCTTTCCCTTATCTCACCTCACACACAAAGAAAACGAGAAAAAGAAGAAGAAGAAGAAGAAGAAGAAGAAGAAGAAGAAGAAGAAGAAGAAGAAGAAGAAGAAGAAGAAGGGGCAAACATGCCTCTCGACATAACGATCCCGACGACCAAGATCGAGACCGCGGACGGCAAGCCGTACACGACCTACGCCATCACGATCCGGCAGCCGCTCCGCACGCTGACGCTGCACCGGCGGTACAGCGACTTCGTGCGGCTGCACGCCGACCTGACGGCGCAGGCCGACGCGCCCCCGCCGCGCGCCCTTCCGCCCAAATCGTGGTTCTCGCGCACCGTCAACAACGCGGCGATGACGGAGCGGCGCCGCCGCGACCTGGAAGCGTACCTGCAGGCCATCGAGCACGCCGCCGACGCGCGCTGGCGCCACACGCCCGCCTGGCGCAACTTCCTGCAGCTGGGCACGACGGCGCGGGCCGCGAACGGCGACGCGGAGAGCAGGGCGGGCAGCCTCGTCGGGATCCGCGATCCCGCGACCTGGCTCGCCGTCCACCAGGACCTCAAGGCCAACCTGCACCAGGCCCGGCTCGCGCTCACGCGCCGCGAGCAGGCGCAGACGGCCGCGCAGCAGCACGAGGCGGGCGCCGCGGCGAAGAAGTTCCTCGTGCTGGCGGGCACGCTGATCGCGGCGCTGGACGAGGGGCTGAAGACGCTGTCCGGGCTGGGTAGCAACAAGGGCGGTGGCGGCGTGAGCGGCGACGCGCCGGTCGAGAAGCTGGGCGACGGCGAGCTGCGCAGGCGCCGGGACCTGCTGAGCGGCGCGCGCAAGGAGAAGGAAGTGCTGGAGGGCGTGCTGGGCGCCATGGCCGTCAAGAGCCTCGCGGCCGGCGGGTCGGGCGCGGGCGCCAGCGCGTCCGTCCTGTCGTCCGGGGCGGCGACGGCGGGCGACAAGGCGACGCTGTTCCGTGGCGGCAACGCGAACGGGAGCGCGACGAGCGTGGGGAGCGGGCGGAGGACGCTGGGCGCGCCGGCGCCCGAGACGGCGCGGACGAGGGAGCTGGACAACGCGGGCGTGCTGCAGCTGCAGCGGCAGATCATGCGCGAGCAGGATGAGGATGTGGCGGTCATGGGGAGCGCGGTGAGGAGGCTGAGGGAGTTGGGCGTCCAGATTAACGATGAGTTGCAGCTGCAGGACGAGATGTTGAGGATGCTGGACGATGACGTGGATCGCGTGGGGAGCAAGATCGATGTTGCGAAGAAGAGGATTTCGAAGATTAGGTAAAGGAGTGGGAAAAAGAAAGACTTTGAGACCTGGGGGATGGCTGACGTACGAAGCTGATGTTGGTGCTTTGGAATGGAAGAAGATAGAAGTGGTGGGATTCATGGCGGAACTGGCGATGGAGAGTAGATGGTTGGTTGGCGTGGCAGATGGGGCGGGTTCGTTCGCTTTTCCCTTTTGCGTCGTGGCGGTCTTCAGCATGCTTTCGTTTTCTTTTCCGTTTCTCTTCAGGTCTCTTCTTCTTCTTCTTCTTCTTCTCTCTTATCTTCCTTCTGGAAGCATGCATACGCGAGCATGGCGTTGGGAAAAGGGAGGGATGTTGCCTACAGATACTTTCGTTCTCATTGTTTCTCTATGGGGGTTCTTTCGTCGGGCAGCCTCCTTTTTTTGTTCTTTTCCTACCGATATACCCCTTCTTTCCTGGTGTCTTCCCATTGGCGGTTCCGTCCTTGCTTTTGAGTTGCATATATCCAGGGAAACGAGGCATAAGGGGTTGGTCTTCTGTCGTTTCAAGCAGGCTGTCAGTGAGAGCGGAGGAAAAGTTTGGTCAACCAGGGGAGGGGATAAGGGCGATTTCCAGCACGGTCATCGATGAGTATATTAATTCAAAATGCAATCCAAACTTCAGTGGTGATTGATAACCTACTAGTGGGATTACTGAAATGTAGCTGCGATTATTGAGCTGGAGAGTGGTATACCGAAGCCCGTCACTGGGACAGACTGATTTCCGCTACCTTTCATTCTGATTACGTCCAGAGTTCACTTGTTCGAATTTTAGCAAATAAGCACTGCACTTGCCTTCTTCTACATTTTGTACGGACCTGTTGGCGAGTGGATGTAGCTAATGTATGGTGAGATGAGAAATCAATTCAAACTTCAAACACGCAAAGGCCCAGAAACATCGCTTCGGACGCTGGGCAACGTCAAGCATTCTAGGGCACACGAACAGAAGTGTCTCGGATCGTTTTCACATCAGCATGCTGGCTCCAAAGAATAAAGCCGTACACATCCCGCGTATGGCCTCCATTTGCAATTCCTCGCATTTACAGCGTAGCAAAGCACCTACAGCATGATCCAGCGTAGTCCATCGATCGACAAGGCTCCCGCATCATTCATTCCTATTTCCTAACCATTCTCAATACCCTTCCTAACCCTTCCTTCTATCGATCCACACTCAATCGCCAAATGAGAATCTCAACAAAAAAGAGTATATATCCACCCAAGAAAAGCGAGCCACAACCAATGGAAAAATTGCGCCATGTCGCGCGTCTAGACATTTCGGTCCACCCAGTGCCACAAATGAGGGGCGGGGAAAAAAAAAGAAGACAAGAAAAATGGAAAAACCATGCTCAAGTTCAGTCTCTGTCCGATCGTTCATTTCGCTCGTTCATCTGTTCACTTCTCCTTTACAGGTCCACCTCTCCTTTCGGAATCGGGACATTACGACATTCATCCTCTCTCAGTTCCCCTTTCTTTTTTTTTTTTTTGTACATCCCATCCCATCCCATCCCATCCCTACTGCCCCCCTTGCCCCTCCCCCGTCAACGGCCCCAACCCATCCAACCCGGTCCCAAAATCCGCGCCGCCGCCGACCGCCCCGCCATCGAACGTGAACCCGTACCCCTGCGGCCCGCCGAACATGGCGGTATCGTCGCCCAAGCCGGTCGGCGGATCCATGTTGAACGGCATGAACCAAGCGGCGCTAGGGTCGGTGAAGAAGCCGGGGCTGGAGCCAGGAATTTGGTTGCTGCTGCTGTTGTTGTTACTGTTATTCGGTTGATGGCCGCCCCCATGCTGCTGGGCCAGCGAGGCGTTGAAGGCGTTGACGTCGAGGGCGAAGGGCTCGTTGCGGTCCATGAAGGTCGCGTAGCTCTGCAGGACCATCTGGCGGTCGAGTGCGGACATGGGGTGGTTGAGCGAGGAGAAGTCGGAGCCGCCGCTCATGAAGTCGTACGCGTGCTGGGGGTTGTTCTGCTGCATGAAGGCCGCGGCGGCCGAAGGGTCGAAAGCGGAGGACGAAGGGTCGAGGTTCTGGGGGAGGTTCATGTGGTGCATGTCGGACGGGGAGGACGTGTTGTGGTGCTGCTGTTGAAGGTTTCCTGCTTGTACGCTGGGCGACGTTGATGAGGCCTGCTTGCCGTCGCCTTTAGCTGCGTCTTGTTTTGACTTCTTGCTGCCCCTCTTCGTCCGTTCTGCCGTCTTGGAAGCTGGGGAAAGGGTGGCGAAGAATTCCTCCACACTTTGCAGGTCTGACTTTTGGCTGAGGACGGCGTCGGTACCGGCTTCCTTCTTGACATCTGCGGCTGGGTCCTCGTAATCCGTCCGTGATACGCCGTGTGGGTACCGGTCGAACCAATCTCCGTATTGAAAAATGCTCGTTTGTCGTCCATTGACGGCCGCGGGCCCACGGAGAGCCGCATCCGCATGTTGCCGGTATAGGTCCTTCAAGTTTTCTGCGACGAAGTGAAACATCCCCCAGTACTTCTTCATTTTGCTCAAGAACTTCACATTGTACGCAAGGTAGCGTTTCGAAGCCATCTCTAACTTCGGGTTCTTGGAGAAGACGCCGCGGATGTGGACTGTGCTGGACAGGAATGCGCAGTAGCCTGCAAAAGGGACCACGACGTTGTAGTTCATAGCTTCGTTGACAAGGAGGGATATTTGGTTGGCGGCATCCAGTGCTGCATGTGCAGCTTCCGTGAGGAATTGGTGTGGCATATCCTGCGGCGGTCGACTGCCGGCATGGGACGGTAATGCAAAACGGTTCAGGAAGAGGATTATTTGATGGTAAACGATGTGGAGGAAGATGAATTGATTGGCGGTTTTCTCAGTGAAATGATTTTGAAGATTTTCTTGTTTATAGGTTAGCCTGTCTGGTAGGGATGCCTTGAATTCGTATGCCGCTTTCTTCAGCTCCTGGAATGTGGACTGTGGAGACCATATGGGGACACGTTCTTGCTCTTTTCCGCCGAGGTTGTTGAACATGATGAGGCGACCCCATATTGCGACCGCACGAACAAGGTACGCCACAACACCCATGTTCTCCTTCGCATCTGCCAACTGTCCAGCATCCTCAGGCACAGGGTTCCGGACATTACCCTCCAGATCCTCCGTGGGTCCTGGTATTTCCATCTGGAAATAATGTTCTCTTATTGGTAACTGGACCTTGATGAACTGGCCGCTGACAAAGAGTGGACGATCGGTGCCGGACGAGTTAAAACGATCCATGAGGAAGCAAGACCACATTGTTCGCCGCCTGATTTCTCGGTCAGTGAAGCTGAGTTCCGCTCTGTCACCGTTCTCTTTGCCTAGCGGATCATGATCCAGATCTTTATGAAGCTGCAGAGCGTATGCCATCCTCTGTGCCATACCGCCAAACATCCAACTCCGTCCACCTTGGCAAGTTCCGAATTCGTGCAATCCCAGAAGTAAGTATGTGATGAGGATGGTTATATTCGGGGTATCGTATCTCTTGAGGGCAATATCCCGAGCCTTGCTAGCCCAGACTTCGCCTCTCAGGAATGCGGGTTCTGTTCGTATTTGAGGATGCGTCGAAAAGCGTGCGGAGATGGCGCAGACCGCAAGGATCAAGACCGGGGGAACCTGTCCTGCTGCTAATCTGCGCATGAAACTTGGTTTGTGTAACAGAGGGTAACTTTGACCGTAGCAGTAGTCGAAATACACCTCGGCAAGATGCTCTTGAAGTTCCTTCGGGGGGAGACTTTCGAGACCTTCAGTCAACAAGCTGTTCTCTGGGTCCACGACGTTCCTAGGCGGCTGCGATGCTCGACTTTCGTTCGGATTTGCGGCTTTGGTTTTCGACCATTCATCCAGTTCCACCCCGAAGGCTTCTTCTGCTGGCCGCTTCTTGTTTGCACCGCCCTTTGGAGGTGCACCCGGAAGCGGGGGTTTGACAACAGCCCTCCCTACAGCAGACACTGTGCTCATGCTCTCCTTGGGTATTAGTTTGATGACGCGCTCCTCCATCCTCTTCAACCGTTTATCCAGCATCGCCATGTAATCGGTCCTCGGAGCGGCCTTGCGCGTCGTGACCTTATACACGCACGGGATCCGCGAGCGCAGACAATGCTTGCAGGCGGGCTTCTCGCCCGAGCAGCGAATCTTCTTCCGGCGACACGCGATGCAGGCCAGCGGCAGCCTCTTCCGCTCCTTGCCCGCCTTCGTCTTCATCTCGCTCCACGGCGGCGGCGGCTCCGACTCGTTGTCCTTCTTCTTGCTCTTCGGCAGCGCGTCGTCGCCCTTGTTCTCGTTGTTGGCCGAGTCGAGGTGGGTCGTCGCGCTGTCGTCGCGTGCGAAGTCATCGCCGAAGCCGGCCGGCCCCATGCCGAAGGCGCTCTGCGGGCTGGTCTCGGTGTCCATGTCGTCCACGCTCGCGCCGCTCGCCATGCCGCCGCCATTGGCGGGCATCCCGCTCACGCTGCTGATGCTCAGCTTGTGCTGCTGCGAACGCGCCGCACCGCTCTGCTGCTGCTGCTGCTGCTGCTGGTCGGGAGCGCCGGCGAAGGCGGCGTCGGCATCGCCCATCATCTGGCCGCCGTGGGCGGGATTGGCGCCGTAGGAGCCGTGCAGGCCCATGCTGTTGTAGTCCGGCAGGCCCGACATCATGGACGAGCCGGAATTGGAGAGGCTCGAGGGCGACTGGGCGGCCTGCAGCAGGGCGTCGAGGCGCGGGTTGCGGCCGTCGGCGGCGGGCATCACGTACTCGTTGAGGTTGAGCGGGTCGTTCTGGCGCTGGCCGTCGACGTCGGCTTGACCGTAGGAGCCCATGTTCGGGAAGTTCGATGCCATTGCGTGCGTGTCTCTCGGGCCTCCCAAGTGATCGGCATTCCCCAGGCGCTTGCTCTCGGACGCGGGTCGGGCGCGATGCGGACTGGTGGGTGTGCGCGCGGCGGGCCGGCGGCTGGGTGACTGGAGACTAACGGGGTGCAGGTGTTGTCGCTACAGAGGAATGGCAGGCGGACTCGCCCGGTTCATGGTGGTCGTTGCGGGGGCGCGCGATGGAGCTCGGAGGTGGTTGGGGTAAGGCTTTTTCGGAGATCCGACAGAGCTTATGAGAGACGGATGGAGAATGGAGAGGCGCGTGCTCTCGAACGGAAGGAGGAGCTAGTTGGGGCGCGGTCTAGTCGGCCTCCTTGGGGAGCAGTGGCGGTGGTCGAATGCGGAGGAGGGCTCTTGCGGGCCGTTGACGCAACAGCGCCGCCGTAGTGAGAGGGCGAGCTAGGGGCCGGCTGGATTGGCGGAGGCAGGGAAAAACAGACAGGCAGGGCTCGGGGCCTTAGGTCGGGAGCAGACGGGGGCGCGCGGGCATGTCGAGGACCAGGTTCGCACAGCGCAGGCTACGGGCGGCGAAAACAAAATGGGCGGGCTGCTAGTGGTTAGGGACGACAGACGAGGCCCGAGGGAGTTTGAGCCACAGCAAGCCCACACGCCTGCACCAAGACGATCCCCACGCCCCACAGATTGCTAAAGCTTGACTAATACCCATCAGTCCAGAGCGAGTCAGCCTGCTATCAGATAGCCCGGCCAGGACCACCTCCAACCCAGGCCCGCACTTCTGCCCGCCCTTCGTGAAACGCGCCTGTCCAAGCAGCCCATGGATGCGGTATCACTGCTCATTCCCCAGAGCGCCTGCGCCCGCATCAGCCTGAACCTGCCCCGACGCGCCGGGCTGGGTGCGCCGCGCGGGCCTTGCGCGTCGCGAGACTGCAGCAGCAGCAGCACGCTCGAGCTCTAGAAGACGTCTAGAAAGCGTTGCGGCCGGCGCAGTGCGCACTCTGTCTCAGCCCCGTCAGCAAACGCCAGCAAACAACACCAGCAGCGCGCAGCAGCGGCCGCGGCAGCTATTTCTGGCCGCCGCCGCAGCCCGCCGGAACCTGTCGCCGTTGCCGTTGCCCTGCCCTGCCCTGCCCTGCCCTGCCCTGCGCGTGCGACCCGACGCTTCCCCGCGGCACAGCTGACGATCCTCTTCGTCAATCTGCATCCAGCACGCGTCCGCGCCATGTGCGATGTGTGTGGCTTGCGCCCGGGGTCTGTTTGGGACAAGCTCCCGTGCTCAGACGGACCCGTCCTCCACGCCGCCCTCTCTTGCCGCCCCCTCGGCCCGGAATTTGTATACGTGCTGCCATCATCTGCGCCCCGTCCTGCCCGTCGACAACAGGTCCGAGAGCACGCCTGCAAACTTCTGGCTGATTGGCCAGGCCGCGCGTTGCAGCAGCAGCCGTTGTGCCTCACCAACGACCCTAAGCGCGCCTGCAGGCCCCTGGATGCTACCCACGCCTACCACATTCGGCACCGCCGCAATGCCGTACCGCGTCCACGCCTCCAACGTCGCCGCGTCCTCGATCGCGTCGAGCCTGACCACACGCCTGCTGGCCGGCAGCATGCCTGAAGCATGCGCGCGGGAGTCCTGATCCACCGCCTCGGGCTCGAGCATCCCGTACGCCCACATCGTCAGCGTGGCAAGCAGGACGAAGTGAGCCTCAGAGTACGAGCCTGTCTCCTGCCTGCGCACCAGGCCGAACAGCTTGGCCGCATGCACCACCGCCCGCCGAGCATTCTCGCCGTCGTGCCTGATCCATGCGCAGAGCTCCTGCCGCGCGCGTCCCGTAGCCTTCTCCGACGCCATCCAGCCCGTCAGCGCGCAGAGCCGCGTGAGCGGGACGTAGAGACGAATGGAAACGTAATGAAGCAGCTGCTGGGCAAGGATGTGGTCGTGCTCATGATCGGGGCAGTCCGCGGGCGGTCCGAGACAGGCCAAAGCTTCGATCGCCGTCCGTCTCCAGTAGCTGTATATGCCATCCACGCTGCTCGCCGCCGCCGCGGACCTCATTGGGTCGGTTGAAGGGAGCTGCGTGCTTTCCGTCCCGCTGGCTCCCACGATGTGCGCCAGCGCGCCGCTTTGCTGCAGGGATACGGCCGCTTGAAGCACCATCCTGGACTCATAATACATGGCCGTCATGATGATTCTGCGCGCGAACTCTCCAACGCGCGGTAAACGGTGTCCAGCCTGGATGCCATGCAATGCCTCGTGCAACGTCGTATGTTCTGCCAATATGATGATCGTCAGTCTTGCCCGCTTTGAGCGTTAGGAAGAGACGGACCCTGCGGCGCTCGATCAACTTGCTCGGCTGGCGCGTTCCAAATATCTTCACCACACGGCAGCGGAGGCTCGAGTTCCCTGGGGGACATGGATGGTGGTGGCAGATCGCAGTGCAGACTGTGCTGGCACTCCAGGAGCTGCTCGACAAGAGGATCAGCATATCAACCAACGACGTCAGCCCGTGAGGTAAGATGATTACCCATGTGGCGTACACCACTCGTGTGGCGAGCTCACGATCCAACCAATCCTCCACCTCAGCTTCTCGGTTAAACTCTCTCCCATATTGCGTCGTCGGCTCAAAGTTTTTGAACCCTGCACTGATGCCTTTGCACAGTACATTCAGCAGATTCCTCTGGTAGAGCGTGGCCAGTACCAGCGGCCTCTTCCCGCTGTAGATCATGCTAACGTGGCTAAGCATGACGACCTGCGCGAACCAAACCTGCAGCGGTTTAGACTTATCGCCCTCGAGCTGCGAGAAAGTTAGATTGCATGCCGAATTTAGAAGAATCTCACATGCGGTCTTTGCTTGCAGCAGGAGCATCGCAATATTTGACATCCAGGCCCTGCTCGTGCATGGACAGTCTACGCATTTGCCCGATGGGGTTTGGCGTGTTCCTTAGAAGTCTCGATTTAGGAGAAAACTCCGGCCGCTAACCCTGCCCGGTATGCTTCGCAGCACTGCGCAAGAAAGACCACGGGCAGCCTCGGACTTTAGGGAATTAGAAAACCTTAGACGACTTACCGATATGACGACGGCCCTCCGCAAATATTCGCGCAAAGTGGAGACGAACTGTGAGCACCACCGTCCTTTCGCGTAGTGCCCACCCACAATCGCCACGGCGAGGACGAGCAGCCAAGGCGTTTCACGCTTATTAAAAGTATGTTTGTGCAGGATCGGCAAGATCGGATGGAAGTATTCGAAGTAAAGCTGCACGAAGCGGTGGATGGCTTCAGCATTTGGCTCGATCGGCACCGTCGGAATTCGGAAAACGGACTGCGTGCCGTTCTGCTGGTTGATGAACGCGGATATCTCGGCCATTTTGCAGTCTGGAACGGACGCTACATGCATGTGGTCCTCGATGTTGGATACTTCCTCACGTGAAACGCGAAGCAAAGCTGGACGTCTTGGGTTCTCCAGGATTTCGACCGGACTGCTTGGTGTGAAAGTGTCGCTGCAGCTTCTAGTACTGAAAGCTTGAGGCAACGCCGGGGGTGAAGAAGACCAGAGAGATGGATGTACCATCGCAGATGTCTCTTCGTGACATGACGGAGATTGGCCTTGGGGGTCCAGCGTGCTATTAAATGCGCCTGTTCCTACGCCTGGACTGGTTCCGTACACACTGCTTCCAAAGTCCATGAGACTCTCCTGATCAAAAGGTGCCATCAAGAAAAAGGTAGATAAGTCATATCCTTCGTGTCCAAACATGTTTGATGGAGCATCTTGGCCACTGTACTCCATAGAGGAAGGGAAGCTGCCCAAGCTGGCAGTGGGAGACGGAAGGCCGGATAAATTTCCCTCACGGGCCGTCGTATCACTGAACCGGATCGCAGACTCTGGGAACGGAGACAAGGATGTTGACATCGTACTCTGGAAAGCAATACTATGCTGACTTTGGGACACCTGGATTCCATCCCCGGACAGCTTGGTCGGCTGGGCAATGGATGATTCTGCTGGACTGAAGACCGCTCTCGTTGGATTTTCTCTAGATATGCAAATTCCGGGATCCACGACAGCGCTCCCACGATGCTTTTCGATATGACGCTTCAAGGTGTCGCTACATGAGATCAGTTCCGCTTCCTCGGCCCACTCAAGCCACAGGCGACATCAACATACCTCCGTGTAAAGCTACGGTCACAACGCGTACAGCTAAATGGTCTCTGATTAGAGTGGCTGCGAATATGCCGCGTCAGGTGTTCTTGACGTCCAAACGCAGTACCGCAAAGGCTGCAGATAAGCTTAGAAGAACCCTGAACCGGCTGTACCCGCGAGTGCTTGTGACGAGCGCCTTGGGGCGTGATGAGGTTGCTTGCAGGCTCCATTCAAGAAAAAACTTCGGACGGAGTTAGGGACGAACAAACAACTGCGATGATTTGTAGCATTGTTATTCTGACGCGCTAAAGCGGGTCGCGGAACTCGGGGTGTTGGAATAGGCCGAAGGTGGGTCGACTGGGCGTAGGATCGGGAAGTCCGAGACAATAGCCGATCCACACGGAAATACAGGATTGGCTTGTCACTGTTGTTGAACAGGCAGTGGAGAGCACAAAGGAGTCGGTGATTGGACGTGTGGCAGCAACCCCGCATTCGCCCCGGCTACTTCCTCGCCAAGCTCCCCCGCAATATGTACAGTACCTGCGCTACGGCCCTTCATCTTAGTCAGCCCCGCGTTTGAGGTCTGTTGGCTACTTCACTAACCAATCGACTTGCCACCCGAATCAAGCTCAACACCACATATCTTGAATCCCTCTCATCTTGGAATACCCACGTACTCGAGCCGGAGACACACTCTTTGGGCCCTCTCAGCTTTTCGTTCCCGAGCTTACCGCTACCTCTCTTTGGATATTCAAATGGAGCGGGTCTATTCTTCATACGGGCCTCTATATCGGAAACTCAAAACACTTAGAGATGCCGAACAGTTTATAAGAATTTCTCGCTTCTCTCGACGCAAGACTCTTCGTATCATGGCTATGTCAAAGACTTTAACGCGATATTTACAGCTGAAATATGTGCTGCCGAAAACTGTAGCCAAACGAAGCCCTAGTCAACATCTCTCTTCAAGGAACGAACAAATCTAGCCCCCCTCAACAAACATTTGAGAAGCTCATCTCCGAGCCCACAAAACTGAAACCCACCACCAAGTACACCCACCACTCTAATCCCGTCTCCCTGAACGTATTGGACCTGCAATGGATCCCCACCACTGCCTACATGATGCGAGATAAAAGATCACCCATAAAAGCGCCTCCATTCCCGCCTCCTCATTCGCAACCTCCACCGCCTCCTGCGACACATCTTCCATCGACCACCGGCCCAAAAGCCTTGGCCGTAACGTACGAGCGGCCATATCGCCCAGCGGCTGCAGGGGCGTCCCGCTCCGGAGTTCCGGCCAGACCGCGCCGCGGGAAGTCTGCCATCCGCTAGAAGAAGAAGAAGAAGAAGAAGAAGAAGGAGGAGGAGGAGGAGGAGGAGGAGGAGGAGGAGAGGGTCGGCACGCGCCCGACATCAGGCCTCGCGTAGACATGCCGTCTCTCCGAGCAGGAACGACCACGTTGACGTTGACGTGGCGCTGGCGCGTACACGCGACCGCTCTCGTGCGCGAGGACCCCGGGCGTTGTTGCCCGCCCCGAGTCGATGCCGCGGATGCCGGGACGTGTCGCGGGCCGGAGGGCGGAAAGCGCCGGTGCCTCTGCCGCGCAGCGTCTCGAAGGACTGTTGGCTGGCTCCGTGGGTGCCCCTGCGTGCTGCGGAGGATGACGCAGAGGGCCGTCCGGGCTGGGGACGCTGCTGCAGCATAGCTTGATGAATTCGTGCGCCCGGATGTCGTCGTAGGTGCTGAGCTTTCCCAGGGGGTTGGTGATGTTCGCTTTGGTGCATCGTTGCAGAACGACAGCTCAGAATTGCTCAAAGTCTGGCCCGTATGGTCGATTCTGTAACATCGACCACGAGAGTCACCAATGCTTGTGAGGAAGAGTGCGCCCCTGCTGTCAGTCCGAAATTGTATACCATCCGTGTCAGAAGTTCCGACATGGCCCACAACGCCGTTACGATTGGCATCCGCCTTGATGTCAATTAGTAACCCTAGCACTTGAGGTGTGAGTACCAAAACGAGCGGTGAGATTGAGAGTTTACGGAGATGAGTAGACTGTCTTTTAACACAACTAACAGAACTAAGAAGAGAACGATAGGAGAACTATGTCAACGAGCGTTCCCATTTTCATCAGCTAAGCCCCCCTCGGCGTTATCCGTACATCTCTGAATGATGTTCTCCAACAGACCTGCTACGAAAAGCTGCGGACAGCATATCAATTTTATTTTTTTTTTACCCTATCATCCCTGACAACCCGCTGTCTCCAACAACCTCACATTCACCGCTCAAGAGGGCCGATTATCCGGCTGTCTGAAAAAGAACGCCGTCTGCACCGTATCCTCGGTCGGATACGAGCGCAGCATGTGCACGCTGCAATCGTCCCAAAACCTGAACTCGTTCACGCTCTCGTAGCCGACCCAAGCGGGCAGCGTCGACGTCCAGAACGTGGAGACCTGGGTGCCGGCGGGGCCGGACGACGAGTTGGTGGCGTTGGTGACGGTGAACGGACCGCCGGCCGCGACGGCGTGCTGCGCGATGGTGGCCCACGTCTGGACGTCGTCGTCCGGCTGCGCGGGCAGCGTCACGTTGCGCGGGCGGTACTCGGGCTGCGTCGTGTCGTTGGCGGTCACCATGTACGCGAAGTAGCCGGACGATCCGTACACCGAGATGCCGCTGGGGTACACGCTGTGCCAGTCCGGGAGGAGCTCACCGGTCGTGGCATTGCTGGGCGCGTGGTTCGAATTAGCGGTTTGTATTTTTTTCTTTTTCCTTTTTTTGAGAGAGAGAGACGTTGGCTGATTATCTTCGTGGAGAGGCGGTAGATGGAACTGTTTTTTTTTTTTTTCTTCTTCTTGTCTTTTCCACTCAGGAGTTTTCACTTACGCAATAGTACCGTTGAGGAAGCCCCAGGCTCCGACGAAGCAATCGAATGCTCTCAAGACAGCACTCATTTTGCATGCAGCAGATTTCAAATTCCCCTCTCCAGGAAATTACTTTCTGGACAGGGCATGAAAGAACGCTGGATGTCCTCACAGACCCATTCATATAGAGACATAGTACGGGCCTCATCCAGGTTTCATTAGCTTCGGTACTCCCCACCTCCCGTCGACAAGGGGCCATATGAGAAGCTTTGCAGCTGTACCGAGATGACTGATCGGGTCCCAGTTCAGAATGAGGATCAAGGGATCACTCTGATTGGCCCCCCGCACGATGTTCCTGCAGGCCAGGAACGGTACACGTCCGTGATGGCTTGCAGTCAATAATCTCCACATTCGTTGTCCGGCCTGGGACTGAAAATCAGCTGCAGGATTTAAAAATTCATGGATGGGAAGATATGATTGGCGTAGGTATGCGGCTGAAACGTCATAATTTCAGCGATGTACATCGACGGCACAATTCTGATTCGTCAATCGAGTGCTCGCTTCTGTGGGCACATGTCGGCTATCAGTTTACTCTTTCCTGCTACGTTGTCAATGCAGACGGGCTGACTTGAACAGGGGCTTATATGTCTTCTCGCAGCGGAGGACAGGCATCGGCCTTGCGTGTGGGTCTTCTCCGCTGACTGGCGCTGCCTCGGTTCTGAAAGCAAAAAGCTGGGGGCTGAAACCAGGTGAAATATAGCAGAGCGGCTGGACACTGTTTTTTATGTGAATTTACCACAACAGCGTGCCGCAAGCCCGTCTTGAAAACGGCTGTCCAACCACACATATCGGTGGCGTACGTGCTCATGCGTTGCCGTCCCTCGCCGAACTGTGTTTATGTTCAGCTGTTGCTGTTCTCGGTATAGTAGCCTGCCCACCTACGTAAGCCTGTCAGATAGTGAGACTTAGCATGGACAAGATCGGCGGGTTCGTAGCATGGATCTACTCATACTTTCCCGAGGCCGTCGTAGCCACCTCTGTAAGTAGTCTGACATACAGCTTCATGCAGCAGACTCGCTTAGAGACACAGATCAACCAGAGACGTACTTAATGCAGGACATTGATCATGGTAGTGTGTAGACCAGCTCCAAATTCCGCGCTGTTAGGAGGGTTATCACATTCGACCTTTAGTGCCAGGTTAATTTTTTTTGGTACAATGTCATTTAAACCAATCGCACAAACGGAATACGGCTAAACAAAACCCCCTGTACTAGAGGATCCATGATCTGCAAGGGATGCGTTGATTGTTGCTATCATCCTGCAAGAATTGAGCAGCTGCTCAGCGCGATGCACAAGCCACCTGCAAGTAGGCTACAGGATTCGAGTGCCAGTTCTTCCATGGTTGACACAAGATCCCGACAGGTAGACCATGCTAAACGACCCCGACCATCGAATATTACATCGTTCCCTTCCAATCTTTTTGCTGTCCATATATTTCATTATCTGTATGATGAAATAGCTTTTGAGACAAAAACAATTAAGGGACTACCAATCCCATCCCTCCCTCGCAGGGAATGTGAATGAAATAACAGATCATGCACCATCTCCACGTTAACGCGCTCACTTCAAGGACCATACGCCGTTTTCCTCAACAATGTCAATCGGCCTCTTTTCGTCCAACGATCTCCGGCCAGCCTCTAGGATGGCGCCGGTAGCGATGGTATTCTTCAGAGTGGGCAAACCGCGCTTGTCAAGGTCGTCCAAAGTCACCCTTCCCTCCTTCAGAGCTGCCACCGCGTCGATGAACTTCTCGAACGAGATGTATCCGTAACCGGTCTGGCCTGCGAAGTTGCCTTCCTCGTCCGGCGCATACTTCATGTAGAAGCTGTGATTGGGTGTTAGAATCAACAACCGAAAGCATGCATTCACAATTTCCGCAAGACTTACGGGTTGTACCAAACCAGGCCGCCCTCGTCCTCGGTGACGTCATAGCCCCTCTTGGCCTGGTTTACTCTGATCTCGCCCTTGGATGCCATGTAGTGGAAGTATTGGTTGCTGTGCACACCAGCCTTCTGCGGCGCCGTCCAGCTTGCAGTATAGACGCCAGTTGCTCTCTTCGAAGGGTCCGTCTTCTTCACCCAGTCCACCAGCAGAGTGATGGTGTCCTCGGTCTGCTCGACGCAGCCAAGATCGGTCGCAATGCCCTTAGCTCCACTGGCCGTCACTCGCACGGGCTTGAATTCTGGGACCATGGACTCGTTGATGTCAATGTGGTGGGAGTTGAGGTAGTAGGAGATATCGCTGTCCTTGCCAGCCCAGGCCTTGAACGTCTCGAGCTGAGACTTCGGCTGCGACATGTAGCTGTAGAAGTAGTTGAAGTCGCCGAGCTTCTGGGCCCTGAAACGGGCATCGGCGTAGGCGGGATCGAAACGTTTGTGGTGCTCGACGAAGACGAAAACGCCATTCTTCCTCGCTTCCTCGAGGAGCTTCTGGTGGTGCTCTAGGAGCTGCACTGCGGGCTTCGTGACGAGAACGTGGATCTTGCGCTGGATGGCGTACAGAGCGATGGGGTAGTGCGTGGTGTCCGGGGTGAAAATGGTGATGGCGTCACCGGGAGACAGGGCGTCAATTGCCGCCTTGTAGGCGTCCGCATCGCGCTTGTCGTCAGGCGGGAAAGACTCGAAGGAGGTGTCGAGACCGTTGTAAGCCTGGGTGATGTTCTTGTGCAGGTGCTCGCCTGTCTTTGGTCAGTTGGCTGGAAGTCAATGTGCCGATGCTGAGGCGTGCGTACGAATGGCCGGGAACTTATTCCCCGAGACGCCAGCCATGGACAGCTTGCCGACCTTTCCTCGCCGCCGGAGATCGAACAAAGTCAGCCCGACCACACCGACCTTCTTGTCAGAGCCAGACATTCCACCGCCGACGAAGCCGGTGGTGTACTCGCCGGTGCCGATCTGTTGTCGCGCGTCAGCATCTCCGGAGACGCGTCTTCAGGAAAACTGCGGCGGGGCACGTGTCCTGCTTACCATGCAAACATTGATGGGAGCCATTGTGACGGGCGGAGCGCGGAGGAGGGAGAGAATTGGAATCAGCCCGGGACTGGGAGGTCGAGGAGGCGCGGGAGTCTAGTAGGCGCGACGGGAAACATGATCGCGTCGGCAACTGAAGGGGCGCGCCAGGGCTGAAGTCGCGGAAAAATGAGGCCGACAATTGAGGGGCGTCGAGCAGGCTGCCCCACGGCCGTGAAGCAGCAGGGGAGCTAAACAGAGCTCGTGCTGCGAAAGTCGCGCACGCGCCTTCGGCCCACGCTTCTTTCCCCAGAGCCAAGCAAGAAATCCCACGCGCCCTGCCGCTGCTGATTGGTGCGAAAACTCGCGCCCCCCGCCATCGCGCCTCGACCCCGGCCCTTCATCCTCCGCCGCCTGTCCTGACCTCGTCCAGCTCCATCGCACTTGCACACCACCAGCGGCACACTCATTAGTCAATCCCATCTCCGGATGTCGGAAAAGCCCGCCGTCTGCAGCGCCGCCACAAGAACCCATTGGCCGACCGCTCCAGGGAACACTCCTGCCGCAGCGTCGACAGCGTCCTACGGCAATCAGCAGGTCTAGACGCCCTATTATCCCTCTTTTGCCGTGGCCGCAACATCTTCGACGGAACACCGAGTAAAAGTGGGCACGCCGCCCGCTCTTCGGGATAGCTATGGCGGCCCGCGCCCTTATAAGACATGTCACTATGCCGTCTGCTAACCAGCGCCTCACTAACCGTTAATCCCTCCCTCCATCCCCCCTCCCTTCCTCTCTCTCCATCCCTTCCTTTCAGACCGAGTGCTTCTCTCTGTGCCCCGCCATCCCGTTAGAATTGTGATACTCCCCTCTCCCGAGCTTCCTCTGGATCCTCTCCAATCTCCAACAATGGCAACAAACGGCCACGCCAACGGCGCCGACAAGCCGCGGACGCCCCTGCGCCCCGGCATCTACGCACCGCTCATGACCTTCTTCCACCCGGACACCGAAGAGCTCGACCTCCCGACCCTGCAGAAGCACTCCGTCATGCTCGCCAAGGCCGGCCTGGTGGGCCTCGTCACCATGGGCTCCAACGGCGAAGCCGTGCACCTCACGCGAGCCGAGCGGACGGCCGTGACGCGCGCCGTCCGCGAGGCGCTCGACGCCGCCGGCTTCGGCAACGTGCCGGTCATCGTCGGCGCGTCCGAGCAGAGCATCCGGGGCACGATCGAGCTGTGCAAGGAGGCCCACGCCGCGGGCGGCGAGTACGTGCTGCTCGTGCCGCCCAGCTACTACCGGTACGCGATGGACAACGACGCCATCTACGCGTACTACACGGCCGTCGCGGACGCGTCGCCCGCCCCCGTCCTCATCTACAACTTCCCCGGCGCCGTCGCCGGCATCGACATGGACTCGGACTTCCTGATCAAGCTGGCCGCCCACCCCAACATCGTCGGCACCAAGTTCACCTGCGGCAACACCGGCAAGCTGACCCGCGTGGCCCTGGCCACCAACGCCGCCACCGCCAAGTCGACCTCTTCCTCCTCCTCCTCCTCCTCCTCCTCCTCCTCCTCCTCCTCCTCCTCCTCCTCCTCTCTTCTTCTGCCTACTTCGCCTTCGGCGGCTTCGCCGACTTCACCGCCCAGACCGCCGCCAGCGGCGGGTCCGGCATCATCGCCGGCGGCGCCAACGTCCTGCCCAAGCTGTGCGTCAGGATCTGGGACCTGTGGGCCGAGGGCCAGTACGAGAAGGCGATCGAGCTGCAGAAGGTGCTCAGCAAGGGCGACTGGGAGCTGACCAAGACCGCCATCCCCGGCACCAAGTCCGCCATCGAGTCGTACTACGGCTACGGCGGCTTCCCCCGGCGACCCCTCAAGCGCCTGAGCCCCGAGCAGGCCACGGCCGTCAAGGACGCCATCGCGGATGCCATGGCGGTCGAGAAGAGCCTATGATTTTGATTTTTTTTTTCTTTTCTGGTTGATCGATGATTATGGGAATACGGTTCTCCTTGCCCCCCTCCGCCCGGGCCCCTTCTTTCCGAAGTTCGATATCTCGTTTTCCTCGGTGTGGTTTTGTCCATGTTTTCCTATTCTCCCTACATCGCTACAAAGCGCAAAATGCTTCATCCTCGAGTTCTAGAGATTGCTCCCATCCCATGACGTCTGAAAAGATAGTTTGAAATATTCCAGCATTTAATAAGAGAATAAAAAAAACAAACAAAATTAGATTGAAAAAAATAAAGACGAAGCATCTATTTCACTCGTGTCATTTTATCTTTCTCCATGACCTAAGCCGCCCCCCATCCATCCAACCATCCTTTTTTTTTTTTTTGTTGTTGAACCTCAACCTCCCCGAAATGGGCAGCCCCTCACACCCTCGTCCCCCACCAATCCCCCTTCAACCCCGGCAGCGGCGACACCCGCTCCGCCCGCGCCAACGCCTCGTCGATCAGCCCCCAGAACCTCCCCACGTCCAGCGACCGCGGAATGCGCACCCCTTCCCCGTCGACCTTGGCCACCAGCGTGCGGCCCAGCTGGCCCACGGCCTCGGCGTCGGCCCGGTTCAGCGCCGGGTCGGCGCGGTGCTGGCCGTCGGTGACGACGCGCACGGCGAAGCGCTCGCCGCCGTTGTCGGCGAAGAGGTCCGGCGCGAAGGTCGCGGCGACGGCGAGCGGGTCGTGCAGGGGCGGGCCGGCGGTGAGGGCGAATCTGGGGATCGGGGTCAGCAGAGCGTCGTTTCGGAGGCGGGGGGGTTTCGCTGTGTTGTGCTCACTCTTCGGCGTAGGTCTTGGCGAAGAAGGTCAGGATTTCGTGGAAGAGGGCGCGCACGGGGGTCGGGAGGGGCTTGTTGTCGTCGTTGTCGGAAGAAGAGGAGGAAGGGAGGCCGAGGAGTTTGGTTTGCACGGCGGGCGTGCCGAGGACTTGGTGGGTCACGTCGAGGGGCATGATGGTGGTTTTGGGCGCGATGATCGGGTGGCTGAGGAGGAATTGGGCGGCTTCGGGGTCGCACTGCGGAGGGTCAGCGCTGCGTAGGGATGGGGACTGGGGGCAGGGGAAGGGACGAGCTGGTGAATTTTCCGGAGTAATTGCTTGTTAAGAGGTCGTGGACAGACTCACATATATCTGTTCACGGTCAGTCAATTGCCTGTTTACTACTAGGGAGCATAGGATCCGCTCACGTTGAACTCCGCATATGGCGTCCAGTTGCCAAACCTCTCACCTTCGCCCGCAACCTTCCCCAACGGCGCGTCCGTGAAGCCTCCACCGATGGCGCCACCCATGATGCTGAAACCTCTCAAATGCCCGGCGAGATCGGGATGCTCCTCGATCAGCCGCGCGGCATTCGTCAGCGTCCCCGTCGCGACCAGCCAGGCAGTCTGCGGCAGCGTGGCGATCAGAGCCTTGTACATGGCCTCCGTGCAGTCAACATCCCGCACCGCATCGCGCACGGGTTTGGGCATGATAGTCGTCCCGTCCAATCCGGACTCGCCTGTTTCGACGAATAATTTCTCGTCAGCGAGGTGTGTTCTGCGGCGGATCCAAACAATTGACCGATCCGGAGAGAAGTCGTTTTCTTTTTTTATGTACCGTGGATGCTGGCAGCGTGCACGGCGTCGCGCACAAGAGGCTTGCTGGCGCCTGGGTAGAGTGGAATGTCGCGCCGGCCAATGGCCTCGAGGACGCTCAGCCCGTTTTGGGTCGTGTGCTCGAGGGAGGCATTGCCGTGGACGGTGCTCACGCCGAGAAGGTGGACGCGCGGGTTGTGCGCGGCGAGGAGGATCGCGAAAGCGTCCTGGGGCTGCGGTCAGATGCGGATTGGAGGGAAAGGGAATCGCGAGCATACATCGTGACCTAAATGCTGAGTCAGTCCGAAGTGTGGGAGATGGAAGCATGTGGAGTACCGGGGTCGACGTCGAGCCAGAGCGGGGTGACGGAGGAAGACTCGGCGGTCATTGTGATGGCGCTCTTAGTGAAGGGCAGTCCAATGGTCTGATGACCGTTTGGTAGCTTCCAGGAGAGCTTGATTTTTGAGTATGAGAGTCATGGAAGCAAGAGTGGGCTTGTTCATAGCGCGGCGGGGTGTGGGGGGCAAGCCCCTCGGCCCTATTTTGGAGCTGTCCGAGTCAGGAAATAATACCGGCATCTCAGGCCTGTTTACCGGTATTAGTAATGTGGCCTTTCTCGGCCCTCCATTGAAAGCTCGCGATCAGGAAATGCGGCCAGATGCCTACAGAGCAGAGGCTTGAATCATCCGAATGTCTTGTACTGCGCTTTGAGGACGTCTCGCTTGAAACACGTGAAACGTGCTCTTAAATGTCGTGAATCCGTCGCATAGAGCCAGGAAAGTTACGGCTTACATTCCGCGTTGTTGCCCGGGGTGCCGTGGGCCAATGGCAGCCCCAAGTCAAACTGCGCTTACTTTCCGGCCCCCGAGCTGACCTCCGCCTCCTTCTGTATCTTTACCTACCAAAATGAACAGGTAGCCGGAATCAGAGCTCAGAGATATCTCGGTTCTCCTCTACTCAGTCCACCTTCTTGAAGTCCGTGGAGTCCGCGCTCCAAGATGCTGGGGTATGAGTTCGCCTCGCTCACCGACGAGCAGAAGGCCACTAGGCGGTATTTACTGGATCTCTACGGTACAATCGGCCAGTGGTCAATCCTCGGTGTGATCCTCCTTCTTCAGCTGGGCTTTTTGGTGAGATGGATGGTGCTCCGAACCGCCAGGGTCGAGCGACCGCGCTCTCCACATCCCACAAAAGTCATGGACTTTGGGTCAAGAGCTTGGTACTGGCGCTTTGAAGAAAAGCTCACTCGCTTTCGTTGGTGGGCCGGTGAGCCGCTACGGGAAGGATGGTTCACGAAGGGAGAATGCATTCTAGGCTTTGTATGGGCCGTATGGCTGCTTTTTCTCTCAGTCCACAGAACCGGTAATGGTAAGTACCGACTTCTCCCGTGTCCCAGAGGTGATTTGAAGTGGCCTGTCTCGAGCCCCTCGGATTCGCATGCACGGTCCTGACTTGAGGCCACAGACTATTTGCACTTAACAAAGCGCTTTGGCATGGTTGCCGCATCCCAGCTTCCGCTTCAGTACATCCTTGCCATGAGATCAGCATATTCACCCATTCAGGCGTTGACCCGGCTGTCTTACAAACGGGTGATTGCGATCCACGAGCTTCTCGGGAAGATTCTCACAGCCTTCTTTGGCCTACATGCTATGTTCTATATCAACTTCTTCATACAGTCCGGTCTTCTCTCCAAAAGGATCCGCGAACTCGACGTCATTACTGGCCTGATCGGCTTTATCATGTTCTGTACCATGAGCACGACAGCACTCAGCTACCTCCGGAACTGGAACTACCGCGTCTTCTACACAACCCACATCCTCCTCGCAATCATCCTCATCGACGTGCTAATCTTTCACGTCTCCCACATCCGCACCTACATCTTCGAGATGCTGGGCATATTCGTCCTCCTCCAAATATTCCGCCAAGCCAAAACCCACCAGTTTCCCGGCTCCATCTCCCGCATCCCTGGCACCAACCTCGTCCAAATAACCATCCCCCTCCCCTCCGACAAGGACGCCAAAGCCTTCAAGCCCGGCCAACACGTCCACCTCAGCCGCCCGCTCCTCAACCGGCCCTCCCCCAGCTTCGCCCAATCCTTCGCGCTCCGCTATCGCACCAACCCCTTCACCATCGCCTCGCTCCCCGCAAAGGACAAGCACCTCCTCCTCATCGCCCGCACCCTCGCCGGCAACACCAAGCACCTCGCCACCGCCGCCCAATCCCTGCGCACCGGCACCGGCACCAGCACCAGCACCGAGCCCTCCATCCCCCTCACCCTCGAAGGGCCCTACGGCGCCACCGCCCTCCCGGACTTCAACGACTTCGACCGCGTCCTCCTCGTCGCCGGCGGCGTCGGCGCCACCTTCGCGCTCCCGCTCTTCCGCGCCATCACCGAGGGCGCCGGCGGCCCGGCCGCGCCGCCGCCCGCCCTGCGCACCGCCGTCCACCTCGTCTGGGCCGTGCGCCGCCTCGCCGAGACGCGCTGGGCCTTCCCCGCCGCCGCGCCGTCGCCCGCGCGCGGCAGCCACGAGAGCCCGCCCCTCTCGCCCGCGGGCAACGCGGTCGTCGATGTTTTCGTGACGCGGGGGGGAGGCGGAGCCGATGATGCGGACGCGGGGCTTTTGGCGGACGAGGGCGATGACGGTGGGCAGCGGGAGGATATCGAACTTGCGGATATGGATGCTGGTGGCGGGTACGGAGATGGTGAGGGAGGGAAGGCGGAGGGGAGGAACGTGCGGCGTGGTCGGCCGGATCTGGCGGCTGTAGTGGACGAGACGTTTGCGGCGTCGACGGGGGCGGTGGCCGTGCTCGTGTGTGGGCCGAGCGGAATGGTGGCCGAAGTTAGGAGCAGGGTGGGTGGGTGGGTGGGGAAGGGGAGGGAGGTGTTCTGGCACGCGGAGGCGTTCGGGCTGTGAGTGGCGATGGGGAAGTGGGCTATGCGGTTCGTGTCTCCAGAGGGCTGCTCTATGGTTGGGGAAATTTTTGGCTATTCCTTTCCTATTCTGCTCCCAACGACCTTGAGATGGAGATTTGTCATGCAATAGAGCGCCTCGATGGTCAGGTGTGCCATTCCTTTATATTGTCCTCGTACCTGTGTTTGCTATGCAGTGAATAATGCGATGAGAGCAACGCCTACACTACACTACATACACAAACGTCCCCCCCTTCTTTCAACCTTCGCACCTCACCATCTCACCCACCCGCCCGCAAGAACCTCAAGAAACCACCATGCCGCCTCCGTCACCCAAACGCAAACCTCTCCCCCGCCCTCCCATCCCTCCTCCCTCACCACCACGCACCCCTAAACCCGCCTCGCCCTCCCGGCCAATCTCCACGCCTGGCTCATCCGCCGGGTCAATCCACCGCCTCTTTCATCGCAGCATCAACCGCCTTCCTGCCTCCCGCCCGCGCGCTCATCGCCCGCTTGCACCGCTTCTCCGACACCACTGGTGGACCGCACTCCACCACGGAAATGCGGGAGGCGTTAAGCGAATGCGGTGCCTTTTTCGGAGAACAGAAGCTGTTGAGGGAGAGGCTGGCCATGGAGGGCGAAGAGATGGGCAAGGAGGCGAAGAGGTGGTGCGAGAGGTTGAGGGGCGTGCATGGTGTCAGCTGGGAGGCAGAAGGGGGAAGGGTTACAGGAGATGTGGTTGGGGCGTTGAGGGAGGTGGGGAGCTGTGAGGACGGGCTTGAGGTGGATGTTGGAGGATGGGAATCCCGGGGTGCGGATGGGGTGTGGAAAGTGATGCTGGCAGAGCTGGATGCGGGGATGGGGTTGGGCCGGGAGGTTGGTAAAGCAGGAGGGCGAGGATGAGGGGAAGGGGTGAAGTGGCGATAGGGGTCAGCTGCAGGCAAAGCTGCGATGAGGGAATATTTGTTAGAGAAGGGAAGAACGATTGAGTAACGATGACTTGCTCTGCAGGTGGTTGTTCATCTTCGTATGGCAGCCGCGGGATGAGCGTGCGCCTTCCGCTCTCTCTCTCTCTCTCTTCTTTCAGACACTATTATTCGCGAAGTTTGCGCATCTTTACTCACCAACAGCACGTCGTTATCAGCATCCGGATCAGAGAGCTCTACGCACTAGCGCCACTATTCATTACTTTCCTTCCAATCAGTTGAAGCCGTTCGTTAGACTAAAATCAAAAGGTATGGACGACTTGAACACGTTGCGTTCAGAGATACACTGATGGTAGTGCAGTCCTCTTTCGTCATGCACTCCGAGACAGCACACCTCCTGGAGTATGTCCAGCGTTGGCTCGCGAGAGGCAAAGATCCTGCATACCTGGATCCGCTGGACGAACGTTACCTCCAATACAAGCTAATAAACTGGGTCAACCGCAAAGCCGAATTCAACTGTGAGCTCAAAACTAGATACGACGTATTCATAGAAGACGGCAAAAGATACACGGCCGACTTAAGACTCTACTTAGAGAGGATTAGTGATGTACGGCACTATCTTTCTGTAAGGGATCGTAAAGACCAATATCGACTTTACCGGGAACTCGTCGAAGGGCAAGAACTGCGGAGGGACTTAAAAAAGGTGTAGAATGAGTTCCAGCTACCATTATGCTAAAGCCCGCTAAATGGTTCCAGCTTGATGAAGAGGAAGCCGTTCGTGAGAAAGGGATAGCGGAGTATCTTCTCAACTCTTTGGCAGGGAGACACGACGTAGTTTGGGATGTTTCTAACACGGAGGATATATCGAGCCAGGTCATCGCAGCGTTGAGAGCACTTGGGCAGCAAGGAATCGGTGCAGATGTCCTAGAGGCCCTTTCATGTCGTCGGCAGATTTTACAGAAGCGGCAAGTTGCATGGCTGCTCGAAGACGAACAGATGGAACTATTCCAACCGATACGGGATATTACGGCAAGAGAAGTCGCGAGACAGAACGGTTGGTTGCATTGAGAACTCAAGCACGAGGAAGTCCGGGCGATCTTGTTTCTTGCACGTGTACGGTGGAGGAAACCAACGGAGATGGCCCGAGAATAGTTCATGTCACATTCCCAGGAGACACACGTTACTTTCGTTTAGTGATAGTCTAAAACCCATCTGCTACGCCTGTATGTCAGAGCATCCCGATGGCAGAAGTAGAATCGTAGATTCGTACGCGGATTGAAGAAGTTGTCTATGTGTGAAATCCGAGACTATGCCTGTACGTTCATGTCTAAATGACTACTTAAACTGTCTACACATGGTAAGATTAAGAAGAGTCGCGGTTCATTGAAAGAAAGCATGGACATGAGGCCGGTACAAATTCAACATATTGCCAGGCGAGTACCATTTCTTGAGACAACTGGGGAAGTAAAAGAAAGCCGGCCGAGACTTGGGTAAGGCAAGCCAGAAATATTATTATGTTATTTTACTTTCAATTATGACGCTATCTCTCAGACTATGCATGAGCATGCCCGTGCTTCTGTTATCCAAGCATCCGTCCGTTCAGTAAATGTACGGCACGATGCGATAGGGCACCTTCTTGCAGTACGCATCCCAGTCCTTGCCGTACTTCTTCTTGCACTTCTCTTCATCTCTGCCCTCGCGGTGGATGAGAAGAACGCCGAAGTATATCATGTAGAAATACGTAATCAACATTCCCCAACCGCGAGCCTCCCCGGGAACGACCTCAAGGTTGGAATGGTTGACCACGACATAGCCAGAAATACCAGTGGGCAGGCAGTAGGCCCAGGACATGAGCCAGTCGCCGAGGTAGTTGATGTGCCGGGCAGTACCCCACCAGCCGGAAATCAGGAGCTTGCTTCCAGCGCTGGTCTCCATGTATTTCAGATGCTTGACCTTGGGGTGGTTGGGGTTGGTACGGAAGCGGTTCTTCTCGTTGTTGGAACTACGGAAGATGAAGTATCCGAAAGCCTGGACCGCAAAAATGGCGGCAATCTCGGGCCATGTGAGGACTTTCGGATCGATGGAGAGATAGCGGGCCTGAAGGGAGAAGGTGAAAGGTACCCAAACGAGATCACCGAAAGACAGCATGAAGCCGAAGCCATCCATAATGATGTCCATGGTAGTCAGGATAGCGGGTTCCATGTAAAGTGCGTCGAGGACGTAGAAGCCTTGGACGAAGGTTACGATGAGGATGCTAGCTGTGACCTTTCCGTAGTTGTTGTACTGGTGAGCAACAAAGGCCAGATCGAGGATGATCCACCCAAGCATGCCAGGACGTAGCTCCATGAAGCTTTTAATGTCAATCTCGCCGAAGAAGGGGAGATTCACGCGCGGGTTGAGTTCGCGTCCAATGAACCAGTCGTACAGGATGTTCCCACTGTGGCCTCCTGCAGCTAGTTCGCGGTTCTCCTTGTTCCCGGGTTTCACACTGAAACTACGCACGTAGACGAATACAGCCAAGGCGTACGAGATGATGGTGTTGGACGCCAGAATCTGGACGTAATTGTCCCAGATGAATGTCCAGACAGGGAATTTGGCGCCGTAGACGAAGGTGCCAACGGCAAGGAGACCAAGGGTCACGAGGGCGGATGAAAAGGCTAATCGCGAGTCAAATCAGCCAATTGAACAGTCTGCGGGGTGTCTTAAAGGTACCATTGAAGCGGTACTTCAACCTTCCACCAGACCGCAGTTGAATGCCCTCCACCTCGGTAGCGGGCAGAACACGGTTCAGAAACAGACTCCACACATAGTATGCAACCGTAGCGGCGAAGGCAGGAAGATTGACGAGGTTCGAAAATCCTTTCCAGCCAACCTCCAACTTCAACTTCTCAAGCGAAAACGTCTTAGGTTGTAGAACAGAGGGCGGGGGACATCCGGAGGTTTCGTTGATGAAGAAAGCGAAGATGAAGACGAGGATGGGCAGGCCAAATGAGACCCCGAAAGCTCCGAGTCTGATTGAATTATTCAGCGTATGTACGACCATCGAAGAGAAATAAATACTTACGGTCCACCAAACTCCATTGGGTGCTTTTCCTCGAGGGAGCCCGACGGCGCAGCAACTTGCTGGCCTTTGGGCTTTCTCTCCTTAAGCTGGCTCATAGCGGGCAGGGGTATGGAGACGAGAGGAGAGGCAGGTGATGGCGCTGACTTATTGCTAGTGTGGCATTGGGACACAAGGAGGTTCTTAAGGCGGTGATGGCAGGCCGGAACGCGGAAGACGGAGCCTCAAAGTCGTGTCATAATGGACGCGCCGGGCTGAGCTTAGCTGCAACCCTGGGCGCTGGCTGTGGCCCTGGCCTGCTCCGCACTAACGCGTGAATCCTCGGCGGCGCGGCGCTCCGACGCGTGGGGTCCACTCGCAGCCAACCCGGCGGCCGCGGTCCCTGCCTGCGGCACCCTGCGCTGATATCGGCGTCGGCTGCGGCGCGCGAGTCAAGGGCCAGCTGTGACACAGCTGTGAGGCCTACGTAAGGCACAATCAGCAGCCAGCAGCCCGCCTCAGAGCTCCTCCCAACATCTGCACACCCCCTTCGACGACCATGAAGCTCGCACACGCCTGCGCGCTGGTCGCCGTCTTCTGGTCCGCGCTGGGCCACGCGTCCGACGACAAGAAGGAAAAGAAGGCGAAGCCGTGCACGATCAAGTCGCCCAGCGACCGTTTCTTCGACCTAAACCCCATCTCGGTTCAGCCCGACACCACTAAGAAGGGCAAGGATGGCAAGTCTCATCCCGTCGAGAGCTGGCACGCCAAGGGCTACGACTACCCGGCCAACTTCACCCTCAACTTCTGCAGCCCCGTCGTGGAGGAGCTCGACGGGGTCGTCGGCCTGGACAGCCGGAGCGCGAAGAACGTCAGCGCCTTCTACACGCAGCACGGCAAGACATACTCCATCGGGTGAGTCGTTCCACTCTTCAATGCCAGCGGCGCACTCGGGATGCGAGCTGGCTACATTCCAACATGTTGTACTGACACCTGTGCGTGTCCCCAGGCAGCAGAACTCGGAACTGGTCTTCCGTGGCAGGAAGCTTATTCTTAACTATACCGGCGGTTCGCCCTGCGGTGAAGACTCCGACTATTATCGGAGAGACCTGAACACCCACGATTCTTTCGCCTCAAAGAAGAAGGGACATGATGACGATGACGATGACGAGGACAAGCCCAAGAAGGGGAAGAGCAGCAAGCGCCGCAAGTCGACAATCATTTCGCTGCTCTGTGAGACAGATTCGCTATCGCCGCCCGATGAGGCGACGGTGGCCTTCGTCGCGGCCAGTCCGGACGAGTGCACATATTTCTTTGAGGCCCGAAGCAAAGCTGCGTGCGGAGGCATTGAGAAGGAGACGCAGCAGTTGGGGCCAGGCGGAGTATTTGGAGTCATCGTGCTGATCGCATTCCTCGTCTATTTTGTCGGCGGCTGCGTCTACCAGCGCACCGTCATGCATCAGCGAGGCTGGCGCCAGATCCCGAACTTTTCGTTCTGGGAGAGCATCTGGCGCTTCTTTACCGTGAGTGGCCGTCGCGCGCGTCGGTTGATCGGACTGTAAGTCCCATGGGCTGATATTCTCTAGGACGTATTTATCATCCTTACGTCGTCCTGCGCCCGCTTCCTGCCCAGCCGCCGTGGCTACAGCCGCGTGTCGCTGAGCGGCGAGAGGAACCGGGGGCGTGGTCGTGACTCGGATGATGAGAACCGATTGATTGACGAGCTCGATGAATCGTGGAACGATTGATTGAGGCATGCAGCATTACCGGGCGTTTGGGCCGTTTCATTTTGGATAGCGTTCAGAGGAACACTCAGAGCAAGAACGGTCTCTCCGTTGTGCAGGGGAAATTCACCAAAAAGAAATTGAAAATATTGGCACCAAGCGTACGCCAGCATCAACAGGTAGTGCTTGATGTCGAGTCTGCGGCCTTGCTAATTCCTCCATCGCGAAGCACGAATTTAGTGAGCAGAGAACTATCAGCCCACCGCAACAGCGGTGCCTGGCACTGTAGATGCAAGCACTACTTCCGCAAGAGGGCAAGGCCTGAACCATCTCATTGCGCTATTCTCTTGGCTACATGGGCGCGGATATGCGAGATCTTAGACGATTTCCGATCCACGAATCAGGCCTCTGATCTGCATCTGGAATGCCGTCATCACGTCCAGAATGCGAGCCATGCACCATTGTTCGTCCCGTACCGCGCACGGCGCACGGGGCAATAGGACCTCTCTTTTGTCTCGCGCAATCCCCAGTGCGGTGTCTGTACCTGCGTACATCTTGTGAAATCCCCCTCATTGGACCTCTGAAGCGACGATGGCGAAGTCGACGGCTGCCAGAGTGATATAGTAAATCAATTACTGAATGCCGCACGGTTGATCACGCATGCTAACAGGTCGCCCGTTATAGCTGGCACCGCACCGATCTGCGCCTCCACGACTCCCCGGCTCTGCACGCCGCCCTCGACCTCAAACCCGAATGTCTCTGGCAGATATGGACGTGGGACAGCCACTACGTGTATCGTGCTCGGTAATCAATTCTGCCCCCAACTCTCCGCGCCCACTCTTCCTCTACCATAAACTCCATCTCCCCAATGAACATACTTATAAAATCCTACAAAAACAACATCCCAAGATACTGACCTATGCATTCTCCGCTCGCCACAGCGTCGGCCCCAACCGGTGGCAATTCCTCCTCGACGCCCAGCGCGACCTCTCGGCCCGCATCGCCGCGACCAACCCGCGCAACCGCCTGCTCGTCCTGCGCGAGGCGCCGCAGACGCTCTTCCCGAAGCTGCTCGCGGCCTGGGCGGTCACGCACCTGGTCTTCGAGAGCGACACGGACGCGTACGCGCGCGAGCGCGACGCCGCGGTCCGGGCGATCGCGGCGGCCGCGGGCGTCGAGGTCGTGACGCGGGTCGGGCGCACGCTGTTCGACCCGGACGCGCTGGCGGAGCGGAACGGCGGGCGGCCGGTCATGTCGATGGCGCAGGCGCTGGGCGCCGCGCGCGGGCTGGCGGTGCCGCGGCCGCTGGCGGCGCCCCCGTCGTTGCCGGACATGGGGGAGACGCCGGTGGGGTTCGCGCAGGACGTGCCGGGCCCCGCGCCGGATCTGAACGCGCCGGCGAGGGAGGAGGGCGAGGAGAAGACGTACGCGGCTGGGATCGCGGGGCCGAAGGGCGATTTCGGCGTCCCCGAGATGGAGGAGCTGGGGCTTGCGGCGGATGCGGCGACGACGTGGATCAGGGGCGGGGAGACCAGGGCGCTCGAGGCGTTGCGGAAGGTGTTGAAGGATGAGGAGTACGTCGCGACGTTCGAGAAGCCGGCGAAGGCGCCGACGGAGTGGGATCCGCCGGCTACGACGGTGTTGAGTCCGCATTTGCATTTTGGGAGCTTGGGCGTGCGGGAGTTTTGGTGGGGGGTGAAGGACGTGGTGGAGGGGTGGAAGGGGAAAGGGAAGAAGAGCGAGCCGCCAGTAAATCTGGAGGGGCAACTGCTGTTTAGGGTGAGTGGGAGGAGCATGTCTTCCCTAGAAGTTGCTCGATTGAGATGGATGGGCGAAGGTGTTGAAGATGGATTTGGCACGGCGGTGTTGGCTGATGGCATCACGGACTGATGAATGACTGAACAGGAGATGTACTTTGCCGCTCAAGCACCCCTCGGCCACGCCTTCGCTCAAGCCCACAACAACCCACAATGCCGCTTCATACCATGGCACCTCCCTTCCAAGATTGACCCGGACACCCACCTCGTCGTCCACGGCGCCGACCCGCACTACGAAATCGACTCGCCGGTCGCGGAGGAGTGGTTCCAGCGCTGGAAGGCTGGCACGACCGGTTTCCCGTGGATCGACGCGCTGATGCGCCAGCTTCGTGAGACGGGCTGGATCGAGCATCTCGGCCGTCACGCCGTCGCCTGCTTTCTGACCCGTGGAGGCTGCTACGTGCACTGGGAGCGCGGCGCGGAGGTGTTCGAGGAGCTCCTGATTGATCACGAGGTCGCGTGCAATGCTGGTAATTGGATGTGGCTGTCTTGCACGGCGTTCTTCGCGCAGTTTTACCGGTGCTATAGCCCCATCGCTTTTCCACAGAAGTGGGACAAGGAAGGGAACTTTGTGAGGAGGTGGGTGCCGGAGTTGAAGGAGTTTGATAGGAAGTACATCTATGAGCCCTGGAAGGCGCCTATTGCGGACCAGAAAAAGTGGGGATGTGTTATTAAAGCGTACGAGGAGACGGGGGAGGAGGGTGGGAAGGTGGCAAAGGGGATGAAGAGTTATCCCAAGCCGATGTTTGACTTCAACGAGCGGAGGAAGATCTGCATCGATGCCATGAAGAAGGCATATGATATTGGGCTACATGGAAGCGATCCGAAGGTGCTAGATGGAACTTGGAAGGATCTGTTTGATGATAATGCAGAAGGGGCAACAAAGGGGGAGAGCGGAGGCTTTGTAGAAGATGAAGGAGAGGGACCATTCGAAGACGCGGATGGAGACGAGAAGAAAGGGAAAGGGAAGAAGGCGAAGGGTGGCAAGAAGACCGCCGCTGGGCACAAGCGGCAAAGTAGCCGCGGAGGACAGGGCACACTTGACGGTGTTGTGAAGAAATCGAGGAAGAAATAAGCAAAGTAAGTGTAGATAGAGCGAACAACTCAACATTGGCACTTAGTAACGTAGCGATACGTTGTTTGCTATCACAAATTCAAAATGTGAACCGCAAGATGCTAAGACAGTCATTGAGGTACCAGTATTCATAATGTCGTTATAATATTCTCTAATTGGCTTGGTAGAATGATATGTGATGTTTCTTCCTGGAACAGACTACATAAGTATACAGAAAGGGAAGCCAAGTTCAACACTGATGAGGAATCAGAAACTATAATTAACGTACTCTGAGTAAAGTGGAGCAGAAGGAGCAACGATAATTTCCTTTCTCGTCTAATTCGATGGTGAATGTGACTTTGAAGAAACGAAAGCCCAATGTAAGAAGACATGCGCGTGTTTGCTCTTGGGTGTTGAGCATGCCAGTGAACCTGGCCGATGCTCGTGGGCCTGAACGCGCTGTGAGCCCGAAGACCGACGACACACGCAAACCCTAAGCGAGACCAGATACGTCATTGTTACTTATCGGGGCGTGCACACCACACCAGAGCACAACGCTCACCACCGCAACCGCTTGCATCACGGCCATCGGTCACCTCACGTCACATCGCCCCAGAAATCGCCACGATGCCGACGTGTAAAAACATCACGCTATCGCTGCGCTCGTCTGCGCACGAGACGGTGCCAATGTTGGAATTCTTGCCGCCGCCGCATCTGCCTGTCCCGGTCGAAGTCAATTCCGCTTCCGTGGCAGCTACGTACGTGCTCTCGTCGCCCGGCCTCTCCTTCTGGATCGCGTACCACGTCAAGCCGCCCGTCCCGCCGGACACGAAATACTTCCTCTTTAAACTGTTCATGGAGGGCAGACATGTCGTGAGCTGGAGTGTGGGCGCGGAGGAGAATTGGAAGGGCAAAACCATGTTCGGGCTGTTTGAGAATCATGATTGGAAAGGTGGTGTGGAGAAGAGGGCATTTGCTTTTAGCACGGACAAGGAGGAGGGGAAGGTGGATAGGCAATCAGACCATGAGAGCAGGTTTCTGGAAGTAAGGGTCATGAGGGCAAGTGCGCGGAAGAGAATTCAGAGGGAGACGCCGGAATTGATGGAGACGGACGTGGGGAGGGAGGGTGCAGGCGGAATTGAGTAAGTTTATTACCCGAACCGAGAGAAATGACCGCGAGCTGAGAGCGGTGATAGTCTTGTCAACGCTGGATGCCTCAAGAAGCAGAACCCAAAGCGCTTCTACAGTTTCTCGCTCATCGACAGCTTGAAGGCGCCGTATGCAAGGTTCCGGTATTACTACCGCACTGTCGGTACGTTTGGCCGCAATAGTGTAGAAATGGTGCCTGGCTAACCGGTTGTAGAACAGCTCGAGACCCTGGGAGTTATCGTGAGGACGCCGCCATCCAATGAAGACAGCGAAGAAGAGCCCGTTGTGGATAGTGGCAACGGTTTCGACGATCTAGATCTCTCATTCCTCAAAGGGAACGGCGCGAAGGGACCTATGATAGATATCGAGCGGGACGCAACTATGGGCCCTGAATCTCCACAGCCGGTAGCGCAGGAGAGGCTCATTATGGCCGTTTCACCAGAGTATGGTGAACCGGAGGCTGACGTTATCAGCCCCTCGACTTTTGGCGGAGATGCCGCTGCTTTTCTCAGGAGTGACGACTTCTTTGCCGGATCTCCGCATACATCGAGCCCACCATCAGCAACGCTGCCGAAGCTGACTTCTACAAAGTCTTCACCGTGGAGCCCTTCGAAGGGCTCGAGGATCGCGATGGGGAACTCGGCAGTGGTCCCACTGGTGATTCCGGACAGTCCGACGAAAGGTTCAGTGGCGGATCCGGCGCTGGTTGGGTCCCTGGCCGGACAGGACTGGCTCAAACGCGAGCCCAGCCCCGACCGAAGTATCTACAGGGAGTTCGACTCGCCCGCACCGGGTGCGAGTCGGCGCGGACGCAAGTCACCCACAGGCAGGCTCAAGGAGGCGCTGAAGCGCGCACTGCGACGCGGAGATGCGTGAGGGAAGTCGGGATAAAGTTCAGCGGGAATGAGGATTCTCGCGGCGGCTTCTACGGTTCTCGAAGGCGCTAGGGAGTTGTGGGGAAAAGGCCGAGGTGGAGCGGTGTTTGGCCCCGGGATTGCTCGAAAAAGCGGAGAATGCAAGGCACGGCGCAGCGATTGGCTTGCTCCTGCGACGTCACTTTGAGTTGTCAGCTGCGAGGCCCACCTGACGAGCTCGACACTGGCTTGCGCCCGGGGAAAGCTCGAGCGGGAGGCCTGTCTCAGTCTCACCACCTCTTCTCCCTCTCAGCCCGCTGAGACGTGTTTGTGTCTTTCTTTTGCATCATAGCCTTCTCCAATATACCGCCGTTGCGCCCAGAGCCGCCGAGTTCCCTGCTGGTACCATCCTGACGCAATGCGGACGCCCGCAGCCGCCTATGCTGCAGCCGCGGCGCTGCTGACAGGCATCGTCACGGCTTCGTCGCTGACCCCACCGGTGCTGCCACTCACGGTGCGCACCCCATATATGAGCACCTGGTTGAACAATGCCAGGGAGGAGCCGTGGAGCAAATGGCCCATGTTCTGGACCGGCGATGAGGTATGTGGTCCAGGAATCCGATCAGCGTTGGGAGGGAGCTATGCCCCGTTCTCTCCATCCGCATGCAGACCCCCCGGGCTTCACGCACGCTGACCACGCGACGATTCCCAACAGATCGGCTTCTCGCTGCTGGCCGCCGTTCCCCACACGCACACCGTCTACCCGTTGCTGGGTCGCCCGCACGACTCCCTGGATCCGAGTGGGCACGGAGAGGGGTAATGCAGCCCCATCTCCCACTCAGTGGTCAGCTAACCAATTGGATCCAACAGGTACAACGTTTCGCGTGCCATCTACAAGGGCGCCAAGTACGATGCCTCTACCACCAATCTGACCTATGCCATCCCTCCACCGACCCACGATCATGAACCTCTTGAGCTGGTGCTGTCCTTCCTGTCGCCAATCACCCCGACCTCGACCCTACGCCAGTCCATTCCTGCTTCATACGTATCTGTGCATGTCACTGGTACCTTCGACATCGATGTATACATAGACGTCAATGGACAATGGGTTAGCGGTCACCGGGAGGCCCGCATTGTGTGGGACTTCGAGCACAATGCTCTCGACGAGAAGCACCGCTTGAAGACATTCAAGGTGACTCGGGAGGAGGAGCTGCTTTTCACTGAGAACCGTTTCGGCGGCAATGCTCAGGCTGAGTGGGGCTCGCTCTACTTTACTGCACCTTCGGTATGTTCGGAACACACGGATCCACAGGCAGAGTGCTGACAGCAAATCAGGACGTCCGCCACGAATGCGGTACCTCCGCTATCCTTCGTCAGCGCTTCTCTGCTACGGGAACGCTGGAGAACGCGGTTGACAACGAATTCCGTAGCATTATGGACGAGGAGCCGGTCTTTGCCTTCTCCAAATCCTTTAAGCTTTCCGGAAACAGCTCCGAGCCTTCCAGCGACAAGGTTGTATTTACTTTGGCTCATATTCAGGATCCTGTCGTCCAGTTCGCCTCCGCACGGGGCCTGACGTACATGCGTCCTCTTTGGAAGTCTTGGTTCGGTGACATTGAGCAGCTGCTCACCTACCACTACCTGGACTTCCACAATGCTGCGGCTCTCGCTGCCAATTACTCGGCCCAGCTCGCCATTGATGCCTACGAGTCCGGCTCTAACAACTATGTTGACATTGTCGCTCTTAGTGCTCGCCAGGTCATGGGTGCCACCAGCTTCTCTGGCACGCCCGAAGAGCCGCTCATTTTCTTGAAGGAGATCTCTTCCAATGGAAACTCGCAGACTGTGGACGTCATCTTCCCAGCCTGGCCTTTCTTCCTGTACACGAACCCTCGCTGGGGAGCCTGGCTGCTTGAGCCTCTTATCGAGCATATGAACAGCGGCCAGTACCCCAATGACTACTCTATGCACGACCTTGGCGCGCACTTCCCCAACTTGACTGGTCATGCTGACGGCAATGACGAGTACATGCCCGTCGAGGAGTGTGGAGACATGCTCATCATGGGTCTGTCCCTTGTTAATTCTCTCACTTACGGCAGCGGCGCCTCATCCCAGTCTATTTGGTCCACTATGGGCAACACCTATTGGGACGAAGAAGCTCTGAACCCGTTCGCTCTTACCACCAGCGAGTTCGATGGCATTGAGCACATTGACAACACTTGGGGCGGTAGCAACAAGGGCGGAAAGCAAGCTCAGAAGTGGCTTCGTAGGAGCTACAATCTGTGGAAGCAATGGAGTGGATACCTCGTCGAGTTCAGTCTGGAACCGCACAACCAACGTGGGTGCTTGTTATCATGCGTGTATAAGTTAATCGACTAACGTGCACAGTTTCTACTGATGACTTCGCGGGCTGGCTTGCTCTGCACAGCAACCTTGCGCTAAAGGGTATCGTCGGCATCAAAGCCATGAGCGAGCTCGCTGCTACGCTGGGTAATGACGCGGACTTCAAGTACTACCAGGTAAGCCATCACGTGTTCCTGTGGTAATCCGGCGCATCTAACCTCCCATAGAACGTCTCCGATGTCTACGTCGAGAAGTGGCAGGAGTTCGCCATCTCCCGCGATGGCACCCACGCCAAGCTCGCGTACGACTGGTATGGCAGCTGGACGACGATCTACTCGCTCTACGCCGACGCACTGCTCTGCTTCCACCCCACCATTACCAATACAAGCAGCAGCAGCACCTCCGCTGCCACCCAGCAGCCCGACGAGGAACCAGTTGCCCCTCACCAGAAGGGCGGCTCTCAAGCACCCCTCCACCCCAACCCAGACCCCAACAAGAAGAAGCACCGCCACCACAACGACGACAACGACCTCCCGGGCTCGCGGCAGCCCATCACCAAGGACTTCATCCCGCACCACGTGTACGAGATCCAGTCGCGCTGGTACGCGGCCGTGATGCAGAAGTACGGGCTGCCGCTCGACTCGCGCCACCTGTACACCAAGTCGGACTGGGAGTTCGAGGCGGCCGCCGTCACCAGCGAGGCCGTGCGCAGCGACATCCTCGACCGCGTCGCCACCTGGCTGAACGACACCGTCACCGACCGCCCCTTCACCGACCTGTACGAGACCGAGGGCGACGGCGGGTTCTCGAATCCGTTCTTCTTCGCTAGACCGGTCGTCGGTGGCCATTTCGCGTTTTTGGCGCTCGAGAGGGCGTGCGGGGGTGAGGGCATGCGGCCGTTTAGGATGTGGGAGGAGTGAGTCGGGATGCTCATATGGGGGGAGGGGGTTTTTTGATTGATGAGGGGGCAGGGTATGCTTTCTCCTCGACCGTGGATAAGACTCGGTAGAAGGGTATGGTAGAGGGAAGATGGCGGACAGACTGGTACTGGCTCAGGCCCGGTTTCGGGGGCGGGTTGCTTAGATGCTTCAACGTTGGCTTTGACTTTGCTTAGTTAGAGTGCGATGAGCGTTACGATTGGGTCTAGTTTATGAATGCCAGGTTTGCGTTCGTGGCGGTATCTTTGTCGAATGTGCGCTCGTGACGTGATGGGGTTTGAGCGAAGTCATGCTGCTTTTCTGCTTGAGGAAAGCTTTACGACTTCGAACGGCGAACGTCTGAGGATGTGGGTAGAGTTACGAGCACATAGAAAGTGGATGAGCTCTCCTTCTCTCATCACTATCCTTCGTCCCCTCCGCCATTCACCGGCTATGCAGATTGGGGTTTAGTTTTGTTCCATGCAAGCTTCCCATTCCGGTAATTTCTCGGAACTTCGAACGTCGGGACAAATTCATCACTGCGATTTTCTTCAACGTTGTTCCCCGATGAGCTCTCTCCCGTGCGGATTCGGATCTAGGACAGCGCCCGGACTGCGATTGCCTACGGTCAGGCTTTTATGGGAATGGCTTTCAGGCGAGCCCATCTAACACCCTGCTACAGCAACGGGGCGCTCTCGTAACCTCAGCCTTTGTCTGACATTGTCGCCTCGTTCCCGGAGGCCAGTGTCACATTTCTTCAGCCACCATTTCTACTTGGGGAAAGTCTATGCAATGTCTATGCTGCTATATCACCCCTCTCGTATTACTGCGTTCACAAAGACATCTCCATCACAACAAAGTCTTTGTATCGTCATACCATTAAAGGCCAAAAAAAAAAAAAAGAATTGGGGTATCTTTAATCCTCTATCACACCGAATCCAATACCACCACCATCGCGTCCCTACTTCTTGCCCGCCTCCTCATCCGCCCTGCCCTCCCTCTCGCGCTCCCCCTTCCGCCACGACTCCATCGGCACGCCCTCGACCTTCTTGACCGCCCTGCCCTCCAGGAACACGCAGAGGCCGCCCAGGCCGGCGACGATGCAGGCCAGGGCGACGAACAGGCCGGTCGACCAGGACGGGCGCTCGCGGCGGTCCATGCCCCACATGAAGCCGGCCAGGCAGGCCTGGAAGAAGGTGTTCCAGACGTTGCACCAGACGACGAAGTCGAGCTTCCAGCGGCCGGCGGTGGGCGGGGCGCGCACGCCCGTGGGCGGCGGGTCGGGCGTCTTCCAGGTCGGGAGCGGGAGCGCGCCCTCGTCGACGTCGGCGGGCAGCGCGGCGGCGGCGGCGACGTCGACCGCGCCGTCCTTGCCCGGCCGGGCGGGCGCGCGCGGGTCCTGCGGGTCGACGTGGGCCGGGAAGGCGGGCGGCAGGCGCTCGCTGCCGGGCAGGCGGAACCAGGCGCGGTTGATGCCGGCGAGGACGCGGAGGCCGTGGAGGCGGCGTTCGGCGCGGGTGCGGCCCCAGGCGCGCGGGCCGACGCCCAGGCGCCAGACGGCCCACCACCACAGGTCGCGGAAGCGCCAGGGGATCAGGCCGAAGCCGGTGACGCAGAAGAGCGCGTTGAGGATCTGCGAGTCGATCTCGATCCAGATGCGGCGCGGGGAGTTGATGTCGTTGCAGGAGGGGTGGCACATGGCGGGCGCGGCGTTGCAGAGGAGGAGGAAGAGCATGCCGCCCCAGGCGACGACGTTGAGGCCCTGCGGTTTGGGGGAAGATCGTTAGTGACCCGGGGGGTGGTTGTGTTGTGAGAGATTGGTGCTTGGGGAGTTGGGGATGGAGCGTACGTAAAGCGTGATCAGGAATCCGGGGATCGTCAGGAACCACTTCCAGAACGCCTTGAGCGCCAGGGCGGTGGACGTCGTCCAGGGCAGCTCGGGCGGCGGCTGATATCCGTTCGCGTACTCGACGACGTCGGGCTTCGTCTCCGTCTCGGCGGTCACGGTGCGCGTCGCGCTCGACGCCGTCGAGTCCTTGGCGATTCCCGCAGCACCGCCGTTCCCGTCCTTCCTCTCTCCTCCCTCTTCCTCCTTCTCTCCCTCCTTCACCGCCGCGCCAGACTCAGACTCGTTCGTCACGGACCGCAGCGTCTCCAGCGCCGTCCCCTCGTCCTCCTCGTCCTCCTTCACCACCCCCGCCTCACCTCCTTCCTCCTTGCCCTTTCCCACGCCACCGAAACTCAAACCCGTCCCCGTCCTGCTGAACCTCCTGCCTCCTCCTCCTCCTCCTCCTCCTCCTCCTCCTCCTCCTCCTCCTCCTCCTCCTGCGCTCCAGCCCTCCTCGCGCGCGGCCGTCGGGCTCGTCGGCGTGCCGCCCAGGCTGCCCCGGCGGATCTCCGAGAACGAGTGCATGCGCGCGGCGGTGCCGCCCGTGGCGGCCATGAAGCCGGGGGGCAGGTCGGTGTCGAGCAGCTTGAGGGAGGCGGTGCGCAGGCGGTGGGTGGCGGTGCTGGCGAAGGAGGAGGGCGTCGAGGAGCCGTTGCGGGGTGGGAAGGCTGGGCGGGCGGAGGAGGATGTCGGCGGCGGTGGTGATGATGTTGTTGTTGGGGAGTCTGTGGCCGGGGGTGGTGTTGGTGATGGAGGGCTGGCGTCGCCGGTGTTGTTGTTTGGGGTTGGGGAGGCGGACGCCATGGTTGGGCTGGGCTCCGTTGTGGGAGCGGGTGGGAGGGGTGTTTTATTTTGGGAGGAAAGAAGGAGGAGGCGAATTTCGAGGTCTTGGCCTATATCAAATGCATGTGAGCGGTCGTCTGGGATTGAGCTGCCTTGGTTTTTTTGGGGAAACAGCTTGGAGGGATGGGCACCTTTTGTGGCTGGCGCGTGGGGCGCGAGGGACGAATCAGGCGGGGAAGGTTGTTTGGCTGCTGCTGCGCCACGGGGGACGGGTGGACGGGTGGACGGGTGTGACTCTGCGACGGGGCTAGGTGCCAATTGAAAGGGCGGGTGGCATATCACACAAAACAGCTGTCGTCGTCGCGTCGTTGCAGGGCCAAGCTGCAGAAAACAGGGACGGGATGGGGCGAGGGATGTAATAAGTAGTGGTGCGCCCAGCGCTGGCCAAGACGGGTAGCGGAAGCCATTTGGCGGTTGATGCTGCCATGAGCTCTAGGCTAGGATGAGTAGGCTGTTCATTAAATCGTATTCGGGTTTTTTTTCCTCAGCTGCGCAGGGCGACGCGTTGACAGCGAGTGAGTGGATGGGCAGGCAAACGGTCCAGGCCGCTGCGGCGAGCAGCTACAGGAGATCAACGCCAGGATCTGCCGGGCTCGCACCGCGGTCCGATCGCCTTCCTTGGTCGCGAGTCAGCCGCATTTTCTACCTGATTTTTCGTGTATCGTACCGCGTATTCGGACTCCTCTTCCTCTTCCTCTTCTTCCTCGCCAGCCAGATATTCTCCCCGCACACGCTCTCGCTCTCACCTCCGCTCCGCCCAGACGCCAGCGAGACGGTAAAAAAAAAAAAAAGAAAAGCTTATTCCGAACGAATTGCCCTATCTATCCACCACTTCCCCCCACCCCCCAATCACCATGAGCGCCACCGCTCCCGCGACACGACCGGACGAAGCAGGCCCGCTCCCCGCCCTCAGCGCGCTGGCGACGCACATCCAGACGGCGCAGCCTCGCCGCCCGCCGCCGGCGCCGCAGACGGCGGCGCACCACGCGCTCGCGCTGCAGGTCCAGCACAACCTGCGGCACCAGCACCAGTGGACCCAGCTGCGCCTGCACACCCGCTCGCCCCTCCCGCCGCACCACGCCCCGCTGCCGCGCCCGCTCCTGTCCGGCCTGCCGCCCCGCCGCCTCTACGTCCACCCGGACGAGCAGGTCGAGCTGCTGAGGGAGGACGCGCGCCGGAAGAAGGCCGGCGAGACGGTCGCCGAGCCCGCCCCCGAACGCGAGTGGGTGTGCCCCGCTCACCTGCGCGAGAGCTGGAGCCTGAGGCGCATGGGCGACGTGTTCGACGCCATCGGGGAGGTGCCGCCGCCGCCGATCGAGGAGAGCGCGCAGGCGGAGCCGGTGAACAACAGGTGGAGGACGACGAAGCGGGTTATGCTGGGCATAGTGGAAGATGACAGCACGGTCGTGTATTACCTGGTACACGACGGGCTGGTCAAGCCCAGGCAGAACTGAGCGCGTTGGGTGGCGGGTGCGCGTGTTGGCACGAACGGATGGGCACCTGTGACCGAGATAATTTGTCTCTACCGCGTGGCTGATCTTCATCACCAGCTGTGGTAACAGTCGAGTCACGGATGATCAAAGCGAACCCAGTCTGGGCAAGACTTGCCCGAGGGACCCGAAGACCACGAACGCCTCATACTGCACGAGATCGAGAGAGAGAGAGAGCGGGATTCACATGAGGTGGCTTAACAATAGGCGGAGGGCTTGATCAATTCGGGAGGGCTATGATATGTACGCTGACGCGCAACCGCACGTTGGCTGCATGCACGATGCCGAAAAAGTATACTCGGGAAGGACGAAACGCAACACAGCACAACTCTGCCATCCAACTAATTCTTCCCAAAACACGTTATCGAGCCCACACAGGCAGTCTTGGGTGCACCACCGAGCTTGAAGTAGCCTGGTTGCAACTTCTGAAATACCCTGTCCGGATCGTACTTCTCCGCAATCGCCGTCAGTCGCTCTTTGTTCTCCTTGCCATAACCCGCGACCGGATTCTGGTACTGGCTGGCATAATTCATGTAAATGTAGTCGTGGCTGAGGCCCATGGCTTGCGCTCGCTCATTCACTCTCCGAATAATGTTGTCGGCGGCGCCAAGGACGGCATCGTCGTCCTCCTCGCTTCGCCACATGGTGTTGAGGTTCAGCAACAGGAGCGGCTCCTCCTCATTCTGCAGGCCGAGTGCATTACCAGCTCTTTCCCTCATGCGCGCCATCATTGGTGTAGTGATGAATTGCAGCGTCGCAGCCGGCAAGAGCCCGGTACAGTTCCGGATGGGGTCAACCTCCTCGATATAGGTATCCAGTATGAACGAGACCAGCTCCGGGTCGTTTCTGTATGTCGCCGTCCAATACGTCTGCCGCAAGCCGTCGGGATTGGACTCGTTGAACAATTGCGTCAAATTCGAGAGTGACCGAACCATTGTGGTGTCCGTGACCGCGCCGGGTATAGCCGTCGAAGTGAAGTTCTCGAAAATTGGTGGATCGCGTACAGGGTCTGCGTATTGCATGTCAATTTGCGCTAGGTACGATCCATCAGAGTAGGCAAAGGACAGGATCATGGCCGCCTTTGGGTCCTGTGGGGAGTTGAAACCGAAACTTGTGAAAGCGTCGATAATCTTGTCTCTCTGGTCCAGTCGATGAAGACGTCCCCCACCCCACATGAGGTCCTGCGGAAAAGTCGATACGTTGAAGCGGGTGACGATGCCGAAGTTGTTACCGCCGCCCCTGAGCGCCCAGAAAAGGTCGGACTCCACTTCATGGCTGACGTTGATTATAGAACCGTTGGCGGTCACCACCTAACCAAACAACTGTCAGCCCCGAGATGCCTGATGAATTTGTACAAGCTTTGCAGTATGCTTGTTTTCGGCCTGGACATGCAAGCGGAGCGGTTTTGCGTATCTGGTGGCGTTTTCAAGCACGCATGACCGGCATTCCAGCTGCCGGTAACGAGCGGAAGAACTCCCGCGATTCCAATATATCTGGGATGACATGGGTACTTGGTAGGCAGCTGGAGGATCTGACGCTTGCAGATCGCCCAGCCTCGTGCTACATCGGAACGGGAAAGGAAAGGAAAAGCAAACCACATACCTCGAACTCGACAACGTTGTCACATGCCCAGCCATAGAGCCCGGAGAAGAAGGATATGCCGCCTTGCGAGGATTGTTAGCTATGCGACTGTCCGCGATGGGAAAAACTCCAAAACCTCACCACCCAGAGTCAAGCCGCCAACGCCAATCGCAGAGACACGGCCTCCGACAACCGCGAGGCCCTCCGGCTCAAGTGCTGAATAAACGTCGAACCATTTTGCACCGGGCCCGAGCGATGCTACGGCTTTGTTTGGGGCAAGATCCACTTCGTTCATCAATTTCATGTCGATTGTTATGCCGCCAGGAATGTTGGAAGCACCAGCAAAAGCAGCGTGTCCTCCGCTTTTAACGGCGAAAGGACACTGTAACAGCTGGGATACCTGGACAGCAACAGAAACTTCTTTGGCAGAGCCGGGTTGGAAGATGCAGGACGGACGGACGCTGGCCTGCTGGACGGACCAAAATTCGTCTTCGAAGCAATGATAACCCTGGCTGCCCTGCTGCGCTACGCTTGCGCCATAGCGGAGAGCGAGGGCAAAGCACTGGCGATGTCATTGGTCGTCAGCAGAGGCCTGAAGCGGGGCTGGCGGTTGAGACATACGGCAAAGGAACAAGCATAGCCATTCGTCGATCCGGCGTCAAGGGCCGCGACAAGCTGAGCTTCTGGAAGCTGTTCGAGCGGAGCGCCCAGCAGGCGGGCCAGCGCGGCTCGGGGATCGCTGTCAGGCGGCTTAGGGGCACCCTGGGCGAGCACACCAGTCAGAAAGAGCGCCAGAAGCAAGATCAACGGCATGGTGAAGCAGGGGAGCGCGGCAACGGCAGGTGCTAGGGCGCGAGGGAGCGAAAATAAATTTGCAGAATAGGCATACTGGACGGCAGCATGCTGGGCGGGCTCTTCATAACCAGTTGCGGATGGCCCAGGAGGGAAACGCTCGCGTTTGGACTGACAAGGAGATTGCGCGAAGGAGCATACCCACCCGGCCGCCAGAGTCGAACGGGCAGGTAAACAAAGGTAAATGTGGCGGTCGCGCAAGGAGAGTGGGCGAGATGTGCCAGGATGAGGCGGAGGAGGAGCATGGGGCGGGCACATGGGGAGCGGCCCGCGCGGTGGCGCTCCACGCCCACGTCCCCGCGCGGCTCAGGCCCGTCCCCGCCCACTGGCCCGAGTTTGCACCTCGTCCGTCACCACCACCAAGGCCAACGCTCCCTCTCGCGCACGTCGGCCGCCCTTCGGTCTCGGAGCCCGGCTGCCGTTTGCCCTCCCGGCCGCGGGTATCAGCAGGCGTCACGCATTCCCATCCCGTTCTGTCACACGGGCCAATGGTTCAGGGTGGAGAATGCAAGGCCTGTACGCTCTTCAGCCAGCCTGGCACCTGGCTCGCGTGTCTTGCTGCTCCCTTGCGCCAGCGACTGCGCGAGACCACGGATTCCTAGGGGTGGCCCGCAGGACGGCCGCTCGCTTCGGCGGGCTTAGTAACACGCAGTGCTACCGTAGGCATGGGCTTGCTGGGCGCTTCTTCCTTGCGTAACCGCACTGCGTCCGCCACCAAAGTGAGGGAGATGCACTTCTTGCCCAGGACGCTGCCAGTCAAGCTATCGCCGAGCCCGCCTCTGCTCGCTGGTTGGCGCACCGAGGCGTCCTCGCAGTTCAAAATGCATCTGCCGCTACGCTCTTGCTGCTGCACTATTGCACCTCTATCCGCGTGGTGACTTGGCGGCGTGCATATAGCAATTCACAATCCGGGGTTGCGCCGCTGCTGCTCTGCTGCCATTCATTCACTACCAGGTTCTGCATTCACTACCGGGTTCTAGAAGCATCATTCACTACAGGCTCCTGCTGACCCGTTTTGCGCTGCCTCGTGCTCGTGGGCATCAACCTCCATGCTGAAGATCTATCCACCGCCCTAGCCACAACCTCCTCCTCCTCCTCCTCATCCTCATCCTCCACCACCTCTGCTTCTTCGCTCCACTTCACAACATCCGTCCACGATGGCCAGTTCCGCCAACCAGAACTACTTCTCGGCCGGCGCCCTGAACGCCACGGGCACTAGCCTGCTGGGAGTCACCACAGCTACTGTCATCACTCGCTTTATCGTTCGCTACTTGAACAACAAGGCCTACCAAATCGAAGACGTTCTTCTCTTCTGCGCCTGGCTCGCTTTCATGGCCTTGACCGTCTGCTACATGGTCGTCACGCCCCGTCTGTACCACGTTTCCGACGTGGTCGACGGTCAAGCGGAGCCTTATCCGGAGATCATTGACGACTCCCTCTTCATCATCAAGATCTTCTTCTCGAACACCATACTCCTTTGGGTCGCGCTCTGGCTGGCCAAGTTTTCTCTCCTGTTCTTCTACCGCCGCCTGATGGACGGCCTGCGCACCTACATGATCCTGTGGCGCATCTTGGTTGCGTTCTGCGTGCTGGTAGGGCCAGCTCATCCAAATCCTCTCCCCACTCCCCCAAAATTTGCTCTTTGCTAAAGATTTTCCAAATCAGGCTTTCTGTGGAGCTGTCGCCACTAGCTTCACTTCTTGTAGCAGCATGCATGCATGGTTCACACCCGGTTTGTCCCCTCCATCATATCAGAAACGCTTTTCCACTTTTTAATCTTAGGCCAGGTCAATGTGGCACACCTCGCGACGTCAAAGCCCAGATCATCAGCCTCTACTTCTCCTACGCCGTTGACGCCCTCACCAACATCCTGAGTATGTACAACCACCGACTCCCCCCAAAAAAACTCCCACCGCTAACACGCAGGAAAAAAAAAGTCATGGCGCTCCCGATCCAGCTCATCTGGAAGCTCCAGATGCCGCGGACCAAGAAAGTCGGCGTCGGCGCGATCTTCGGCTGCGGCCTGATCTGCATCGCCGCGTCCACCATCCGCGTCATCCAGATCGGCGTCAAGGCTGGCAATTCGTCCACCCCGTCGTCGTCCTGGCTCGCCCTGTGGGCCGAGGTCGAGGCCTCCATCGCCGTCATGATCGGCTGCGCCCCCGCCTTCGCCGTCTTTTGGCGCTCCACCCGTGTCAAGGCCGTCCGCAGCGGCGGAAGCGGCGAGAGCGGCTCCAGCGGTCTGCCCGTCGCCCAGAACGCCGTCGATATCGAGCTGCAGAGCGCTGGTGCTACTACTTCTGCTGCTAGCCGCAGGGGCAGGGGCAGGGACTCCGCGATCTACTGGTACGTCCACGAGCGCGGCGATGTGAACAGTAGCCAGGAGGAGCTCGCCAGCGCGGATGCTTCCCGCATCTACGTGACGAGGAGCGTCAGGGTAAGCCTCTCCTTCTTCTCTATCATTTCCTTTGAGCTACGACAGAACTGACGTTGCATGTGCAGCAGGACTCGGAGGACAGCGGCGTGATGGTTTGATACCCCCCAAGTGCGCCTGCTTCACCTCTATTGTTACGGAGTTCACACGGGTTTTCTCTTCTCGGGTTAGCCTGGCGTTCACGGCGAATTCTGGTCGAGTGGGTTCGATGAGGCCTCTCTTCCTCTCTTTCTGGTCTGCTACACTTCTGGGTCAACGTCTTCTGGATCAACGTCTCCGCGGTGGGAGGTTGGTCAGGGATTGGGAAAATCTTTCCTTTTTTCCTTTCCCGGTTTTTTTTCTTTCTTCCCCTTCCCTCATCACCATACGTTCCGGACCACCCCTCTTTGCTTTTCCTTCCCCATGTAGTGGCTTGGCCACTCTGGGCGGAGGATTGACGGGGTCGGTCACACACACACACACACTTCATAGACCGGCAGGTTCGGAATAAGGGCTCGTACACGCTTCTTCGGAGGCGTGTACGAGCCCTTAGTAGATAGCGAACAAGCCGCATCATGCGGGCCCCCATCGGGGGCACCTGACCACTGCTCACTCGCCAAACGTGCATGCGCGGTGCTCGAAAGTTTGATCGCAAGTCAACAATGCTTCTTTTCATCAAACCCTCTTGTTCGACGGCTCCAATAATCACCAACGATGAACGACGGCGCGCTGCCGGCTGGCAGGATACGGTTTGATTTTTCTTTTCTTTTACTTCGACTGTGAGAGCTGGTGCGCTGTTCGCTTCTCTCGTTCGTCGATGGTTGCTGGCGTTCGGCAGCAGCGTTTGAGGATGGCGGGAAGCACCACGAACGGGCCGATGGGACGTTTCCGTTGCTGACTCAAAAGGCATGGAGCACTGGCGAAACGGGGGAAACGAGGGATACGCCCAGGATGCTGGCGAAAAGGCCGGTTTTTTTTTTTTTTTTTTTTGGTTGGGGGCCAGAGTTCTCGCGAGCGGTTTGTTTTCCCCCAGTAGCCGTCGGCGGCGTCGGCCTGGAAGAGCTCCTTGACGTTTTCGCTGTGATGTCGCGTTGGGAATTGGCCCCATCCGACACTTTGGATAGCCCGGACGGCGGGCGGCTTACAGGGTCTATTGCCTGCGGAAGGAAGGGAACGATGTGGTGTGTCGGTCATGCACGTTTTCCCAGCCCTCGGTCCTTAGGGAGCTTGTGGTGAACGTCGACGGCGTAAGAAGATGTGGCAATATACAAAGGCGTTCCGACTAAACAGATGGATGATCTCTTCTAGGCTTTGAAGCGGTAGGTGGCTGTATTCAGCAGTTGCTCGCGTGCGGACCAAGTGAGGTAGTAGCGTACAGTTCAGGACGTCTATTGCCGTAGCTTACGCAGTAGATCTATGTAAGGAAAAAGAAGTACAAAACGAGGTATCATAATCATAACCGCATGAAACACTCCCCCCCTTCCACATTCCCTCTCCTCTGAGCAATTAAACGCAGCGTCCCTCGGACACACACATCCCCCTCCGTACCTCCCCCCCCAATGCCTCAACCCAACCCTTCAAACCTTCGTCACGGCGACCACACTGGCGCCCTCGGCCTTCTCCACGCGCGTCGTCTCCAGCTTCTCGGCGCCGTAATGCACGTTCTCGACGACGCCGCCGACCTTGCCGCCGACGGCCTCGCCCTCGACCAGGGCGGCGCCCTTCGGCCGCACGACGACCATGCCGTGCCTCACCCAGTGCACGGCGACGTAGGCCAGGACGTAGACGAAGCCGACGAGCGGCACGACGTAGGAGATGCGGGTGCCGGCGGCGTCGGCGACGGCGCCCTGGACGGGGGGGAAGATGGCGCCGCCGGAGACGCCCATGACGAGGATGCCGGCGCCGCGGCGGGTGTGGCGGCCGAGGTTGGCGGTGCCGAGGGTGAAGAGGGTGGGGTACATGGGCGCCTCGAAGAAGAAGATGACGATGAGGATGGCGACGGCGGGGCGGCCGCGGCCGGCGCAGACGTAGGCGTTGAGCGCGATGGCCGCGACGCTGTAGGCCAGCAGGATGAAGTCGCTCGCCAGCACCGTCGCCAGCGCCGTCGCGACGAAGCGGCCGACGGTGAAGGTGATGAGCGCGTACGACAGCATGTTGGACGCCTGCGCCGACGTGTACGACGCGTTCTCGGTCGCGTAGTTGATGAAGAAGGACGCGATCGTGACCTGCGCGCCGACGTAGCAGAACTGCGCGACGAAGGCGAAGATCATGTTGTACTGCTTGTGCAGCGGGCCCGCGCCGATCTCGCGGCCCGAGGCGTCGAGGGCGAGGTTGTCGGCGGAGGCCTTGCCGGAGAGCTGTTCCTCCGTGACCTCGGGGAGCTTGGACACGGCGAAGAGGATGCCGACGGCGACGCCGGCGCAGGCGACGGCCAGGTAGACGAACTGAACGTTCGTCAGGTTGTGGGCGTTGGAGCCGGAGAAGAAGAACTTGGACGCGATGAGCGGCCCGATGAAGGAGGCGACGCCGTTCCAGGACTGGCAGAACTGGAGGCGTGCGGAGGCGCTGGCAGGGTTGCCGATGACGACGGCGTACGAGTTTGCGGCCGTCTCGAGGGTGGCGAGGCCGCAGGCGATGACGAGCGTGCAGGCGCAGAAGCCACCGAAGGAGGCTTTCTCGTTGCCCGGGGTGGAGAAGTGCGCGGTCGGCCAGAACATGACGGCGCCGAGGGAGTAGAGCGTGAGGCCCATGAGGATGGTGATCTTATAGCCTTTGCGCTTCATGACTTCGGCGGCGATGGGGGAGAAAAGGAGGTAGCCACCACCGAAGTAGACGACTTGGAGGCCGGTGGATTGGAGCTTGGTGACACCGAGGACGGTCTGGAAGTGCTTGTTGAGGACATCGAGGAGACCGTAGGAGAACCCCCCTAGTGATCGTAAGTGGAAAGTGAAAGCGAAGTAGATGGTAGAAGTCACTCACAAAGGAAGAAGAGAGAGATGACGAGGGATAGAGGATAGATGAGCTTGCGGCCCGTGAGGTAACCACCTTCAACGGTCTGCGTTTGGATGGGCAATCCACCAGCCATTTTGACTGAGGTAAAGGAAGATAGGCCGAGAGAATTTGGTGTGGAAGGCCTCGGAGGTGATTCCCAATCCCAAGATATGAGAGGAGAAGAGAGATGGCTCGATGGTGTGAGACATGCATGATTGCTGCGGAAAAGATGGATTTATACACAATCGTGCCAGGGAGTATCGGCGCGAAGGTGTACAGCGAGCACAGACTCTATCACGGAGAAGGCGCCCATGGGGTAAGGCCCACAGAGAATCTGGAGGAGTCTGGGTTAGAGCCGCGTCGGGTTCGGGCGCGCTAGAGCAACAGCCGCTTACTCAAAAACCGCGCTACTTTAGCAACTGTGGAGTCGTCATAGTGCGCGGATGGGAGCTAGTCGCGGCCAACCAGAGCCCAGCTTGAGCTGGCCGAGTCCAGAACCATGGTCGCGCTTCGAGCTGATGGCTGACATGCCGCACATACAACTGCTCCTACAACGCCTGCCGGCTCTCAGGCGCATTGCTGCGCTGTGCGCCCATGTGCTCGACTACCGCTGACCATTGCTGGATGTTGAGGCCCTGCTGCTAGTCACAGCTTTGCGGGCCTTTTCCTGAGTCGCGGTCTTCAGCGACTCACAAGCTTATCGTCAAGCCCCTCTTGTTGGACCGCCACTCTGCTCTTGTCTTCAGCGCAAACCTGCCAAGGACACGCTTCGGCTCTCCTCAACAACAAAAACATCATGGCACGATGTTGCGATGACGGCGCATTGACTTGCGCAACACGGTTACGGCAGCCATGCACAGTCTGCAGGAGAGATGTCGCTTAGTCTTGCAAGTCAGCGCACAACCGTAAATCGCGGAATCTCTCGACCAAGATTCTCACAACGCAGCAGAATCTATCGAGAAGGGCGCTAGAAAGTAGCTTGCAGAAGGCTTATGCCATATAAGTGCAGTCGTGCGCGTGCCGAGAGGGGGCTCGACGTCGGCCAGGGACCTTGGTGGGAGCTAAGCTCGTGGTCGGCGAAAATGCCGGAGGATCTTCGCACAAATATACTCCTTGGTGTTGGTCGACTCGCCGCCGTGGCGCACCCCCCAGCTCATGCGGCTGGCGACTTCGTGAGACAATTAGTGTCGAGAGCTAGGAACAAGAGGCGGGATGGAGCAGATTCTACAGCTTGGCTGTTTCTAGCGTCAGCACTAGAAGTCGTGCAGAAGCTGTGGTAGAGGCTGGGTGAACTGTGGGAGGGAAACCGAGCTCGGCAAAGAATTCCTCGAGCCAGGAAACACCAAGCTGGCTTCTCCTATTCGTGACCGGCCTGGACGCTTGACAGTTGTGCCAAGGCTGTCGCGGCCCCGAGTCGGCACTCTCCATTCGGCTCGAGGCGTTCGGCGACCGCAAAGCCGCCGTGACTGAGATACCGGCCCGCCTGACGGGCGCTTGGTAATTGCCGATTGCTAAAAGCGGCCTGAGCTGGCCGAGTAGCACAAACACTTATCCGAATCAAGCTCTGTGTAAGGTGTCCGCCTGCAGTTACCAAGCCACTAAATGCTGTTGAGACGCCGTGTCGTGTGCTGAACCATGGAGGATGCCGAAAAAACAAGCGGAGGTCTGTTGGCCTTTCCCGTTCTCTGCACTTTGGGTTTCCCTCCCTAGGCCTTACGCGCGTCAACGGCGTCGTGCGGCTGAAACTTTGTCGTGCTCTTTTCATTTCTGACCCACCCATTGCTTGATAAGGTAATCGGAGATCGCGACTGTTGAGGAAAAGGGTGGTGTGCTTGGACCAGCTGAGTGGTCATGCACCATACCCACCTCCGCGATTCGAGACGCTCTTCCCCAGCCGCACTCGTCCCACACGCTGCAGCACCTCCGCATTCGGTGGATCTGAGTTTGTGGAGGGATAGCGGGGTGTGGATTGTCATCCCATCTTGACGCCTTTCACACTGCAACCTTTTCCAACTCCCTCCGCGGAGAACACCGCACAGCCCAATTTCTCCTCACCGCCTGCTCTTCTTTTCTTTAGTGATTATGCTTTCAGACGTTCTTTCTCCTTGGCTGAAAGATGGCCCGTTCTGACCAGGCTCCTATCAGATTTTCCTTCCCCCGCTGTATCTTCCCCACTTTGTCTTGAAACACAGGAGTTCGCACATCGTTGGCGAGAAAAATCGTTTGACATGGAATTGAGATGTCTTGCTGCAGGCACTGAAGGAAAGAAGCGTGGAATATTGACACGTGGAAAGTTTATAAAGGACGCACAACAAGAGTACGGAAGCAACCAGCCGACAAAGACAAACAGCCAGAAATCTTGGTACAACATACTAACGTGTACAACAGATGAGTTCACGAATATCATTGTATGCATGTAGCTGTTGAAAACACTTACCAACTTCACGCCAATACCTAGGATTTGTTGCTTTGTCTCTTGAAACCAGCAAGCCTTGAGTGAGGAAGACTGCAAGTGGAGTCAGTGAATCCACCATCTTGGAAAGGTAACATTCATCGGTGAAAGGTCGACAGTCGCGTCATGGAGCCATCGCCAAAGTGTCTGAGTCCCGACAGGACCTATGTCTCGCCATCACCCGGGGAAGTGAACATTGTTTCTGCGGTCTGCACGATGCAGATACTGAGAGAACAACATAGGAACTCGGAGGCTGACGAGCTAGCTGATGCAATCGGTACTCACCTCCTCACACAACAACTCCCATTGATCCTCGAGGAGGTCGAGGCAGTGTGGAATAGTTTTCCCAGGACGTCGACTGTGACATCCGAGCTCGTCATACATCTTTGTCGCTCAAGGACTCGTGGCGACCTCATCGACTTCGAGAGAATCCGCAAGTGTGCCCAAGAAGAACTGGAATTGGAGTGCGACTTGAATACATGCTACGAGGAATTGGCTCAGCCTGATGGCGATCTTGCGAAGGGGGTCGAGGTCTGGAGAGCCAGGCAGGATATCTCGGAACATCATGAGTACCGTCGTTGCGGTGACCAAGGAACAAAGCCGGAGCCAGTCTGGCATTTCAATACACACGAGGCCTGATGCAGATACCCGTGTCGATGGAAACACAGAGGGCGAATATGCCAAGACCGTGACTGGGCCGTCATCATGGTGTCATTGACGGAGCCGGGACTATATCAAGGAATTGTGAAACCAAAACGATGGGATCTGTAGATTTTAATGCAAATCTCTTTCCCGATATGAGTGGGATCGGTTCTAAACTAGGCGATGTACAGTACAACTCAAGCGCGCGGTGTTCCTGGGTTGACAGCTGGACGAAATGCGATGCACTCATGGAGCACGGGCTGGTCTCGAGGCTACGGTGGTAGCTTAGGGTGTTTGAATCGGCTCGAAAGTTGATGGCGGGATGAGACCAGGGAGGCTGTGCGTGGAAGACGGGAAAGTAGACGAGACTGATCTGCCTTGTGGGGGCCTGCACGTGATGAGCAAAAACGGATTGCTGGGCTCCCTTGCATGCGTTGCTGAGTCGCGTGCAGCCGAGGCCTGTAAGCTCTGGACAAGCCGCATGATCGCGTCCATTATTCTCCGGTGCAGCACACAAATCAGACTGCACAAAGGGAGATTCCAGCTGGCGAGGCTGTTCTGCCACATCTGTCACAAGCAACCAGAGAGCGCACGTGCCCGGCGTCGGATTCTTCTCGGGCTAGCGTGCGGCGCGTCTCATCAACGTCATGCCTGGCATTGGCGCTGGCGCAGGCGCAGGCGCAGGTGCGAACGGGTGCTTGGTCCAGCAGTCAGGACACAGCTTTCTCCAGCTGCCACCATGACATCTCTCAACACCACCCTCCATGTCTTCCAGCCCAGACCTCACCCCGCCCCAGGCCCACGCTCTCTTCGACGTCCTGACCCACCATGAGGTCTACAGTGAAATCGAGAATTTCAAGTGGCCCGACGCCATCCACAAATACGGCCACCCCTTCGTCAAGGACGACGCCCAGCCTTGCACTTCGCCCGTCCTGCAGTCGCTTCTCAGCAAGTTTGCCCTCACCCTTCCCGGTCTTTCCACCGTAGACGATGCCTTTTGGAAGGAGCGCATCCAGACCATCGTCGAGAAACTCGGCGCCGCAGAGCTTTCCGAGAGCTATGACAAGGGCGCCGTCGGCTTGCGGAAGACGCTGGCTACCGCCATCTCCGCCCTAATCGAGTATCCTGCCAAAGGCGCCCTCGGTGGTTTTCCCATGAGAGACGTTGATCCCACCCGCGAGTACGACACCTCAAAACCCGAGGATGTCATGCAAGCCTGGGACGACTTTCTGCAACAGCTGGTCTACGGCGGCATGATAGACGAGCTATTTACCAAATGCGCAGAGACCGACAACCTAGAAGATCACTCTCCCCTGGTTCAGGCTGCCCACGAATTCATTCTCGTCAAGTACGCGTTCACCGCCAGCCTTGCTATTTTTGGAATGCGGAAGCCTTAGGCTGACATGCTGCAGCCTTGCTTCTTTAATGCACCATATCCTGGTCGTTTCGCCAGATGGTCAGGCGCTGCTGCGCATACTTGCAAATGTCCACAAGCTTGTTCCTTACAGTATCATTCGCCAGACGTTAAGGGTTGGCAATGCCGCCACCATGATTAACGGAATGGTCAGGCTGGTCCTTGCCAAGTTCAGCGTCGGCACGCTCACCAACTGGGTTGGTATCAGTAAGAATGCTGACGAAGGGATGAACTTGCTCCAGTCGTACGTATCTACTTCGTCCTTGTGGAAACCTCATGCTCACCGTTGCATAGCATCATCTCGACTGTTCTTGCTTGGGATTCCTCTGAACTACAAAAGCAAGCCACTAAGATTGAGAAGACGAAAGAAAAGGAGCGCCCAAGTGACAAGCACCTCGAAGCGATTAGGAACCACCTTCAATTAACAAGAGAAGAAAGAGAAAAGAGACGAGCCGCAAGCAGTACGGCTCCTACACTCCGATTTCGTATCAGAAAATCTAACGGATCCTTAGAGGAGACCCCTAAGTCAATCGTTGCGGTGATCTTCGAAGAGAACTCTCTGTCCACCGACCTCTCAGAATTACAACAGTCCCAAGCGCAGGCGTATCTAAAGGCCCAACTCTCAATCCGCGATCGCGACCAACTTTCTCAAGTCCTCTGCCGGCAGCAGCCCGACCATCTCACCGAAGCTATTCGAGATCTTGTTTCCGCTTACGACCCAATCATCCGAGCTTTACATAACGCCGTAGACCTTAGTGGCGGTCTCACTGACCTGGAGAACTTTTTGAATGATTTGATCAAAGTTGCGAAAATTCCGTCGCCCTCGAAGAGCAAGGACAAGTTGAAGCCTCCGCCAACCGTCGAGGATTTTGTCAAGCTGTTGAAAAAGCATCAAGGTTCCTTGCATCGCTTCTTACATCAAGTCGCCAAGAATGGCACGGAAGTTACCGAATGGTTCCGCCAGTATGCCCTGAAGTTCATTTCCGAATTCCAAAGGGCGTCTGATTCTGCCCACGGTGCTGGCTCCATGGATCCTACCTTGAATTCTCTTTTTAGCAAATTGTCGGCTGAGGATCGAGAGTCTATATTGAAGTCCCTGGATGCTCATTCCGAATATATCGAACACCTTCACAAGTCGTCTGCAGCTCGCATGAAATCGATCCTTTCTTGTTCTTCAAGGACAGAATTCGGGCCGGGCATGTATATCGCCAAATGGCTTGACTTGATGGGTTCCACTCCAATCACCCCGGCCACTGCCGACGGCCCCCTCCGCTATGGAAAGAACAAGGATGTCTTGGAAGCAGCTCAAGTCGACGTTGACGGCGAGAAGAAAGGCGGGATTGCTTTAGAAAAGGAGCCAACAGGGGACCAGAAAATACCCGAAGCCCCCGATGTAGAGAATATCATTAGACTTCTAGGGCCCGGATACAGGAAGGCGTTGGCTGGTGGGGTCTCGTAGATGAGTTGGATGAGGAAGCGCTTTGGATTACGGCCGTCAGGGTGTGTAAGAACCTAGTTTCGTAGCCTTGCGCTGCTACACATAATCTCTATTTCTCCTTCGAAGAGCTCGAGTGCTTCCCTCCTGGACACAGACCCCTCTGCCGAGTCTCGCAAAAGGTTCGTTCCGCGGCGCAACCAACGTCAGCTTTCCGCGCGACCGAGTCCCCTCGACCACGTTACGATGCTCCTTCTCAACCGCCGGCCACAAGCGATCCAGTACAGCTCCCGGGTCCGCAGCAGTCGACGGCGGCTCGATAGCCTCCGCTCGACAGGAAAAAGCGCCGGCCTCCGTCTCTTTCCCTCTCTCTCTTCGTACTTCCACAGCCCCGGGCTTGGGCGCGATGCCCGGGCTCCACGAAATCCCTTTCGTTCCGGAACTCGGTCGGGCGTCCGGGCGGTGACCCGAAGGAGGGCGGTTCCACTGCGCGGCTGGGAGCGGCGTGCGCTCGAAAGACCAGCTCGAACGGCCTGTCGTCGTCGTCGTCGTCTCCGGACACCGGACCGAGCGCGGCGGCGGCAGCAGCAGTGGGAGGAGGGGAGGGAGGCGTAGGTGCGTTGAGGATGCTGGGTGGAAGGGGAGGGTGCAGGCCTTAGGGGGGGCAGGGTCCGTGTGGGTATAGGAAGACGTCGCAGTGGCTGAGAGAGACTGGGGAGGGAAATGTGGGATGCAATTAGGATCGGACTATCTTGGTCGGTCGCGAAATCGGATCGGGTTGGTCTGATGGTTGGTGGAAGTGCGATCGCGCTGTTCTATTCGCTGATGGGGGGGTATTTTTTTTTTTTTGGATGAGGATCGCTATGGCGTTCATGCTGACCGGCTGAATTCTGGTGGAACTTTTTTTCTGTGTGGAATCGGCTGATGACTGGCTGGCTTTGCGATATTCTGAAGGTCGCTGCGTTTGGAGATGTGCGTGGTGGTGGCTGTTTTGGGCGCTTGCTGGCTCCGTGCCATGGCATGTTTACCGTCTCTTTATGTGCCGTTATTCATTGGCTCTGATCAGCATGCCGCTCTAGTTGAGTGAAATTTCGCGCACGCAGCGATACTTTTCCCTCTCAGCACTGCTCAAAGTGCAGTTGAGGTTAGGGGGGGCCATTACCGCGCGTGGTTTCGGTGCGGCAAACGACCCCAGACCACCCCAAACTTTCCCACCTCATAGCATCCGCTAGCTCTTCCCCCGCCTCCCTTCCTCCTGTCAGCTTTGCGAGTCCTCAGAAGGGGGCGAAAGACCAAGCAAGGCAATAATCGTCTCCGGGATGATTTGAGTAGCTGCTTTTCGGACGGGTCACAGCGTCTGTGCGCTTGTTTCTCCCGTCAGCGCTACGAACCAATGTATGTATCACCTTCTCCTGTCAGACTGGCGCTGGAGAGCGAAGGCAAACATGTGTTTGAACGACAGAGGAAGGGTTTCTCTCCCTCTCACGCTCTCCTGCGACGGGGCGCTTCGCCTCTCAGCCTACCGCCTAAAGCCGGATGATGAAATTCGTCGTTGATCGCGAGGCAGGAAATGCCGGGAGCCTGTTCGCACCAGAACGCTTATTTTTTTTTTTTTTTTTTGCTCTTGCGCACAGCGCTACTGCCGACGAGGCTGTAGGCGGGAGAAAGAAGCTTCGCGCGATAAGTGCGACGTTCAGAAATGTTGCCGACGGAGGCATGCTCGCGGCAGCTGAGTCAAGGTCTCTCCACCCAAAAAGCAAACTTCACGGACTGGGATCGCAACGAAGTAATAAAGCACTACAGCGCGCTGCATGCAAGCAGAGAAAGAGTGCGTCGACTGCAAAAGCGCATCGCGCGTCTACGCCGCCAACTCTACCCGCCGTACCGACAAGCTCTCTCTCTCTCTCTCCTTGTCAATCATGTCAGCCGGTCAACATCCGCAACTCTAAACCCGGCTTTCAGCATTTCGAGCATCGCATTGCGCGAGTCGGGATTGGCGAGCACATGCGACGACGCGGGTTTCGGGTGTCGACGGATGGCTGCCCGATCGACAACCACTGTCGGTCGGCTCATATTAGAGTTAATTAATATGCCGACTTGCCTGCTCTTTCTTGGGGGTTAGGGCGGGGTTGGGGGAGGGCAAATGTGGCGGCTTGGGCTGGGGTTGCTGGTGTTCGTTTATCTGCCGAGCAGGCTTGCAACGCGCTGGCCTGTCTTTGTCAGGAGCTCCTTTTTTTGGGTCCCGGTCGGCGGGGGTCGGTCCGTGTACGTGAGCTGCTGCTGAGCTTATATCACCTTTCCTGCCGTTGAGCGCGATATGCCCGCTGATAGGTTCGGGATTGAGCGGTTTAGGGGTGCCTGTGCGTTGCCTTTTGACTGGCTTGGCGCCAGCGCAATGGGGCGCACGGAAGGGAAGGTGTTGGCGGGCGATGGTTAATGACAGTTTCCAGCCCGCTTGGTCGGGTTTTAGGTGTTTCTGTGGTCCTGTGCGATTCGTGGCTGAGAGAGTTTGGAGGAAATGGTGGCACGAGGGGCCGGTCCGATGGGGGCTGCGATGGATATATGGTCGTACACCCCCACACATTGGAATGAATGACTTTTGGGCAGTAACACCACCTACTTTGCAACTTGATGCGCATGCGGAGAAGGAGACTTTCGTCTCTTTGATGGTCCATTCGAGCTCTGATTGAAAGGGCCAAAAGAGTTCAAGGGACGACTCAAAGCCTCTGGTCAGAGACCAAAGGATCAAGGGAGAGCTGAACTCAGCCCGTCGCCCCGAAACACCATCACTAGTCCGGTCCGCTATTCCATCGTCTCCGCACCGTCCTACCCCCAGAATGCTGATGAGCTGAAAGCAACTTATCCTTCTCATCCATCTCTCCACCATCCCATCCCAAAGAAATCCAAAATGCCGGAACTCAAGAAGATGGCAAGCATGCCAAGTCTGAGCTCCGCCTCCTCGCTCAAACGGCGACTCAGTTTCCACGTCAACGTGCGACAGTGGCCGAGAAAAACGAAGGACTGGTTCATGGAGGGGTACCGCTCCTCTTCTGACTTCGACAAGAGACTGGGCTCGATGGTATGTCCTGACCACCTCTTCACCTCTCTCCTCACCTCCCGTCCTTTCCGTAGTAACGGGAATCCTCGGCGCGAAAGGCTGATGCTCGGTTCGCGGAACAAAAGGAATGGGTCGGATATACTGGTATCTATCCGTGGATCTGACTGGCGACGTCGAGCAGAATGTCAATGTCTTCGTTCCGTTCTGACAGCGCCTTCTTCATCCTCGCTTCCATCATCATCGCCATCGTCATTACCGTCGTCACGATCGCCAACGAAATCCCTCCTCTTCGCGGCGGCGCAAGAAAAAACAAGAGATTGTCACCGTCAAAGCTTCGCCGCCCCGCTCTTCTCCGTTCCCCCACCACCCTCCCCATCCATGCCAACCTCAGTCGTACACAAAATAAACGTATCCCTCAAGCTCCCGAGCCTGTGCTTCCGATTGACCGCCTGATAATCCTCGCCCGCCAGCATGTCCGCGAAGTGCCAGATGCTCGGATAATGCGCCAACGCGACCTCATCCCAGACCCTCTTCTTCCCGACCCCGCCTCCCCCTTCCCCTTCCTCCCCATCACCACCACCACCACCGACCCCCGACCCCCCACCGTCCTCCACCACGCTCCCCACCACCTTCGCCACCCCGCCCCGCCTGCTCCCCACCCCGTCCGCAAACGCCCGCCCGTACGCCAGGTACTCGTCCTTCCGCCCGTCCGCGAACGCCAGCAGGTTCAGCATCGACACCGGCCCGCCGCCGCCGCCGCCCAGCCCGCCCTCGGCCACCGCGCGCCCCGCGAACCCGCGCATCCAGTCCGCCAGCTCCCCGCTCAGCTCCAGCGCCTGCGCGTTGCCGCCGCCGCCGCCCTTCGTCCTCCTCTCCAGCGCTGCGTCCAGCGCCCCCGTCAGCGGCGGGCCCGCGTCCCGCAGGAGCGCGGCGTTGCGCGCGCGATAGTCGGCCAGGATGCGGGACGGCACGCCGAAGACGAGGGACCAGCGGGCGGCGATGAGGGGGCCGAGGGCGGGCGGGAGGGAGGCGGTACTGGTGGTGTCGGTGTCGGTGTCGGTCGTGGTCGTGGTCGTGGTCGTGGCGTGAGGCAGGATGAGGAGGACGTGCCAGGTGTGGGCGAGGAGCGGGTGCGCGGAGAGGGCGGTCGGCGTGATGATCCAGCGGAGGACGCGGGCGGTGGTGAGCGGGGCCGCCGGGAGCGGGGCGGCGCGGAGGGCGGCGAGGAAGTCCGGGAGGGAGGCGGATGGGGTGAGGGAGAGGAGGTGGAGGGTGCAGAGGGGCATTTTCCTTTTTTTTTTTTTTGTCTTTGTAGTTTTTCTTTTGTTTCGTGTGATTCGTTTTTGTTGTTGTTGCGCGAGAAGGTCGGGTGTGTGGTCAGTTGTTGGTCGGTGGTGTTTTGTTTGGTGTGTAGTTTAGAATGGAAGGTGGCGAGAACTGTATGAAATGTCGAGGTGAATGAGGTAGACGAGATTTGGGTGCAGAGGAGAGTGAAGTTAATATGAATTGATGTAATAGCGATGGATGGCACGTGGGGTTTGCGGCTCTCCTCATTGATGATGTATTGTGTGGAGATGCGGGCGCGGGGGTGGGGACAGTGCCGAGGCTTAACGAATTAGGAAATAAACTAAAGACCTCGGACACTCTCACGCACCACGGCGGGAGATAGAAGGGGTTGCCCAGGGAACCACAGCGGAAAAAATGGCATAGAGGGTCGAAGCAGCCGCCCAGAAATAAGTATTGCCAACATCGATGAGAGTTTCTGCGCAGAAAATTGCTTCAACTCCTATGCGATGTCGCTAAGACACTTTCACAATGGTAGCGAAGCGTAAGGACCTTCTGCTTCAAGTTTCCTTGGCTTGATCGTATCGTCCAACTAGATCTTACTGGGTTTGGAATTTAGAAGAAGCCACAAGAGGTAAAAAGGGGAGTAATGCAGACCCTGAAACTTTCCGGTCTTAGAAAGGAGCTCCTAATGAAGAATCTCTGGTAGTGTCACAAAACCATACGTACTGTCACGCATCAGGAAGTCCTACACAAGTGGAAGTAGGTATCAAGCCAAAATTGTAGGTCGGACTCTAGTGACAACTCATTGAAGGAGGCGTTGTCCACCTGCTGGGGGTAAACTGCTTCGTAGCTGTCCAGATGCTCATGACTATTGTGCTTGTAGTCATTGATGACGGCGTGGCATGCCATCATAGTGCTAGTAGGATTCCGAGGATTTGTGAAAAGCGACTGGTCCGGGAAACGCTCGGAGTGGCGGGCGAGGTATGAGTTCTTGCGCTGTTGTAGAGCCCAGCGAGCAAGCGTAGGACGAGCTTCGTGTCAGAGCGCTTCACGTCAATCTCGCCATCCTCGTTGATTGATCCTATGACACGAAGACGCTTATTTTACAGGAGGAAATCCTTCGGGTAGACGATGTGGGACTTCGGGGCAATTTGCCCTCCCTGGTCGATATAGGGCCATTGGGGCATGTCCGCGCTAATAGCTTTGCTCTTGTGGAGAAACACTGGCTGACCCCTCCTCTGGATGGCACAGGATTCCCGGATATCCTTTCCAATTTTCATTTCTGGAGTGTCGACTTAAAACTATCCTATGAGAAGCTTCGGTTAAAGCATCTTCTTGTTGGAGTTGGGCATTGTGGTGGCCGCCTGTCGACCTCCATGAACTACCTATAGCACGATTCTGACGAATAGTTGTGACCCTTGGAATTAGTAGAATCCGCCTATCGGTATGTAGAAGCTATTCCGCATAAGAACATCGTTAGAAACCTCCGCTCGTGTTTGCACCAGTGTGCAGGTAGTTGATGTAGTTATCCGGATGTAGACGTCATAGACTCATGGAACATCTACGTCCGGATGACTGCTTCAGCTCCCCTGTGCAAATTCATTCAGATGTCTCGTCTTATGCGGATTGGAAAGCGGAGCCTTCTGCCATCCGCTGTGACGGCTCTCTAATTCGTGACACGATCTGCCGTCACCAGAGGCTGAATTTTCGTCGGCGTGGCCGAGGAGACCGACCTGCCAGACGCAACGGACGGCGGCTCAAGTCGCCACCGAAGAAGGCCTGTTCATACATAGCCCAGATTGGTCGATTACTCCGGTGGGAGCAGTGGCTCAAGAAGTAGTGCGGGCGAGTATGAGCTGAGAACTCGCCGACCAAAGTGGACGAAGATTGGAAATTGCCAGCGGTCTGCGTCGAGGTGGTAGAATATGCTCAGCGGAGAGTAGGTTCGTTCGGGTTAGACCAAGATGTCATGGAAAAGGACGAAGGCGGCGGAGACGGTGGTATGGTTTCTAAGCTGTGATTCCAGAATCGAACGCGTAGCGCAATGCGAGTTTTGTACCGAGCAGGAGCGCGACACAAACATAAAAATAGGGACGGTATGCCATAATAATCCGATCCCTCACTCTACATTTCTGGCATCGCGTGTGTGAGCTTAGCCGATCTGTCGCCTCGGCAAGTCTGTAAACCCGATTCGCTGTTGGTTGCTAATGACACATCTCCTCAGGAATCAGGCTAGTAAAGACGAGCATCTTCCAATACCTCAGAGTCCATCTGTGTCAATCAAATGGACCAATGTCGCACAAAAATATTGCAGCGGTTGAGGCGATTCCACGGAGAGTTGCATTGAAGAATACGTACAGGAGTTTAGGATCAAATTCCCACCGAATCAGGAAATGGTCATCTGAGTTGAAATCAATGGTGATTGTGGAGAAGCATGGCAGTACACAGCTGATGTGCGACGTGCAGAGGCTGAACTTGTGGAAGTGGTTGGAAAGGGTTTGAGTGAGAGAGACGTGGTTGAGATTCAGAGGGACATCAGGACCGACCGCGAAAATACTTCTCCAACCTGCGGCAAGTGGATGGATGGATAGGGGATAGATATATTTTGAGAATGGCGAATCAGCGGATCGCGGCAGAAAACGGCGTCGCGCCATGGAAATATGTTGCGCCAGATGGCCATAACGCCGGCGAAGGGCAGGCCTAAGTTTTTACGGCGATATGGCGTAAGGCAGCCGAGGCGCCCGGGATACTTAAAAATAGGGAGGTCCCGTCCAGTCCTGACTCGGGCTGGGGAGGACAGCTCCGTCATGGATGTGGCTGATGCATTGGGGGATGGGGACAGGACGGCAGCAGGACGGCAGCAGGACGCGGAGAGGTCGGGAAGTGGTCGCGGAGGTGGTGATGATGATGGTGATGCGGGTACCGGGCAGACAGAAACAGAGCGACCCTCGAACTGTAGCGAGCGCCAAGACGCGGTGGGCGCGAGTTGGCTGGTGCGGGAGCAGCCGGGGTGCCGAGTAGCCGCTTCTTTTTCGCGCCGGACACGCGTCCCTGTCGTCGTCACCCCGTATACAGGCACAAGCACAGGCACAGGCACAGGCACAGGCACAGGCACAGGCACAGGCACTCTGCTCTTCGCGCCCATCACCTGCATACGGCCGCGACTGAAAACCTTGCATCTCGTGCTGCTTGTCCAAATCGCAATTTCGTTCAAAAGCCACAACGGCCGGGCCATGCTAATGCTGACGCTCATGCCCACCTCTTGTGACGCCACCCGCTGACGATGCAGCCTGAGGCTTGTCTGGTATCGATAATGGCTGAGGCCTGCGCCCCTCGACTTTCTTCGTTTGGACGGCAGATCGCCCGGCCTGCGCCTGCGCCTGCGGCTCAACGCCGTGGCCCCGTCCACCCTCCTCACTGTGGCTTGGCTGTATAGGCGTGCGTAAGTCGCTGCTTAGCCCTATTGCCTGACCCGCTCCTGGTCCAACGCCATCTGCCCGAGCTCCGCTGTCTTCCCATCCGCTCGCCATGCCTACCTGGTCGTGCAAACGCGTCGGCCTCCCTCTATTCCACCTACGGTAAGACCCAAGGGGCACAGCCGGATGCTGCCCCCAAAGGTAAGGCTGAGTTGCTGCCACACGTACCCACCCCCGTCTATGGCGTGAACGCGCCGAGTAAGCTTGAATTTTCACATCCTCCGGCCCCCGGACGCCTGGCTCCCTGCTCCACTATATAGAACTTTTGTCTCGCTCTTCTGCCTGCTGTTTCCACGCCACACACACACGACTCCAGTCCGCGAACCCCAGCTTGCCTCCCACTCGCTACTTTGGCAGTAAGTATTTCGTCGCGTATGAAAATGGACGCCATCCCAATTTGCTCACCATCAGACTTGATTACATCCCTCGCTTGACCACATTATCACATCTACCAACATGTCGACATCCATCTCGGACGCGGCCACGACGGCAGCTGAGATTACGTCTACCACCGCGGCTACTTCGGAAACTTCTGCATCAACAACTGCTTCATCTGCGAGCTCCACTTCTGCAGCTTCGACGACAGATGCCAGCACAAGCACGTCCGCATCGTCTTCAGCCTCTGCATCGTCTACTGCATCGTCTACTGCGAGCTCTTCTAGCTCGGCCTCTTCAAGTCTCTCGTCGACACTCAGCACCATAACGAGCTCGTCCACCCTAAGTTCGACGGCGTCTACCACGGTGTCCTCGACCTCGACCTCTTCTGGAACCATCACGCCCTGCTCCGACTGCACAATCTTCACCTCCACCGATGCCTCTTCTCTCTTTGGCGCTGGCTTCGCCCTTGTCTTTGTCATCGGCATCTTCCTCAACTTCTGCGCTCTCATGTACATGAAGAGACGCGACGCCGTCAAGGAACGCATCCGTCTCGCCAACACAAAGAATCAGGGTGTTGCTTGATCAGCATCCTCGCCATTTCTATCTGCTCTTCAAGAATTGTATACTATGGAAATTTAGGCGTTCGGGACAGCCGGCGTTTGGGGGCTCGGCCAGCATCGTCCGGAAGAGCCGGATGTTTTTTTTTTTTTTTTTTTGGTTCCCGGGAGACAGGAGGCAGTGAGCCCGCCCCACAGGACCAACCGGAAGGAAACATGGACACGATACCAGATGGAGGCCAACGCTTTGCGGCATGCACAGCTTAGGACCAGGATCAGCATCGGCTGAGAGCCGTTCATGTAATTTTTTTTTCCGCCTTCGTTTGTAACAAAAATACCCACTGGGAGTCTCTTTCAGTTTTTCTTCCTCAATCATGCCCTACGACTGTTCCTTCGTGTCATTTCGTCCTGATTCGCTGGGGAGCTGCCCCATTATGTCGTTCGCTACAGTCAGATGAGTCTTCGCTGGCGACAATGATGCGCCCGACCAATTCGAGAAGGTGGGGTCCCTGCGAGACATTGCCGCTGTGCTGACAAGCAGTTCTCTTCCGTCCTCTGCAACCTTCACAAGCCTGCCGAACCGCATACCAAAGTGACCATACGGTTGCGCCGATCCTCGCGTCCATTTCGCCTTCCTCGAACCTCAGGATTGCACCATTCCCTTCCTGCAGCACACAAGTCGTGAGCAAGAGCCTCGGTTAGTATCGCTGGCGCAGGTGACGAGCTGCGGAGCTTGAATACAAGGCCAGCCCTTCACTGTTCCGCACTACGCTTCAATCCATAATGAACTTCGGTGTGCGGTGGCGAACGCTGACCTGATTGATCACAGGGGTGTCTTGACTCCATTTTCCAAGTCTCTACCACATTGATAGTTGTTACTACCGTTATCAAGAGGCGTGCGTGGTCTTCATCTTTACAACGCCATGCTGGAGTTTCTCGGAGTGTTACGATGGTGCTGTTTATGGAACGTACCGAAAGATCTCTGTCCCAATGGACTATATATTCCCGTAGTAACGGACGAGGCCCAGTTCGATTGATCGGATCAAGACGAAAGAATAGCTAGGCTCGCCATGTGGAAAGGTCACGCAACCCCATCGTTGGTGGACTATCGATTTGAGTGCAGTTCTTCCACACTCCTTTTAAAAGTCCTGTCTCTCCGTTGTGCTACGGAGTTTCGCCCTTCTGTCTAGAACCATGTGGACGATGACAACAATGCTCATCATGCTGCACGTGTGATGGCTGAAGGTACGCTACGTTTGCCATACTCTCCTGCTGAGAAGATGTAGATCGCATGGCGAGGTATGTCTTACCGTTCAAACTTTCTGCTTCTCGACCCATTCAAGGCGTAGCCAGGCAACCTCCACATCCGTTTACAGTACCTCCGAGACACATCCATCAGTTTGGGTACAGTACCGACGACACTGGCTTTCCCAGCCTGTGGACCATAGAGATTCGATTCGGTGGCTTCCTCCTCTACTCTACGTGTCTCCCATTGTGAGAATACCTCGCGCTTATACTCAGCAGCTTTCAAGAACAATGCTAATCTCCATCAATCATAGACACTAAAAATGCTTTATTTCAAATATGGCTAAAGAGTTAGGAGATACCAGCCTACGGCGGCCTCAGACAAACGCAGCACGCGGCAGTGTGAAGGATGAGATAGAGACAATTCTCCTAGTATTTACTGCGGACAGACATCTACAGTAACATCATCCTCATTCCAGAGCAATCGAAAACGACCCCAGCCCATGCCAGTCGACTTGGCTTAAAAATCCCTCCTCTCGAAACCGCACAAGCCACGCGGATGTCACCGGCACGTGGGAAGATCCTCGGCCGTCTTCGGCGTCGCACATGGCGCAGGCACGACGATCAGCACGGACGCGCCGGGCAGCAGACGCGGCTGCTGACGGGAGCGGTCCCGGAAGACGTGGTGGCTGAGCGCGGCGCATGTGCGGGATGCGGGTGCCGCACATCACCGGAAAGCGCCGGATTCGTCACTTATTTAGGACGTCGGCTTGGTGGCGATTCCCGGAGACAACGAAGCTGGCCGATCCAAGTACGGGAGCACATGTTGCGAACAATATACTTGCTTCTGAATCCAGGTGTACTAGTCACCAACTTGCGGTGCCCTGCTGGGGTGTTGTCCTCCGCCTTTTGGGGACGTCCAGTGGAAAAGCCATCAGTATCCGCAGTTACGGCTCACTAACAATCATCCATCCCGCTTGTCATCATCATTGAAAGCTATTGACGCTGTTCAGCCCCACATTTTTATGGAGTTTTTCTTTTTTGAAGTCTATCATTTACGAAAGGCCGAGTTTTTTTTTTCTGAAAATTCGGTGGAGCAACAAACAAGCGCACAGTTCCCCATTCCCATCACGTCTCCTCAAGCTTATGAACTCTTTGAAATGGTTCCTTTCGCATTTATGGATGGATTTGGAGCCCCATCGAGTCCAATACTTAAAGCGCAGGGCGACCGGAAAAGGCTCTGAGTGCTAGTTGTATAACTAACGCAAAAACACAGCTCACAGATTCCCCCAGACTTGGATTCCAAAAAGAAAGATAACAGTCATTCCGCGGTAATGTGAAAAGATATTCGGCAAAAGTAAAAACACCGACGACTCAATCCTTATCGATCTCTATAACCGCTTTCTCGATAATTGTCTTCACTTCATCTTCAACATCCTCCTCATATACCTTTTTCAATCCCTCATCCCAGACCGTCCACCTCTCTTCACTAAACCCTTTCCATTCCTTACCAACAAATCCTTTGCCCGCTGCCGCTATACCGTCGTCAAAAGAAGCTTCTCGTCTACAGAGCTCTCGGATCACCCCACCCGCATGCACGAACCACACCACAGCAGCAGCCAGGTCTATCCCACCGCTTGACCCAGCAACCTCCAGCTCTTCCTTTCCTTCCTCAAAAGCCTCCCGCATAGCCCAAACCGCATAAAGCGAGCATTCCACCACCCCTTCAGCAGTCAACCTCGCCAAGAAGGCATTTACATTCACAAACCCGGGTTTGCCAGATTCTGCAACCCATACGTTAGCAACTCATCAAGCCCCTTCACTTTTTACTTATATGTGACAGCCAGGGACAAGGGAATACACACCTACGTCATACTGTTCCCTTGACACTGGCTCCAACCCTGGTAACTCACTCCACGCCGCGCCCCGCCCCCAAAAAGTAATCGTTGCAGGTGGTTTGCATTTGTACACTTTTTCTTTTGAAATTCCCCTTCTTTCTCCTCCTTCTTCCGCATCTCGCAACCGCTTGAACGCGCCGACGACTTCGACCAGTCGCATCGAAAAATCAATAAGAAAAAGAAAGGTTTGATAGAGAAGAAGTGAAGGTAGCGGAACCGAAACTCGAGGAAAATTTATTTGAAGTTGGTATTCTCGGAATCCTATTCGGATGCGTTACGAAAGGTGCTAATTCTTAGAACAACGCGCTGCTTCAAGAGCCAAGGATGCCTATTGGACATACGTGTACGCATGAGAATCTAAATGACTTTGAACCCGATTCTGAGCCGGAGAATCCCGAACGACATACAAAGCCACACGCGAGCGCACGCGACTACATGCGGCCTTGAATGGAGTTCCAATTGATCGATCCTGCTAATTATAGCCAATTTTACCCCGCGTACATAGCTTTTGGGGGATAATGGGGATAATTTATACAGGTAAATTGTATCACGAACTTCAACGCGACTGAGAATCAGGGCACATGATCAAAGCAGTCCCTTTCAGTCTTCGCAGATCTGACGCATCTCAAGGTCCCCGGGCTGACAAAAATAAGAAATCCATAGGTTACGTGACAGAACGACCGAGCTTCCATAGTCAAACAATGCCTCCCGCTGCCGACAGCGCTCGTGTAAACCAAAAAAAAAAAAAAAAACCTCTCCCCCACCCCCCCAGCCGAACCCGCGCTCTACAACTTAAACCCGCCGGGCACGGCCGTCTGAAACAGCCGCAGCGGATCGTACCTGCGCGCGATCTCCCGCAGCCGCGCCGCGTTCGCCTCGCCGTAACCCCGGACCGGATCCTGCCACGCGGCCGCGTAGTTGGGGAAGACGTACTCGTTGAACGCGCCCAGCCGCTCCGCCGCGTCGCTCCACTCGACCGTCAGGCAGACGATCATCAGGTCGCCGTCCGCCGCGTCCAGGCCCTGGAAGCTGCCGCCGCCGCCGCCGGAAGACTCGCGCGTCTTGGTGATGACGACCTGGTTGAAGGGCTGGGCGCTGACGATGAAGGCGAGGCCCGCGACCGGCGCGGCGCCGTCGAGGAGGCGCGTGGCCGTCGCGCGCGCGAGCGCGTAGAAGGCGCGGTGCATGGCGGCCGTGGCGGCGTAGGTCGCCGTCGCGAAGAGCCGCTGCGTCCGGCCGGACCGCAGCGACTCGAGCTCGGCGGTGAAGTCGGCCAGGGGCGCGACGCGGAAGGTGTCGCTGGCGGGCGGCGCGGCGGCGGCGGCGGCGAGGGGGCGGAAGGGCGGCGGGATGGCGTCGGCGGCGAACGGCCGGGTGTAGTGCATGTGGGCCAGGGCCATCTCGCGGTCGCGGTCGTCGTCGTCGTCGTCGTCGCCGCCGCCGGCCCAGAGGTAGAGCAGCGTGAGCTGCGCGTGCTCGTCGTAACACGTCTTCGGCATTCGAGGGTAGAGCTGTGCACGCGGGAATGACATCCTCGGCTTGCGCACTCCAGTAAGGTTCAATACCAGATGTGTTGAATGCCGACGTGCCCGGGATGACAACCTTCCCGGGAAGTTGTTGCGAAAGGAGAAAGCACTGCCTGATACGTTAGTTATCCTGCCAACAAATGAGAGGCGTTCAAGCAGGATGGAGGCATACACAGTCGACTTTCTGGGCAAAGGCGAACCCTTGGTCATTTGAGGGCCTTGCTAGAGTGCCCAGAGCGTCCAAGGCTGCTATGAACAAAGCTGCTTGAGCTTGTCGTAGCATCGTGACTCCAAGAAGTTAGGGACCGGCTGGGTAGATGTGTTTGAAAGTAGATAGCTGGTCTATGGAGTGAACATCTAAAGTGACGAAAGCTGGGGACAGAGCCGTGTCTTTGCAGGTGTATTCCTTATATATTGCAGATGCGTATTTATAATGCTAATATCAGGCTACAAACTCCTGCAGCCTGCGCCCCTTCGTGACGTACACTGAAGTGCATTCCATATGAAGTGCCGAGAACATAAGCTTTACTGACAGAGCCAGCGCCGGATGCGTAGCACTTAGAGCACGGCAACTAAAAATGGACCACTGCAGACGAATGAGCGTTCACCACAAGTGCCATAGCGGTCCGGGTTTCACTGTGGGGTGCGCACTCGGGTTGTGCTCGGGAAAGCGAGCATCCACACGGAATCCGAGACAGGGTTGACTATTCAGATTCAAGTGGAAGAAGGCCCTTAGGAGAACGTTTGTTCGAGACCTCTTCGGCCTAGTGCGAAACAAACGCCCAGTCGGATGCTATCCGTGGAAGCTTATTGCTCTATGATCTTCGCTTGGCCGCTGCGCAAGGTGGAAAAGCACAATATGAAAGCTGCTTAGTTGAAAATAAGACAAGAGAGAGCCGCAATCCGAGCTGAATCTGACTCGATGGCAGCAGTCTGCAATTTTATCTCAGCCCTACGCAAGGGGAAACGGCTGCTTGCTGGTCCGAAATACTAACTCTAGGAGTGACCTTGCGGGGTATTTGCCCTTGTGACTAAAATTAGACTTACGAATACGTACATAGCTGTTTCATAGGTGACATGATGACAGCATTGCATGCACGTAGGCGCGTGAGACAAGACTAATCAAGCTGCCTCGGCACCGGCTTTGACCGGCTCAATGAAGAACCCGGCTACATCAGACAAGACTGTAGCAGGGAGAGATTTCTTAATCTCAGGAGTCTTTGGAAGTGATGCTGCATATGGGTTGGAAAAAAAAAAAAAAAAACTGGAGCGCATGTGGTGGCTAAATGCTGGCAACCTTTGCTCGGCGGAAGTAACGATCATGAAAGAAGGAGTCTCGAGTGACAGGAACGTACCTGCGGATGTTCCTTTCCAGAGGTCTACAGATCGGTATCAAACCGAATGGACGGCACAAGATGGATGACGCACTGGACATCAGTGCACAATCTGACTGTTCTTATAAAAAATGTCTTGAGCTCTTGCTTGGCTCTGGCCCGTTACTAGAGTACTGTAGGACTATATTAAGGCCACTAGCCAGCACTGAAAAACAGTGCGACGTCGTACTTTTTCAGTCCGACAAATACCATCCAGCCGACCGCAGTGTGATATTCTATGTCCTCTGATCAGTCATTAAGCAAGGTACTAATAATCGGTGCTGGTCCGACACCGTCATGCTCGTTGCAGCTGAAATAAGTCAGTTGTGAGTTGATGAGGCTGCCCCATGATATTATCTATCCATTAGATATCGTATGATCAATGATCGTCTAAAAATGGAGGCTATTTCCTGGAATCAAGAAGGCAACAAGAACTGTCGCAATGGTCAGGGGCCCGGATCCAAGGTTCAATACCGACACCCTTGAAACTGGGTAAAGCAAGCCGACTGCACAACGTTCCTCATCCGCAGTTCTGCCGTCCACGGCAATCGTGGAGTGGGCCAATCCAGTCCGGCCAAGAAGCATTTCGGATGCTGTGCGATGTACGAGATACTCACGCTCCACAGTTCACCCCATACAGCTTGACTGAGAACTCTCGATAGTCTCGTTCCACAAGTGAAAACAGCGGAGCTTCTGCGTTGAAAGCATTTCTCGCGGCCAAGGAAGACTTGGGTTGTTCGCAAGGGTGAAGACATGGTTTTGGAACCTCAATACAACCTTCGTCCTACGCAACCGCAAAGGATACGTCTGGAAGCTCTTTTGAATTTGGTGCTAAGAACAAAGTACCACATTTAAGAGGTTAAGATTGCGATAACAGTCTAGACACGAGCTGCGTCAGTGAAGATGACTCATTTCCTTGGAGCCGCACCAAAGCTACTCTTGGCTTCTGGCCTTAATTTGGGTGCTTATATCAACATTGACTGGTAACAAGGGCTTTTTGGAAGGGCGATATCCTCGCGGAAACGAGTCATCTAACCGTCGCCCTATTCTAAATGATACAAAAAGGAAGCTTAGTTAGAATGTCAAGATAGCTGTGGCAGACCATGAGTGAGCACAGCACCTTACCTGCAGAGCGTGCGGCTAATCCCAGCAAGTTTCATTTTGATGGCTAAGTATGTGTACTTGAAAGATAAGGGAAGGGAGGGGGGTGATTCCTCGAGGTTGCAATCAAGCTTCTCTGGATTAGAGTACTATAGGGACAATTACGTGCAAGTTGAACACTCTCCAAAAAAATCCGTACTGTCCCACAAATGTGTCAGTTCCAAGCACATAAAAGTGAGTGTTGTTGCAGTGTCAGAGAACCCTGCAAGCGCTGTCAGATACATTACTTATGGTGAAATCGGAACAGAGACTGAGAATCAAGTAAGTGAGCTGGGCAAATACTCGGCTGACTGGCGGCGCATGGAAGATCCTTCTCCGAAGCTGGACATCGAATATATATATATATATATATATGTAATGCTTTCCAATTTATTTTCTAGCAAGACTTAACGAATAACAATGCAACGTGGGCCACCGGAATGAGGTCTCAACTCGGCATACGTCATTAGGATGAGTTTTTCAGCGAATTCAAGAACAGAGTACTCTTTCCGTTCCGGCAATAGGTGGTACCGGCAACGAGGGTCATTTTATTGAAATACAACTGTCGCCGGCGGATTATACCGCTATTATAAGAACGTATTGCCATCCACCGGGAGCCAAATATGGTGATGGACATCGTGACTGATTATTGGCTGGGTGCCAGAAGCATGCCTAATCATACCTATTTCAGCATCTCCAGCCCGGCTAACTTTACCAGCTCTAGACACCCATTGGTAAAGTACCGCTCTGATTTCACCGCAGCCGAAAGTTGCTGGATTGCTTTAGAAAGGGCATTTCGAAGGATCGCAATATACAGCAGACACCGCCCCAGGCTGCAGAAATTGCATTGTCCAAAAGCTACGGAGCTGTCGCGAGGAGCGGCCGTCGTATTCTGGCCGTCCAAATTGCGTGCAGGAGGCCTTTGTAAAGATACGGTACCGTTGCATCCGTGAATGGGCCGTCATTGGTGGGACAATAGCCCGGTGGGTCAGTTCGGCGGATGGCCCCGGTGGGAGCATGGAGTCTGTGGGGTAATAACGAACGATGATCCGCATTCGGACGGGAGTGACTTGGACTAAGCGCCCGAACAGGCAGGCCGAACAGAACACGCCCACCTTCGATCCGCTGCCGACAGCAGGCCCAATTCCAGGTACCGTTTTCCGTGACGATAGGGTGCGGGGTATGTGCTCCGACTGCAACTATTTAATTCCGACTTCGTCTCGTCGCCACCATGCATGCGTTGTCAGTAGGCATCGGGATACCGCTCCTCCACGATGGTGTTGCGTGATCGACTGCTCGCCTGGGCCGCCTTCGTTTCTGTGGCCTCGGCCCAGACCACCTTCTCCACTGACAACTTCAGCGGAGCCTTCGCCGCCGACTCCCAAGTCCTGCGATCCCTCAAGCCCGCGTCTCTGGCTTCCTTCGACTTCTCGCCCGCCGACGTCTTTGACTCAAGGAACGGGAATGGAAATTACCACACCGGCGATCTGACCTTCAGGTACCGCACAGGCACTACCGGAGCCTGGCAAAATGGCAACACCGCGTCCGAGAGAGCTCCGGTCACGAGTACGCCTGCGAACGGAGCGCTTGCATCTGCCAACCTGGACCCTACCCTGCCAGACTCGAGCAGCACCTTGAATGTGACCCGGAGATGGATTGATGTTGACGGCGACCTGGGCCTCGAGTTCGCCCTGACCAACGTCGCCGCCGATACCGTCGAGATCGGTAGTCTGGGATTTCCCATTGAATTCAACAACATCTTCACCGGACGGACCGCCGTCGAGACCCGCGAAAACTGCGTCCTCCTGGATCCATACATCGGCCTCCATGCTGGCTACGTCCAGGCCACCCGTCTCACCGGCACCGGGCCCAACCTCGTCATCACTCCGCTGAACGACGCCACCAAGTTCGAGGCCTGGAGATTCCTTCCCGAGCAGAGCGTAGATCCGCTCTACTACCAGTCCCAGACGTACGAAGGGAATTACGAGTGGCAAGTCTACACCAAAGCCTGGGCCGAGAACGAATGGAGCGCCGTCGAGCCGTGGAACGAGCCCACCTCCTCCGTGCTGGACCCGGGCGCCAGCATCACCGTCGGCCTGCGCTTCTCGCTCGCCGAGTCCGCGCCCGCCATCGAGGATACCGTCCAAACCTCGGGCACGCCCCTGGCCGTCGGCATTCCCGGCTACGTCCTCCCCACCGACGTGATCGGCCGCCTCTTCCTGCACACCAACGACACCGTCTCCTCCATCACCAGCACTCCCGCCGATGCCCTCGCCGCCAGCAACCCCACCCCCTTCCCCGGCGGCGTCGAATACACGCTCACGCCCGCCGCCGGCGCCTGGGGCCGCGTGCGCCTGACCATCGCCTACGCCAGCAACAGGACCCAAACCGTGCACTACCGCCTCACCAAGCCCGCCGCCGAGGCCCTCTCCGACCTGGGCGCCTTCCTCACCACCGCGCAGTGGTACGCGGACACCTCCGACCCGTTCAACCGCGGCAACTCGATCCTGTCGTACGACCGCGCCGCCGGCGCGCCCGTCACGCAGGACAACCGCGCGTGGATCGCCGGCCTGAGCGACGAGGCCGGCGCGGGCTCCTTCCTGGCCGCGGCGCTCAAGCAGGCCGTCCAGCCGAGCGCGCCCGAGGTCGCCAAGCTCGAGACCTTCGTGCGCGACGTCGTGTGGGGCACGCTGCAGATCCCCGAGGGCGAGAGCAACGCGTACGCCGTCCGCAAGAGCGTCTTCTACTACGAGCCCGCGCTGCTGCCCAACTACACGTACGATCCGGCCATCGGCTGGGACACCTGGTCCGCGTGGGACCGCGACGCGGCCTACGCGATCGATCGCGGGTACGACTACGTACACGTGACGGGGCTGTACTGGGGGCTGTATAGGGCCGGGCGGGCGGTGCCGAGCGTGTTGACCAAGGAGAGCGCGGTGACGTATTTGCGGCGGGCGTTCGAGACGGTGGCGTTCATGATGAGCACGGATGCGAACGGGCAGCACCGCGTGGGCTACTGGGACGTCGGGCAGATGGGGGAGACGGTGTACGGGCACGTGCTGGAGGACCTGAGGGCGGAGGGGCTGACTGATGAGGCGAGCCGGCTGGAGGCCGCGATGAAGGTGCGCGCGGATCTCTGGAAGACGCAGGAGGATCCGTTCGGGTCGGAGATGGCGTGGGACTCGACGGGACAGGAGGGCGTGTACTACTGGACCAAGTGAGTTTGCTCCTTTCTCCCCCCTGTCCTTCTGAGTAGGCTCGAACACTGACATATCGAAAGCTACTTCAACGACACCGCTTCCGCCCAGAAGACCATCAACTCCATCATCGGCTACATGCCGACCGTCGCCCACTGGGGCTGGAACGGCAACGCGCGGCGATACTGGGATTTCATGTACGCTCCCCCCTCTCCCTCTTTCCCCCCTCCGCCCCTCTACAAAAAAGAGAGAGAGAGAAAAAAAAAACACTAAACCTCTTTCCAAACCACAGCTACGGCGGCAAACTACGCCGCCTCGAGCGCCAAATCCACCACTACGGCAGCGGCCTCAACGCCCTCCCGCTGCTCTCCTCCTTCCGGGCCGACCCCTCCCCATCGAACATGCACGCCCTCCGCGTCGGCGCCGCCGGCGCCACCGCGCCCCTGACCAACATCGACGCCGACGGCTTCGCCGCCGCCGCCTTCCACTCGTGGCCCGACACCCTCGCCTGGGACGCGTACAGCGGCGACTACGGGCCGGGCTTCCTCGGCGGCGTGCTGGGCGCCGCGACGTACCTGGTGCGGCACGGGACGTACGGGTGGGTGGCGTTTGGGGGCAACGTGGTCGCTGGGGGAGGGGAGGGAGAAGTGGAGGTCGTGACGAGGGATCTGGCGCGGCAGAGGGTTTTCGTCGGCGAGCTGGGCGCGTACGTGGCGGTTGATGCCGGGGTGGTGGAGGGGTTCACGTACGCGTCGGGGGAGAAGCGGTTGGTGGTGAGGGTCAAGGGGGACGGCGGGTTCGGGGAGAGCGCGAGCAGGGCGGTGGTGACGGTGGAGCGGACGGCGGCGGTGGACGGGGTGGGCGGGTTGGACGTCACGACGGCGGGGCTGGAGCGCGAGAAGGGCGGGTGGGTGGTTGATCTGAGCGATGGGGAGGTGCACGAGGTGGAGATCGCGGCGGTTTGAGCGTCAGCGTCATTTCTTTTTTTTTTAAAAAAAAAAATAATACCAGTCTCACCGCGGTGATGAGCAGGCTTCAAAAGACAGGATGTCGGGTGTAATGAGCGGTCGTGGAATTACGCTCGACGCTTGAGATATATAAATAAATATGTAACCCGAAGTCCAACCTTAACCCAGCAGCACGCCCCAGCCAAACAAACAAACGAGCTCTTCCTCCCGCATTCCCCCCGCGGCCTCTACGCCAACGCCGCCCTCACGAACAGACTCAAGCAGAGCGCCGTGCTCAACACCCACACCCCCGTCCGCGCGAAGCTCCTCCGATCGTCCGCCACGCCGATGTACAGCCCGTTGTACAGCACGCGCATCGCGACGTAGGCCCAGGCGGTCCGCGCGAGCGGCGCCGCGCCCACGCCCGCGAGCTCGGCGGCCAGCACGGCGGCCGCGAACAGCGGGAGGTTCTCGAGGCCGTTGCGGTGCGCGCGCTCGGCGCGCTCGTACCGGGCCAGGACGTCGGCCGGCACGGCGCGCTGCAGGTGCGACTGGAAGGCGTGGCCGTGCGCGTTGGCGTTGGCGAAGCGGCCGTTGTTGGCGCGCTTGATGGTCGAGATGGCGTAGAAGTGCGGCACCAGCGTCGTGATGTACATGGCCGGGATGGCGAGCAGCGTCTGGTTCGGCATGGTTGCGGTGGTGGTCGAGTGTGGTTTTGGATCTTGTCTTTTTTTCCCCCCGGTTTTTTTCTTTTGCTTATTTTTTTTTTTTTTGCTTTTGAGGTCGGTTGCTGAGGAGATCTGTTTTCTTCTCTCTCTCTCGTTTGAGGGATCAAGCGTAGGATGTGCAAGCTGTTGGAGAGGTGCGTGGTGTCTGGTGGCTGAGGTTATATCGTCTTTTGGCGTGAACGAGTGTCGCGTGGCTTGGTTGGCTTTCTTTGTTGGCGATTTTCAGGCTGAAGCCTGGGTAGGGCGGATCCTATGAAGTGTGAGACAGCTGGAAGATGTAAGCGGTGGTGGGGGGGTCCGAGGTAAGTGTATGGCTAGTGCACAGACTGTCAGCTGCGCTAAACCGCAACGGGTAAGCGAGCATGCAGTGAGTGCAGAGAAGGGCGGGCTCCCCGCAGACTGCAGCTGTGCAGCTGTGCAGCTCATGCTGCTGCGCGAGGCTGAGAAGCTCGCGGAGATGGATGAGCGGGGGGCTATGACAAACGGGTCACCGCTGGCTGGACGAATGGAATGACTGAGCAACTTTCTGGTTTTCCGCCCCCGCTCCATCTGTCTGCATGCGGTGTTCAGCTATCTCGGCGCGCCTCTCCCGGTGAGGGAAGTAAGCAATAAAGAGGAGCTGAACGGTTGCACAGAACCTCGCGAATAGGACACTGTCCGCAACCGTCGAATCGCTGCCTCCTGTCCGCGCGGCAAATCATGTGCGTGGCTTACACATCGCAGCTCCCCATTGAACGAAGGAATTCCAACCGGGCTGCCTGGCCCAATACATGCCTACACTCCCTCCAAGGGTCTGAATGCCGCGAACGGCTTCGATCCTCCGTGTCTGATAGGTTTGCTGAGCGGCCACTCGCGTGCTTGCAGCCGCTTGTACTACTCGCGCGGGCAATGAGGGCGGATTCGGACGCAGCCCATCAGCACCATCGTGCATCCATTTCCACATCCCGTATTCGAGGCTCCAGGTTTCGTGCCTCAGTCAGAGTACCAATGTCTTGCAGCTGAGCCTGGCGAGAGGCTGTGCATTCAGTCACATTTGCACTTTGGCATGTGAATTTGCTTCTGATGATACATATAAGAGCCTACTCTGTCCATCTTACTTTTGACAGAGCTAGGGGTATTCGTGAATTCTTCTGAATCTCCCATCATGGCTTCCGGAGATATCGATAATAGTGGACGCTCGAAGGATGTATCCAATCTCATGAACCTCGTCTCGAGGGCTTCCGAGGACTTGCGCAGCCAGAGCGGCCGCCTTTCCTCAAACCTCACGCTTGTTCGAAACTTTGGACAAACGATTTTGGCGAACGGTGTCATTAATGACCGCAAGTATCTCGTGAGTTCTCCAAAGAGCGTCGCTTCGTGCTCGTTTTGTCTGACCCAGCGCAGTATGAAGGGATCATTCAGCTGGCGGCATCACTTCCCAACGATTCCAAGCTACGCGATGATCTGAGTGGAACTTTCATAAAGACCCTATGGAACGGCTTGGAGCATCCTCCCATCTCGTATTTGGGCGAATCGTTCAAGTACAGAACGGCTGATGGATCGAACAATGTAGGAGATGTCTCATTCCTTGAGCCACGTGCACCTATGCTGACTGTACCCAAGAACATCATGTATCCCCAGCTTGGTGCTGCTGGAAGTCACTATGCTCGCAGCGTGGTCGGAACAAATTTGCGCTCTACGATTCTACCCGAACCGGGGCTCATCTTTGACAGTGCGGCCCCCCACGCTCTAATGTGGCTACCCATGCTAATTCTTTCCAGCTCTGCTAAAACGAGACGGTCTTGCAAAGGAACACCCAACCAAAGTGTCAAGCCATCTGTTCTACTTTGCCACCATCATCATCCACGACATCTTCCGCACCAGTGATGAAGACAACACGAGGCTGAAGAGCTCCTCCTACCTTGACCTGGGGCCACTGTACGGCCATGATCAGGTGCAGCAGAATAGCGTACGGACATTCGAAGACGGTCTTTTGAAGAAGGACGCTTTTGCCGAGTACCGGCTACTTGCCCAGCCCCCGGGAGCCGCTGCCCTCATTGTTGCCTTCAACAGGTTCCACAACTACATCGTCCAAGAGTTGGCAACCATCAATGAGAACGGCCGGTTCAGCCTGCCCGCGGGCATGACTCCGGAATCTCCTGGCTATGAAGACGCGCAGCTGAAACGTGATAATGACTTGTTTCAGACCGGAAGGCTGTAAGAAAAAGAAAATCTTCTCCCGCATGACCGTGCCACCGTGCTTACCAGGATTGGAACAGTATCACTTGCGGCCTTTACGTCAATATCATCCTCGGAGACTACCTCCGCACGATCCTCAACCTCAACGATAACCCCATCGACTCTGACTGGAGGCTCGATCCACGGGAAGCTTTCAGCAACGTCTTTGACTCGGAGGGCACTCCGAAGGGCGTCGGCAACCAAGTCAGCGCCGAGTTCAACTTCGTGTACAGGTGGCATTCTGCCACAAGCAACCGCGATGAAGCTTGGGTCAACGATTTCATGGGCAGGATCTACGGGAAGGATGTCGATATCAGTAAGTCCCAGCAAAACTAAAAGAGCCACCTATCTACGGGGCTGCCATGTGCCTCTCCGAATGCGTCCGTGTATGATACTAATACTATAACAGGCGCTTTATCAACCGAAGAGTTCCTGGCCACACTAAGAAAATGGTTCGAGACCTCTGTACCCAGAGATCCGGGTGCATGGATCTTCGGAGATCTGCAGAGGCAGGAAGACGGAAGCTTCTCCGATCTTGACCTGGTCAATCTCCTAAGGACCGGAACCGACACTGTTGCGGGTATGTAGTTCCAGGACCTCGAACGCAGGACTACGTATGCTAACTTGTCGAAGGAGCTTTCGGAGCCCGGAATATTCCGCCTGCGCTGAGGGCCATTGAAATACTGGGAATCCAGCAAGGGCGTGAATGGGGCCTCGCCAGTCTGAACGAGTTCCGCTCGTTCTTCAAACTGAAGAAGTTTGAAACTTTCAAAGAGATAAACAGCCAGCCGGGCATCGCTGAAGCCCGTATGTAACCTGATGTCCCTTTCGCGGATTTGCAATGGCTGACCAGAAGTAGTGGAAGCTTTGTATGGCCACCCGAACAACGTGGAGTTGTATCCTGGATTGATGACAGAAGAGGCCAAGAAACCATTCTCTCCAGGCTCAGGTTTATGCCCGGGATTCACGATCTCGGAAACTATCTTGGCGGATGCGGTTGCCCTCGTGCGCGGAGATCGCTTCTATTCCGTGGAGTACGGCCCGCAGAGTTTGACCAGCTTTGGGTGAGTGTGGGGTTTCTCCAGATAGAGAGTAGTATGCTAATTAATCATCAATACAGCTTCAAGGAGGTGTCTTCCGACTACGATATTGCAGGAGGTGGTGTCATGTACAAGCTCCTGATGCGTGCCTTCCCCGGATGGTACCGTGCCAACAGCGTCTATGCGCTCTACCCGTTTAGCACGCCTGAGAGAATCAGGGAAATCTTCACGAAGCGCACGCCACACAACATTGAGCTGACCTACGACCCACCAATGTTCATCGGGCCTCCTGTTCCTGTCACCACGTGGAAGGGTGTTGTTGATGTTCTCCATGATCAGCAGCGATTCAAGGTTCCTTGTAAGAGCGCCCAGATACGACAGACAGTTCTGAGTAGCATACTGACATTAGTACCCAGGGGGTGAACATACGTACCAGCTGACGGGCCATGACTTTATGCTTTCAGGCGACAAGCCATCCAACACCAAACAGCGCAAGGAAGTGCAAGAAGCCATGTACCGCCCGAAGGACACCCTCGAAGAGGTCCGCAAGTTCTATGAAACAGTTACCAACGACCTCATCCGCAAGAACAAACGCAAGCTGGGGAAGTCTTACCAGATCGACATTGTCAAAGAGTAAGACTCCGTATCCTCAAGTGCACCACTCTCCGAGTGCTAACAATTTTCAGCATCGGCAACCTCGCGCACGCCATCTTCACAGCTAGGTACTTCGACATCCCGCTTCGCGAAACACACAGCAGCCATGGCACCAGTTACACTGCCAAGGAGATCTATGACGTCCTCGCTCACCTGTTTGAATACGTCTTCCTCGACCTCGACACCGCCAAGTCCTACAAGCACCGCGTTATTGCCTTCCGCGAGACTCAACAGCTGGCGGCCGTCCTACGGAAGACGGTCGAGAACGCCGCCAGAGCTCCCGGCTTCATCCAAATGCTGAAAGACTTTCTGAGCCCGCCTGATGGTCCAACCATGCCCGGGTTCGGCAAAGCATTCGTGTCAAGGCTGCTTGAGAGCGGCAAGTCCGTGGAGGATGTGGTGTGGGAGCTGATTCCCACGCAAGCGGCGGCCGCCGCAACGCAGGCACAAGCGGTATGAACCATTTCTTCTTTAACTGCTTTCCCCTACAATCACTCAAATCCCTCATTCGCTAATACAAACCTAACAAACAGTGGGCGCAACTGCTCGACGTCTACCTCTCCGACCAGTACAACCACCACTGGCCAGACATCGTCTCGCTCGCGCACTCCGACGCGCCGGACGCCTTCGAGAAGCTGAAGAAATACGCGTTAGAAGGGTAAGCGCGCCTCCCTCACCCTCTTTCTCTCTCCTCCCGCCGACTGACAAAACACCCCACGCAGCTTCCGCCTCTTCCCCGCCGCCGCCGGCGTCCTGCGCACCACGCCCCCGACCCCGACGACCCTCCCGTCCACCCCGCTCCCGCACCCGCTGCCCCCGAACTCAACCCTCTACCTCTCCTTCACCGCCGCCGGCCTCGACCCGGCCGTCTTCCCGGACCCGCTCGCCGTGCGCCTCGACCGCCCGGACGACCTGTACATCCACCACGGGTGGGGCCCGCACGCCTGCCTGGGACGCCCCGTCGTCACGACGGCCGCGGCGGCCATGCTGCGGGTGTTTGCGCGCGAGTGCAAGGGCGTGCGCCGCGCCCCGGGCGAGGCGGGCGTCATGAAGCGGAAGCTGTGGAACGGGGCGTTTCCGGTGTTCTTGGCCGAGGACGGGGCCGGGTGGGAGAACTTCCCGGTGGCGCTGAAGGTCGTTTTTGAGGGGGAGGATGGCGTGCTGGCGTCTGCGTCGGGGCGGCAGCAAAGGGGGGATGGCGGCGCGGTTAATGGGGGAGTTAATGGGCGGACGAGGTAAGATGGTTGCGTTTGGACATATTGGGGAAACGTGGGTGGAGTGGAGCGGGGCGGGAAGAGGGTAATCGAAATTGTGGGATCTCGTTTGGCGTTATGTATGAACTTTCTCGGATAGTTTATAACACAACGTAAGTTTTAGGGGAATCCGCCTTCGAGTTAGGAGGATTATAGTATCGTTTTCTACGGCTATTTCTTTAAATATTAAGCTTTTAAATTCTTTATTCTAAATAAAATAATTTTAATAAGCTTTCTTTTTATTTAAGCTACTACTTTATATTATTATATTTTAGTTTTTTTAGACTAAAATATATTTAATAATAGTAATAATAATTTAACTTTTATTTATTAAGGTTTTATCTTATAATAAAAATTATATAATAGATAAAAAATTAATAAAGAAATAAAAAAAACTTATATTTATAAATAAATAATTTAATAAAATAAAGATTTTAATTAGTTAGTTTTAATTAAGGTTTTTTTTCTTTATTTAGTTATTTATAAAGACTATATAATAGATTAGAAGTTAATAAAGAAATAAAATATTAAATACTAGACTATAAATAAATAGATAACTAGAGACTATTATAAGAAAAAGTATTATAATATATAGAAAAAAAATAATAGAGTAATTTATTTTATAATAGTAGATTACTATTTAAATAGATATAAATAAGAATATATATATATTTATATATTAAGATTTTTACTTTTAATTTATAATTTCTATTAAAAGAATTATTAATATATTACTAATAGAATTCTAATAGTTAGATAGAGAATAAAATTCTAATTAAAACTAGCTAGCTATAACGACGGGGCCTCTACTACTAGGCTTTAGAGTTATCTAGTAGATTCGAGTTTATTAAAGAGTTTATCTTAAAGATAAAAAAAGAGAAGTAATAGTAGAATAAGAAGTTACGTAATATAGAAGTTTAATAGGCCTATTACCTCTAAGTTAATATAGTATTAAATTAGAACTTTAAATTTTAACTATAAGAGTTAAAGTACTATCTAATAAGTATATCTATATACTATAAAAGAGCTATAATAATTTAAATTAATACTACTAGATTAATATCGTTAGATTAATAGTATTAGATTAGGGGACTTAGATTAGATTAATCTAAGTAGATCGCGAGGCTATTATATAACGTAGGCGCTTAGGCCTATTTTCTAGTTTTTAACTTCTAATAGTACTAGTAGATAGTATTACCGCTATACTCTTATTCTATAGTATCTACTTTTATTAGCTTTCTACTTCTTACTTATACGATTCTTTATCTTCTATAGGCTTTTTATTAAACCGTATCTTCTTTCTAGCCGCTACGTTTATAGATATTCTTTTCGTATAGGCGGTCGTTATCACCTACTAGTATTCTCGTACGCGCTATTATTTTATATTTCTAGTTTTTCTATAAGAGACTAAGAGGTATAACTCTACTATATATAGAATTCTTAAGGCTTTACGACTTATTTTCCCGTATAGGCTTACGTTTCTTATAGCTATAAAGCCCGTATATTCTAGGGTTTATAATACTACCCTCCTCTTTAGAGATCTTCGGCCCGAAGATTTATCTATTTTATCTATATCTTACTTTCTTTCTTTTTATTTGTTTTTTTTCTTTCCGTAAGTTCTCTACTATACCTTTAAAATATAAACGTAATTTATAGAAGACTAAGCGTAAGTCTCTAAATATAAAGATTAACTTATTAGATATCGTAATATCTATATTCTATTTATAGTATTTATTACTAAATACTTATTAAAAGATAGAGAAGCTAAAGATAGAGTATTACGTAGCTCTAGATTTTTCTTATTATAGCGAATACTACCGCGCTAGTTATACTAGTTATAATACTAGCGGTTTAGAAAATTCTAATTATTCGTTCTTTCTTAGTTCTCTTATACGTCTACTAATTTTTTTCCTAGTTAAATACCTTCGCTATATCTTAGATAGAGCGCGTTTTAAGCGTACTATCTTTAAGAATTAGCTCTAGAAGATAGCTTCTAGATTATCTTATACTAAGAGATAATAGAAATTACTTAAGCGTTATACTATCTTAATACTATAGCGTAAGTCTAATATAATTAATATACTCGAGAAGTTAGAGATATTAGAAGCTAGAAATTCGATTAACTCTAAAAACGCTAAGGGGAAGCGATTAGTAAAGCGTATATATAGCGACGTTTTAGCTAACGCTACTATAAGTTCGTCTTGTTTTATTAGATCGCTTAGCGTTAGTTCTATTACTACGCTATCTAAGAGTTCTAAGCTAGTTAATTAGATACGATAGTCTTTATTTTCTAATTTTAATTTTAAATTCTTTATATTTAACGAGTCGGCGGTATTAGTTAATCTAGATTTTAGCGATAGAACTTATTAATAAGTTATCTATACTCCTCGTAGTTTTCTAGTAGTTTCTATTTACTATTTTCTAAGCGTATTACTAAGGCTAAAAATCTAATTAGAGTAAGCGACTTTTTAGATTTCTTCTTTCTACTATATATAGCGGAGATCTAGCGCTTATTAGGTATAAAAGACCTATCTTTCTATTCTACTAGTATTACCGGCTATAGTTCTTACTTTCCTTTTATATAGTTAGCTCTTCTACTTAGCGTATCTACGCGAGCGTTCTCTAATTTCTTTTAATAGATAATCTTTATATTATAGAACGCTAGTTCTTTAGCTTATTTAACCTATCTTTAGTTTAGTTCTTTTATAGTAGTAAAGTATAAAAGATTCTTATAGTCGTAGTAGACTATAATCTAGTATTTAGCTTCTTTAAGATAGTATCTCTATTCTTTAAAGGCCGTAACGATAGCTAGAAGTTTTTTATTATAGACGTTATAGTTTTTTTTCGAATCTATTATCTTTTAAAAGTAATACGCGATAGAATATAGTCTATTTTACTTATCTAGCTAGCTTAAGACTACTTTAATAGCGTAGTTTAATACGTTAGTTTCTAACGTTATAGATAGATTAGAGTAGAATAGTTCTAAAACTAGTACGTCTATAAATATTTATTTTAATAAGTTAAAAGTATTCTACTATCTTTCTCTTTATACGAATCTATATTTCTTTTTAGTTAGATTAGTAAGCGGGGCTAATATCTTCGCGTAGTTTAGAATAAACTTCCGATAAAAGTTAGTAAAGCTAAGAAAAAATTATACTTTTTTAATAGTTTTTAGCGTAGACTAGTCTCTTATTACGTCTAGTTTCTTTTCGTCTATATTAATATATTCTAGAGTAATAATAAACTCTAGATATTTAGTTTTCTACGTATACTATTCGCTCTTATTAGAAGCTATTTAGAGATTTCGTTTCTTTAATATCTATAGAACTTTATATACGTACTCGATATATTCTTTAAGCATTTCTAAATATATTAGGATATCGTCTAGATAGGCTAGTATAAATATATCTAAATATAGTCGTAGTATATTATTAACTAGGCTCTAAAACGTAGCTAATACGTTAGTAAGGCTAAACGATATTATTATATACTCGTAATATTCGAATCTTATTTAGAAAGCTATTTTCTATTCTTTATCTTCTTTTATTCGAATAAGATAATAACCTTCTCTAAAATCTAGCTTAGTAAAGTATTTAGCTTTTCTTAGTCTATTCTATAATTTATCGATACGTAGTAACGGATATCGGTTTTTTATCGTAATATCGTTTAATTATCTATAATCGATATAGAGGCGGAGCTTACTATTTTTCTTAGATACGAATAGAATAGAGTATCCGGCCGATAATATAAAGAATTAGATATATTCTCTTTTTAGGTTTATTTTAAGGTACTCTCTTAGTACTTTAGTCTTATTCTTAGAAAGAGAATAGATAGACTTAAACGTAGACTACGTTTCTAGTAATAGAGGTATTTTATAGTTCTATAGCTTATACTCTAGTAGTAATTCTTTATCTCTTTCTTAGAATAGTTTAGCGTATTTCTAGAATTCTAGAAGTACTTTCTCTAATTTCGTAGTATTTTTCGTTACGCGTATCTAGTTAAGGGCTCTATCTTATAGGCTATACCTCTCGTAGATTCTTCTTAAATAGTCTCCTCCGAGTAACCGGGGATTATCGACTTTTAAGGTCCGCTTTCTAATCTATACTATAATTCGGCGTTCTTATTTTAAGCTAGGCTTAGTATAGACGACGTAAGCTTACTCTTCTTATTTTTTTATATATAGTAAGGCGTTATAGAATATCTTCTTAGCCTTTATTAGATACTCTTTAGATAGCTTAGCTTATGGCTTACCCTCTTTAGCTCACTCAATCAACTTCTAACTTTAGCTTTTAGTTCCAGCTCTTGGCTTTGCTCTCTAGGCTCACAGCTTCTGGCTCTAGCTCTTTGCTCAATTTATTTGGTTCTCTTATCTAGCTCCTTATCTTCTGGGGTTTACGGTGTATCGCTTATAGTTATCCTCTAGAAACGTTATAGTTTTCGTACTCTAGCTAATATATAGATCGTAGGTTTTTAACTAAGATATTCTAAGGACGATATTATAGTTTAGGCTAGTTATTATATCTAGATTAATTTATTCTTTATAATCTTTAAGGGTTATTCGTATCTAATTAATCTCGATTCTTATTTAACTCTTATTATATTCTATTAATAACCTATCGAACGTACTAAGTTCGTAGGGGCGTTTCTTAAATTAGAATAGTAAGTCGTTCTTTCTAAGAAATTTAGAATCTACGAAATTCTCTTACGCTCTACTATTAATTATTACTAATATAGTAGTTTCTTTAATTATAACTAGTATTTCTAGTAGCGTTTTAAGTTCTTTTTATTTATAAGATATTCCGTTTAATATTAAGTATATAACTTAGTTAAGAGACCTTTATACTAGCCTCTTTTAGAGTTTCTAGCTAGAAAAGCTATTTAGTTTTTTAATATTTTATAGTAGATATACTCGTCTTATTCTTTAACTAGAATCGAAGTATTCTTCTACTAGGTCTATTATTTCTATTTAATCTTACGCCTCTAGTAGATTTATCTGTTACGTATCTAGTACTAGAAGGTTAGTTTACCGTATTTTTTATTAGATATCTATTATAGAGTATCGTAGCTTCGCGTAGCTATATCGTAACGATAGAGAATATAGGCTATATCGTATAGAGACGTAAGGTTCTATTACTACTATATTCTCTAGGCTTTATCTTCGAGCTAGAATACTATCTCGTCGGCTATTTTTAATAGCAATTTCTTCTAGGGGTACTATACGTCGTTCTCGAAGAATTATAAGCTAAGTTTCTCGTTTTTTATCTAGTATTATTACGGCGGTAGATTTATTCTTACTCTAAAAGTCTAGTAGATCGTAGAAGTATAACTAGATTTAATATTCTATATATCTTTATATTAATTTAGATATTCTATAATCTAGTTAAATATAGTCTAGTTCTACTATTACTCGATAGTTTCTACCTCGCTAGATCTAGATATACTATTATATAGTTCTCTAGTTTTACTATTTACGAGGTCTTTATTAGCTAGAAAGTATTTCTTAATATCTTCTTTCGTAGCCTTCTTTAATTTTTAGAGTATTATATTAAGTCGTTATAGCTTACTAGAATACTATTCTATAGCGTTCTTATCGCTCTAGTAGATAGTATAATCGTTATTATAGTACGCTATCTAGCTTAGAGCTATATAGTCTATTATCTTTATAATAGCGACTTCTTATAGCGCCTTCTATTCTTAGATAGCTACCGCTACTTTTCGTAACTCTCTTTTTAAGTATTTATATTCTACGCTCTATTTATCTCTATATTAGATATATAATTCTTTCTTATAGAGCTTTTTTTCTTTTTTACTCTATTTCTTTTATTTATTTTTATTATTATTATTCTTCTTATTCTTACTTTTATCTCGCTAAACTATATTATCTATTTCTATAGCGTCGCCCCTTTCTTAGATATAACGAGGCCTAGCTTATCTTAAGATATTAGTATTATACCTCTTCTTATTAAACTACCTCTCTATATAACGCTTATCTATAAGTAGAGCTAGCTTAATTATATTATTAAGGGTTTCTAGTTTCTTATAGTATATTATAGCTTCTTTAATCTTATTTCTTAGCTCTTAGTAGTAGAAGATACGTAGTATAAAATTAAAGTACCCGTCTATAAGATATACTACGTCTTAGAATTTAGCTATATAGTTCTATATCGTTTTCTTCTATTTTAAACTTATAAGAGTTCTAATAGCTAGACGGTTCTTATCTACGCCGCTAAAGACTATCTTAAGCTACTTTATAAAGTTTTAGTAGTCGCTAAAGATTATTAAGATTACTTTAAACTATAGATATACGAATTTCTTCTAGTACTCTCGCTTAAAAGGTTAGAACTATTATTCTACTAATTTTCTAAGGTAGATACTATAACGACGGGGCCTCTACTACTAGGCTTTAAAGTTATCTAGTAGATTTAGATTTTATCAAAGAATTTACCTTAAAGACGAGGAAAGAGAAGTAATAATAGAATAAAAAGTTACGTAATATAGAAGTTTAGTAGGCCTTATTATCTCTAAGTTAATATAGTATTAAATTAGAATTTTAAGTTAATTATAAGGGTTAAGATACTATCTAACGAGCGTATTTATATACTATAGAAGAGCTATAATAATCTAGATCGATACTACTAGATTAATAGTATTAGATTAAGGGACTTAGATTAGGTTAATCTAAGTAGATCGTATAGCTATTATATAACGCGGGCGCCTAAGCCTATTTTTTAGTTTTTAACTTCTAGTAGTACTAGCGGACGATACTATTATTATACTCTTATCTCGTAGTACTTACTCTTATCGTCTTTTTACTTCTTATCTATATAGTTTTTTATCTTCTACGGGCTCTCTATTAGACCGTACCTTCTTTCTAGATATAGCGTCTATAGGCGTTCTTTCTATATAAGCGGTAGTTATTATCTACTAGTATTTCTATACGCGCTACTATTTTATACTTCTAGTCTTCTTATACGGGATTAAGAAGCGCGGCTCTATTAAGCGTAAAGTCTTTAAGACTCTACGGCTTATTTTTCTATACGGGCTCGTAGCCTTTATAATTATAAAGCCCGTATATTCTAGAGTTTATAATACTATCCCCCTTCTTAGAAATCTTTAGCCCGAAGATTCTTTTATACGGTCTATATTTTACTTTCTTTCTTTTTATTTGTCTTTTTCTTTTCTATAAGTTCTTATAAGGACTAGATATAAATAGGGAGTTTAAAGATAGTATAAGAGGGTCTCTATTAGATAATAGACGAATTCTTAGGGGATTTAAGAAGCCCGTTAGGCGGGACTTATATATAGGCGAGCGGTAAGCGAGGTTACGTAACCCGTATAGGCCGCGCTAGAACTTCGTATAAGAGCCGATAGCTTCTCGTATATAAGTAGTAGGGAGTCCTATATTCGAAGTCCTTATACTACCCCTCCCTTTTAGGGAGGCGTCCTCGGCTCTAAAAGGTAAAAAACTTACTAGCTCTAGGTACTATTTACAGCATTAAAACCTCCGTTAGAAGGGAAAAAGATATATACTAGAGGCGGTAAGAAAACCTCGGATTAGGAAAGATAGAGTTAATACTATTAAAGGTGCCTAGAGTACTTATAACGGCCTCGTATACTTTTCGTATAGGGCTCGCGTTCGTATCGCGGAGAGTTTATAGGCTATAACTAGCTTTTTATTATAGATAGTATAACTAATCTTTAAGCTATAGTATCTTTTAAGTTATAAGGCGTATCCGTCTAGCGTAGTTCTCGCGCTAGCGCGGGTATACTTCGGGGTCTTATTAGCTAGTAAGCTAGCTTTATCTTAAAGAGAATAGGGCCGTACTTATACGGACTTACTTATTATACGTATAGTATACGTAGCGGTTAGTAGGTTATAGTAGGCTATTATTAGTAGTAGCTAGCTTTCGCTAGTAGCGACTATCTACTATCTACGAAAGCTAATTTACTTATTATAGCTTATACGAATAGAGATATTAACTACGTATACGCTTTTACTAGCGGCTAAAAATTACGCGTTATAGGTCTTTCTTTATTAAGCTATCCTTCGTGTACGAGTTACGTACGTGCCTATTACGTATAGTAGCCGGTATCGGTATATTAGAAGGATATATATATAGTTCTTCTACTCTATATTCTTCTCTCCTCTATAACTACCGTCCTTATCTACCTTTATAGCTTTCTTAGACTTCTTTAGCTCTTTTCTTAGCCTTTAACCTCTTTAATATATCTACTTCTAAAAAGCCAGGTAATAACCTTCGAATTTAACCCCGAGAAAAAGCGCTAAGACCGGTATCTATCGAAAGCTCTCGATTCCCTTAGCTAGATTCTCGAATCTTAGCTTCGTAGCTATACGCGCTACTACGTTATCGCGTGGAAAAGAGACCTCGTTAGGCTAAATCGACTTCCTTAACCTCTATATCCCTACTAAAATCCTAAATCGACTTAAAAAGACGTAAAAAGTTCGGAATCTACCGAAAATACCTACGCGTATCTTCGTACGAAGTTATACGAGATTTAGCAAGCCGTTCACACTAAATCTAGAAGGCGAAGCCTCTCCTCTTCTCTATCGCCCTTTTCCGCAGCCATCGCCGTAGAGTTTTTACTACCTCTCTACCTACGCGAACTAAGAATAACTAAAAATAAGCGAAAAGCTTAACCAAATAGCCCCGAAAATACTTCGTTACTTCTCGGGAGAAAGTAACGAAGAAAATTCCCCGCGCTCGCTCGGAATTCGTTTATTTACGGCTTAGTTTAGACGAAACTAAAGCCGGTAATTTCTTTTTAGTCTAATTTTCTACTTCTACTATTTCCTTTCTAGAAAGAGTATAGAAAACTAAGGATATCCGCCTCCGGACCTCTCGGATTCCCCGAACCCTCTACGCCCCTCGACTCTAATTCGACTATCGACTACGCCGGTAGTTATCGAATCTTCGAATACTACGGGATCGAGTAGTATCGAAGATATCGAGATAGAATAACATAACCGCTACAGGAAGACCGAAGGTACTATGATAGCGCCTGCCGCCGGCATGGAAAAGACTTTTCTTCTCGCCGATAACTACGAGCACTAACCCGTTCGAATACCGCCCCGAGAAAAGAATCCGGTATATACCGGGATCGAAACTAAAATCCTCCGCGGAATATATCGAAGCCGCGTTCGATTACCTTATTAAGGCGATCGACCTCGAAGAAGACCGGTCTAAGGTAAATAACCTTAGTAAACTCCTTACCGTCTTCCGCGAATATACGGCGAAAGGAAAAATCGACTTTACTAAGTTAATTATCGTAACTAAAATCCGCGCTCTCGAGAACGTATCCCGTACGCTTTCGAATAAAACGAGGAATCTTAGAGCTACCTTCGTAGGCTGACAGGAAAACTAGCCTAAATAACTAACTTGGTAAAAAACCTACCTTCGCCTGGTAGCGGTAGGTTTAGTTCTAAACAACGGTTTATGTATTGTCATAAAAAACTAACTAAAAAAACAATAACGAAGCTCAAAAAACCAACGTCTATAAAAGACAGATAAATTACCGTCTTCTACGATAGCGTATAAGACTAATTTAATAGAATCCGACTCCGATAAAAGCTAAACCTCGCGTTCGCGGGAGCCGGTTTCGTAAATAAACCCGTTATCTAAGAACTTCCCTTTCGTTGAAAATCCATAAGTACGGGCACCGGAAAACTATACTAATTTCTCTTAGAAAAGAGAATATTATTAGGAAAGTCCTTCTAATTCTAACCCGAAACTAGTCGAGGCCTGAGTATAAGGTTATTATCTACGGAATCCTACCGGGAGAGCTAAGGATATTCTAATCGACTCCTTTATTAAGGAGGAAATAGAGACCTTTAACGTAGGTCTTTCTTCTATTAGTAAGCCCTACTAGGCTACCTCTAAGGAGAAAAGAGAAAACTAATCTACGGGATCCGTTATAGTCTCGTTCCGCACTAAAAAGGAATAGAAAAAGGCTATTAATAGCATATCTGAATAAGCTATAAGGTAGAGAAAGTACAGGTAATTCCTAAAGAATTTAATACCGTAACTACCTTAAAACGGATACAAGCGGCTAAATATATAAGAACTCCTATATACGAAATCTATAAAGGAGCACCTTACGGGAGTATAAGTATAAATTTATGGCTATAAAGCCTCAAAGGTATACAGTACTAGTACTACCTAATTGAATTAACTAACCCCCTTTATCTATAGATAAACTAAGGGTATTTTAAGTAAATTTAAATAGAAACGCTCTAGCTACGGAGAGCCTTCTATCTAAAGCAATCGATCTTAAAATTAGCCTAATTCTTATATAAGAACCATAGCTAATAAACCGAATCCTAGAAAGGCGGTCGGTTAACCACCTACGTTCGTTTAAATTCTACCGGATTGTTCTCTAACGGAAAGACCGCGTACGTTAGTATATATATCTCGTTATCTAACGGGAATAGATATTAACTATAACTCCGCGGTAACTAAATCCCCCGACCTAATAGTTCTAAAAATAATAGAGGAAAATAGCTAATTCTACCTCTTTAATTTATATAACTAAAGGAATAAGAAACGATAATTCCCTCTATACATTTAGAGCGTATTCTAGGCTACTAATAGCTAGAATTCCCTAGTATTATAGCCGGGGACTTTAATTCACTACCCGTGGTGGGACCCAAGGTCCCCCTACTCGAACGGGGCCTCCGCCCTAATTAATTAGATTAAATCTAATAACCTAGACCTACTAAATACGCCGGGAGAAGGTATCTTCTATCGGCCGAACTAAATAGACCTACGTAATAGATCTAGCACAAGCTGTGAGGCTACTTGAATAAAATAACGGACTAGTAAATACTCGAATCTATCGGATTCGACTACTTTATTTTTATTTTAAATCTAATTAAATAAACAGAATAAACTAGAAATCTAAGTAAATTAGATTAGTACGAGAAAATGAACTAGGATAAATTCTAAGATCTTTACAAGAAAAAGCCTCGAACTTTATAGAAAAGCTACGCTAGCTAGCTATTCTAGAAGAAGAATAAAGATCTTAACCTACAGAGATTCTAAAAGACCGCCGTTTAATAGAGTCTTACTCTTGAAAACTAGGAGAATCCTAACTAATTGCCTACGGTGAAGTAACTGGACTAATAAAAACTACCCCACTAACTAAGCATTAACCCTAGTAGAATTCTATCTTGGAGGCCGAGAACGCTAAACGACAAACGCGAAGCATATACGACGCTCGCCGGAGCTCGTAAATAAGCAAGACTTCAAAAACGAAACGAATACTTCTCCTACGATACGTATTGAAAAAGCGGGACCACTAGAATTCGTTTCTAAGTAAATACCCCGAAACTATCTTTAAAGCAATAGCCTATATAAAATACCGTCCGATAGAACGAATTCTACCGATTCGGGCTAAAAACGGCCTACTATAAGATAGCTTTAGAAGGGGAAAAGCTCCGCGCTAAAAGAAATATTATTTCCATCCTCTTCTAACGTCTGAATTAAAAATAACTGAATAAATTACCAATGGATCTAAGCTGGGAATGCTAATTCTAGATAAAAAGAGCTGAACGAACGTATTTAAAACCTAATAAAAGGGAACTACGCCCGGGCCGGATTTAATATCCTAATAAATAATCTGAGCCTATAGCGTTATCACAAAAAGCCTTTTATTTTATCTATTCAAACCTCTTTAAATATGCTACTATCTAAAGTGCTAGAGATAAGCTACGGAGGCAATTTTAAAGAAACCTAATAAGCCGGATCCCGTGAATCCTAAGACTTATAGAGTTATTTCTTTATTAAATTGCCTGGAAAAATACTCGAACAAGTAATAGCTAAACGCCTAGGTTTTCTAGCGGAGCGATAAACCTAATCCACCCTATATAAATGGAGGAAGACTTAAAAAATCCGCTATAGACGCCTACTTTATTCTAGCGAATTTAGTGAGAGGAAAACCGTAAGACAAATTAAAAATATCCACGCTTGTTTCTAGACGTGCGCGGTGACACGACTACGTCGCGTAGAATAACTCTAGGAATTCTAAGAAAGTTAAAGCTTCCGACTAATCTACCGCGTGGATTAGAACTTTCTTAAATTCGATAACTACCCCTTAGTTTGACGGAAATATAGAAGAGTTTAATGCGTAGAAAACGGGTATACCGTGAAAGCCTAATTTAAGCCGATACTATTTCTAATTTATATCCGAGATCTATTCTAAACGAACTCCGTTAGCTATCTATTCTACGTCGATGATATCTCTTTAATAGTAAGCTCGAAAAGCTGGAAAAAGAATATTAAGATACTAGAAAGAAAAACGGAAAGACTCTATAAACTAGGCGCGGAAAATACTATATAATTCGACCTTAAAAAAACCGAATTAATGCACTTTTCTAAAGAAAAAACGGTAAGAGATTCTACTTTAAAACTACCTCTGGTTTAGTTATAAAACCTAAGAATCTAGTCCGATATCTGGTTTTCTTGACCTACTCCTTAATTTTAAGGAACACGTCGACATTAGAATAAGCTAAGCTCGTTCGAGCCTTTCGAGGATAAACTGACTAGCTAATATCGAAAACGGACTAAAACCTAACGCGGTACGGTAGTTATACTTAGCCTACGTTACCTCCGTCTCCGACTACGGCTCCGTTTTATACTGGAATAACCAAGCGAATTTTTAAACAGCTACGATACTCTAGAATCTGGCTCTACGGAAAATACTAGGCGTTTTTAAAACCGCTCTCTAATTACTCCCCTCGAAATGAAAGCCGCGATCCTACTCCGGAAATTCGCAGAAAATAACCTCCGATCCTACCTACGAAGTCTTAAATTAGACCGAAAACACCTAATTCAAAGCCTTCTAGAAGAGAGAACGAATACAAAGTAAGCTCGTTTAAAAAATTAGAGACTTTCTAAAGATAAGCAGCCTATAGCATCGAAACGATTAATCCTTTCTACTTTCCACCTTAGAGCTATCTACCCCTACTCGGTTAAATCTCTAAACTCTCGAAGAAGAACAAGCTAAAAACACCTAAACGAACTTAAAACCCTCCGGATAACCTAATATCTATCTATACGGACGCGAGTTCGATTCGAATAAAACCGGAATTAGACTAGTAGTTTTTATAGATAGAAACGACCCTATTAAAGACGAAACTACTATTATAGTGAAATATCGGGATAATAACCTAGTTTATAACGGCGAACTAGAGGCTCTTACGAGAGCCCTCAGACTCACAGTTAAAACGAATATACCGATAAAGAATATTATTGAGTCTCCTAGCGGATAACTAGGCGCGCTCTGCAAATCTAAAAACACTATCCGAAATCTAGAATAACTAGCGTAAATACGAGCTTTAAACGCAGCTAAAACGCTTATCCAAAGAAATTTAGTTTAATTAGAATGGGTCCCGGCTATTTTAATATACGCGATAACGAAAAGTAGATTCCTAAATAAATACGCCTATAAAATAAACCGAATAACGAATTAACTAGCTACGCATTCTTTCAGTGCTAACGCAAGTAGATTTATTAATTCGTAGTAAAAAATAGCGAATAAGCAAAGAAATAGCCTAAAGAGTCTTATCTAAGGCGGTTTAACTAGAAAATAAAACGAAAGTTAATAGACCTCTCTACGGAGAGAGAAACTAGCTCCGCGTTTTACTAGCTTAAAATAGAATACGGATACTTTAAGTTCTATCTAAACCGCTTCGGACTAAACCCCTCTAATAGCTGCCCGTATAATAATATGGCTAAATAAACCCCCCGGCACCTAATTCTAGACTGTAAAAAGTATCGACCCGAAAGAGAAGATATATATACTAGTCTAGAAACGAAAAACCCCTCCCTAGACCTCGTTTTTAATACTAAAGAAGGACGGAAGGCTCTTCTAAGCTTTTTATCGATAACTAAAATAGCTACCCGAAAGTAGCTATTAGAACTTACTTAACGGAGGTAATAATACTTTTCAAAAAACTAACTTTAGTCTCTCCTTTAAAAAGAAGTTATTCTCTCTTATTTTCTTCTATCTTCTACCTCTTCTTATCTCCCTACTTACTTTCCTATTTCTTCCTAAAAAGTACCGGCTTAGCCCCTACTATTTCTAGACTCCTTTCCGAAGAAAACCCGAATAAAAACCCCGGTTAAAATACCGGACTAGATACGTTAGTAGACTAGCCGTCTTTTATAAGCTTAGCTTATATAAGGACGTTAAACGAATAAATAAATAAATAAATAAATAAATAAGAAGGTATTAGAATTAATCGTTAATATAGCCGCTATTAAAGACTTTCTCTACTTTCTAATCTTAATTTTCGTCGGCGTTCAAATTTTCTAGAAGTATTTCTTCTATATAGATTACGGTCTTAGCGTTCTTTAGTACTAGTTCTAGAAGGAATACGTAAAAAATAAAGTATATCTATATCGTTTCTAGTAATTTAAGGCGGAAATTAATCTTTCTAATTTTTTCTTCAATTTTAAATAGTCCTATTTTTTTAAAATCTAGCTTACTATTTAGTTACCTTATTCTAATATTTTTTCTAAGAAGGTAGACTTTATCTTTTTTCTTTAGCTATAGTATCTTCTAATACTACTTATCGTAGTATTTCTCTATTCGTAGGACTACGAATTCTAGGTTTAGATATAATTATTTATAGAGTACTTTTAGCTAGTCGGCTTTAGAAATTTCTTTCTAGGCTAATAATTTACTTAGTATTAGCTCTTTATAGACTAATAGCTTATAATCGTAGTTAGCGTAGAACGGTAATTTCTATATTACCGATACCTTAGCGCTATTATACGCGGACTAGGCTAATAGTAGTAATTCTATCTAGTTATCCTATATATAGTTAAGATAATAGCGTAGATATTACTCTAGCGTCTAGTTAGTCCGTTTTATTTATCTATTCGTTTATAGGTATACTATAGTTAAGAGCTTATACTTTACTCTAAGTTATTTAGTAAGAGTCTACTAGAATTATAATATAAATAGTCTATCTTTATTCGATATAAGTTCTTCTAGTAATTCGTAGTTACCAAGAATAGTTCTTAGAAACGTATATATAAGGTCTTCCGCGTTTACTTTCTTTAGATATAGTAGATAGTACGCGTACTTCGTTATTCTATTTATAATAACTAGTATTAAGTTATATTTAACTTAGATAAGTAGTTCTTCTAACTTAGGTAGATTCATAATAAAGTCTAGCGAGATAGATTACTAAGAGCGCTTAGATATTAATAGTAGCTAGAGTAGTCTATAGGGCGCGTATCTTACTATCTTACTTCGAATATAAAGGTCGTATTACGTAACTATTCGCTAGACTATCTTTCTAAGCCCTAGAAAGTAATAACTTCTTATAATCCTCTTAATTATCTTCTCGGTTTCTTAATAACTATATACTAGGATCTTATATATATTTTTTATAAGTTCCTCTCGTAGTTTTACTAGGACGTAGATTAATTCTAAAAATAAGATTATTTCTTCTACGTCTCTAGTTACTCGGGGGTCGTTTTCTAGATTTCCAATTTCTTATATTATAGCGTCTTCTACGTAGGCTTCTTAGATTTTATATTTCTATTCGCTATTTTCTAAGCGTATCGCCGAGGCTAGTAGTTTATCTAAGGTAAATAACTTTTTAAGCTTCTTCTTTTTACTATATATAGCGGAGATCTAGCGCCTATCGAGTATAAAAGACTTATCTTCTTATTCCGCTAGTATTACTAGTTATAGTTCTCGCTTTTTTTTTATATAGTTAGCTCTTCTACTTAACGTATTTACGCGAGTATTTTCTAATCTCTTTTAATAGGTAATCTTTATATTATAGAATACTAATTCTTTAGCCTATCTAATCTATCTTTAGTTTAGTTCTTTTGTAGTAGTAAAGTATAAAAGGTTCTTATAGTCGTAGTAGACTATAACCTAGTATTTAGCTTCTTTAAGATAGTATCTCTATTCTTTAAAGGCCGTAACGATAGCTAGAAGTTCTTTATTATAGACGTTATAGTTCCTTTCTAGTCTCGTTATTTTTTAGAAGTAATACGTAATAGAATATAGTTTATCTTACTTATCTAGCTAGCTTAAGACTACTCTAATTATATAGTTTAATACGTTAGTTTCTATTATTATAGATAGGTTAGAGTAGAATAATTCTAAGACTAATACTTCTATAAATATTTATTTTAGTAAGTCGAAAGTATTCTATTACCTTTCTCTCTATATAAATCTATATTCTTTTTTAGTTAGATCTATAAGTAGAGCTAATATCTTTATATAGTTTAGAATAAACTTCTAATAAAAGTTAGTAAAGCTAAGAAAGAATTATACTTCTTTAATAGTTTTTAGCGTAGGCTAGTCTCTTATTACGTCTAGTTTCTTTTCGTCTATACTAATATATTCTAGAGTAATAATAAACTTTAGATATTTAGTTTTCTATATATACTATTCGCTCTTATTAGAGGCTATCTAGAGATTTTATTTCTCTAGTATCTATAGAACTTTATATACGTATTTAGTATATTCTTCGAGCGTTTTCGAGTATATTAGAATATCGTCTAGATAGGCTAGTATAAATACGTCTAAATACGATTATAGTATATTATTAACTAGGCTTTAGAACGTAGCCGGTATATTAGTAAGGCTAAATAATATTACCGTATACTTATAGTATCTAAATCTTATTCGGAAAGCCGTTTTCTATTCTTTACCTTCTTTTATTTAGACGAGGTAATAACCTTCTCTAAGGTCTAGCTTAGTAAAGTATTTAGCTTTTCTTAGTCTATCTTATAATTTATTAATACGTAGTAATAGATATCGGTTTTTTACTATAATATCGTTTAATTATCGATAATTAATATAGAGGCGAAGCTTACTATTTTTTTTTAGTACGAATAAGATAGAATATTCGGCCGATAATATAGAGGATCGAAT